>CAKAJA020000202.1:195000-682500 GCA_916610235.2 Lasioglossum morio | reverse complement strand
TATCAATCTGTCAATCCTTCCGGTGTCCGGGCCCGGTGAGGTTTCCCGTGTTGAGTCAAATTAAGCCGCAGGCTCTACTCCTGGTGGTGCCCTTCCGTCAATTCCTTTAAGTTTCAGCTTTGCAACCATACTTCCCCCGGAACCCAAAAGCTTTGGTTTCCCGGAACCTGCCCGCCGAGTCATCGTAGGAACTTCGGCGGATCGCTAGCTGGCATCGTTTATGGTTAGAACTAGGGCGGTATCTGATCGCCTTCGAACCTCTAACTTTCGTTCTTGATTAATGAAAACATTTTTGGCAAATGCTTTCGCTTCTGTCCGTCTTGCGACGATCCAAGAATTTCACCTCTAACGTCGCAATACGAATGCCCCCATCTGTCCCTATTAATCATTACATCGGGGTTCCGAAAACCAACAAAATAGAACCGAGGTCCTATTCCATTATTCCATGCACACTAGGGTGGACCTAAGCTATACTTGGCGAAAAATTTTTATCGAGATACATAGCACGATGCCCCACAGTGGTCCGGATCGAAAAAGTTGGTCTCATTTAGCTCAAAAGTCAACTTTCTCATATCGATTTCTAACAAATTTGTATTGCTTCCTAAATGTTCGTCAACCTCGAAAATGAAAAAATTAATACTGTTTACCAAGAACTGTAATTAGGCCGAATGCTTAAAGGTAGACTGTTTAGAGATAGTACTTTTCATCAAGAAAATTACTTCTCTTCTTCGAGGTGCCCTGATGACACCACTTAATATTTCTTATTTTTTTTTTTACGATGAAGTGCACTCTTTTGTGTTATAAAATCAACATCGACACTAAAAATTATTCTTCACAATATGTTAAAAAATAATATTCAATGAAGTAAAAAAATTGGCCAAATTTTTTACATTTGACAACGAATATCTAGGAAGTCCCAACGAGTCCCGTTTTTTAACAAATTGGATCATTTTCAGCATACTTTCCCGAATATAATTATGTAAGAAACATGTCCCCCCTCGTCCCACTTTGCAAATTATCATTGTTCAAAGCTGTCAATGTTACTTCGTGACGAGTTTCGCTTGCGTAAACGGGCTCGTATGACTGATCAAATGTCTTCCAAATATGAACATTATAAGAAATAAATAGAGTAAAGATATATGTAAATTAACTTCGATAGTCACTTTTATTTCAAAAAAATATGTGTGTGATTGTTAAACGCGAACTATACAGTTTCGTATGCTTCAGCGCCGCGAACACCCCCCTCGTCGTCCCAACAGCACCGCGGCGAGTCATCACCTCGAAGCGAGCTCCTGTATGTGTGTACGGTGGGGGAATTCACCGATTACTGTAAATAGGACCCCCAGCCAGTTTAACGGGCGTTCCGTTGTAACCTCCTCTGCGAGTAATCACGTGAATTCTTTTTGTAATCGCTACGAGCACGTTTCGAAATTACACCGATAATCTCTCCTCTGCGAGCTCTGTTCTATCGGGTCAACGCGCCTCCGTAGATTCAGTTTGAATAAAGTGTTTCTGTGAACCGTACCACGAGGGTGAAATAATTGACTACAGCCTCATAAGAACCTCCAATTCCGACCTATTTCTCCTTCCCTTTCTACACTCGAATCTCGCGCATTTCCGTTCACAGACCCTCAGTTCTGAAAGGGTCGGTGTAACAATTTTATGGTCCTTCGAGCCGGATTTGTGTAAGAAACCTGGAACGGTCGGAGCACGTTCGAGGCGAAACCAACCGTTCATTTCAAACGCGTGTGTCGTGTCTCGTGACTTTCAGACTGTGAAAATGAACACAAGTGTCACGGAGACCTTTGAGGCGGTTCTTGAGCGGCAAACCCAGGCGTTTGCTCAGCTCAACAAAATATTGACGAACACGAAGAAAAAAGGGGTCGTCAACTATACCGTGGAGTATCTGGACACCAGGCTGACCATGTACCAGGAGACCTGGACCCAGATTACTTCCTTCAACGGGTACCTCCAAGCGTACCGGAAAGCGGACCGGACGAAGGAAGACCTCCCCTACTTCAAGGCCGGAACGATGGATCGGATGGAGGACGCGTACCTTGAAGGCTGGTCCTACCTACGGGAGCAGCTGACCCATCTACGCCCCCCCATCACACCCCCTGCGGCAAATTCATCTATGGCGTTCCCAGCCACCACGGTAACTCGTTCCGCGCATGTCAAATTACCTCGGATCGAACTCCCGAAATTCGGCGGCGATTACATGCGTTGGAAATCGTTCGAATCGCGATTCAACTCCGCGGTAATTGTGAACGAAAGTTTAACGGGCGCGGAACGATTACAGTACCTGCTTAGCGCATTGTCGGGCGAAGCACTCGAAGCAATACACCATCTAGATGTAACAGACGCGAATTTCCAGATCGGCTGGTCACGTCTCAAGGAAATCTACGATAATGAACGAGTCATTGTCCATACATTAATGCAAAAACTTTACTCACTAAAATCAATCAAATTGTCACAGCTCGACTCGCTGAATCAGTTCGCAATACATTATCGTAACACCCTCGAGGCGTTGTACAAGTTAGGAAGAGGCACGAAAGAGGATCATCTCGTTTATTTCGTTTCGAGCAAGTTCGACCGCGAATTAGAAACGGAGTGGAACAAAACTCTCGGAGATGCCCGAACCTACCCAACATACGCGGCGATGGAAAAGTTCGTTTTAGAACAAACCGCGGCGGTTAAGATGTCCAATCAACCGACGCAACAACTTCAATTCTCCGCGGGTCATGCGAAACCGTTGCGACAAAAAACGAACGCGCACGTGATTGAAGAAGGTAGGACGTCTCCTACTTGCTTTCTTTGCAGAGAAGCGCACGTACCCCGCGACTGTAGCATGTTCCGTAGCCTCTCGCGACTCGCTCGATTCGAGACGCTAAAAAGTCAACACGCGTGCATAAACTGCCTCGGCGCGAATCACACCGTGTCGAATTGCCCGAGCACAAACGTGTGTCGACAGTGTGGTGAAAAGCACCACACATTGCTGCACCGCGGAGAATCCAGAGCCCTCAGCAGACCCAAAACGAGTAGTTACCGAAACCATGCATCTTCGGTCCAGCCCGCGAGAGTAGACGCGTCTACCCCTCCGCAGACTCTTCCGACACCGTTATCGGCTCAAGCCTCTGCGCGGCCCGTGAATTTGGAAGAGGTCGAGAGTAACGTTGCGTCACATTTCGCCGAAGCCAGTCCGAAGGGCATTCAGACTGTCCTACTGGCTACCGCAATGGTCAAAGTCTTCGCACCCAACGGTCAGTCGCGATTAGCCCGTGCGCTATTAGACCAGGGGTCTCAATCCTCGTTCGTGTCCACCAATCTTGTACAGCAGCTACGTTTACAAAAAGTCCGATCACCGATCTCCGTGACCGGCCTCGGCGGCGAACGAACAAGTAACATTGATTATAGAGTGCAACTGCGGATAGGTTCGTCCAAACAGGAGTCACCAGCACTGTCAACCCGTGCGTTTATAGTGCGCGGTATAACGCAGTACGTACCGCCGGCGGTCCAGATAGAAAATTACAGCGCCCTGTTCGATCTCGCGCTCGCGGACCCCGAGCCCGCATCAAAGCAACGTATCGAATTGCTCCTCGGTGCGGATATCTTCGCGCAAATTCTACGACCTGGCGTTCGACTCACCAGTAACCAAGGACCGATTGCGCAAAATACAGTTCTCGGTTGGATCTTGTCCGGATGCATCAACACCCCGGAAACCCATCGCGTCGCGGTTACCACGCATCACGGGACAATCACGGATCCACTAGAAAGTGCGTTAGCTCGTTTTTGGGAAACAGAAGCGGTCCCTGAAACGCGTATCCTCACTCCCTTGGAGATAGAATGCGAGCGGCATTTCGAAAAAACCTATTCGCGCGACGCTACCGGCCGATTCGTGGTGCGGTTACCGTTTCTCAAATCGGTCCCCGAGGACTTCCTCGGAGATTCACTCCGAGGAGCCACCGCATCACTGGAACGTCTGACCCGGAAACTACGCGAAAACGAAGCGGTCAAATGCGAATATAATGCGTTCATCCGCGAGTATGAGTCGCTCGGCCACATGAACCGTCTCGATAGCGTCGACCGTTCGAGGAATTACATTCCCCATCGCGCTGTTCTCCGCGAGGAAAGCTTGACTACAAAGCTACGAGTCGTTTTCAACGCGTCGAGTCAAACGTCAAGCGGGTATTCCTTAAACGACATCCTACTTACTGGTCCGAAGTTGCAGTTAGAGATTACTCAAATATTACTCGCGTGGCGGATCCACAAATATGTTCTAGTGGCGGACATTGAGAAAATGTTCCGTCAAATTCTCATCCACCCACAAGATCGCAAATATCAATGCATCTTGTGGAGAAGCGAATCCAACGGCAATCTCGAGACGTTCGAATTGAATACGGTAACCTACGGAACCGCCTGCGCCCCGTACCTCTCGATGCGCGTTATCCAAGAAATAAACAAGTTGGAAGGTTCTGAATACCCCCTCGCGTCCCCCATTCTCCGCACCTGTGTTTACGTCGACGACGTGTTTATGGGCGCGCCGGACAAACAGCTGCTCGAACAGACTAGAATACAAGTCTGTCAGCTGTTGTCTCGAGGCGGATTCAATCTGCGAAAGTGGGCGGGCAACGATGCCGAATCCCTGCGAAATATTCCCGAAACCACACATTCACACGCGGTGGATCTGCGAATGTTCAATGATTCGGAACTCAAAGTCCTCGGAATAAGATGGATTCCCTCGGACGACGCGTTCTATTTTGACTTACAAAACCTGGCGGTCAGAAAGGAAAAAATGAGCAAGCGCGAATTGCTCTCGGAGATTGCGACGTTGTTCGACCCTCTCGGATGGTTGTCTCCAATAATTGTTCGAGCTAAGATCTTGATGCAGCAACAATGGCTCGAAAGAATCAGCTGGGATGACTGCGTATCGGACGACACCCACGAAACCTGGAACCTCTTCTGTATGGATTAGAGTGCTTTAACCGCAATGAGGGTTCCGCGGTGGATCCAGTACGCCCCTGACTCACTCGAAATCCAACTACATGGATTCAGCGACGCATCTCGTGCCGCCTTTTCATGCGCGGTTTACGCCCGCGTAACGTCGCTCACCGGCGAAACCCATACGACGCTGCTCACAGCTAAATCGCGAGTAGCTCCAATAAAAACTGTCTCTATCCCTATCCTAGAGTTGAACGGAGCCGTCATGCTAACTGAATTGGCCGCTCACGTGACCCACTCGATCGGGATACCGGTAACGAAGACAGTTTGCTGGACGGACTCCACGATTGTCCTCGCATGGTTACGAAAACACCCTGCGGCTTGGAAGACCATGGTGGCCAACAGGACGTCCAAGATCCACACCACACTGCCGAATGCCGTCTGGAGACACGTGCCGACGCACTGCAATCCTGCAGACCTGAATTCGCGCGGTGTAAGCGCCGAAGCACTGCTGTCATCGACGCTGTGGATCGAGGGTCCATCGTGGTTGAAGAGGGACGAAGAAGACTGGCCCGTTCAGCAGACCTACGAAACGGAGGAGGAAAAATGTAAAACCGCCGTCCATAATATGATCACAATCAAAGATTGGGATGCTCTGTCTCGCTTCTCCAGCTGGCAACGCCTAATCCGCGTATTCTGTCACGTGCGGCGATTTATAAACACGGTGCGAAAACAAACAAGCACCGCGCTCCCCTCGTTCCTCACCGTCTCTGAGCTACGCGATTCGGAAATAACAATACTGCGGATAATCCAACGCAGCTCGTTCGCAACCGAAATAGCCGCGTTCGCGCGGAACAAACCGTTGCTCAATAGCTCGTCACTGTTACCGCTCAACCCTTTCATTGACCAATACGGAGTCGTACGCGTAGGTGGGAGGCTCAGAAACTCCTTTCTGCCCTGGGAAACGAAGCACCCCGCGATACTGCCGAAACATCACGTTTCCGACCTCATTATCCGGGAATCGCATCTTCTCTCTTTGCATGGCGGAATTCAAGTCACGACGTACACAACACGACAAAAATATTGGATCCTAGGGTTGCGTAATTCGGTCCGCCGCGTGATTCATAAATGCGTCAAATGCGCGCGTTGGCGGGCGGAAACTGCAACGCAGGTAATGCAAGACCTCGTGACGTCACGTTGCCGTCCGTCCCCTCCATTCTCTCACATTGGAGTCGATTACGCCGGTCCCTACCAAGTACGAGACGCACCCGGGCGCGGAAAGCGAACGTATAAAAAGTACATTGCAGTATTTATCTGTTTTGCTACTCACGCGGTCCATTTAGAGTTGGTTGATGATTGTTCCACGGCTGCTTTCCTCGCAGCCTTCGACCGGTTCACGTCCAGACGTGGTGTTCCTCAGACGATCACTAGCGACAATGGCACGAATTTCGTAGGCGCGTCCAACGAACTCGCTCGACACTTCGTCGAAGTCACAAATTCGCCGGAATTGAAAAATCGATGCTCCACTCTCCGAATTCAGTGGAAGTTCTATCCCCCGGGCGCTCCTCACCACGGAGGAATGCAGGAAGCCGCAGTCCGGTCAACTAAGCATCACCTTCGTAGAATCATGGGGTCGTTCGCGCCAACCTCCGAAGAGATGTCCACACTGCTTTGTAAGGTGGAGGCCACGTTAAACTCGCGTCCGATTACTCGGGTACGCGACGATCCAGAGTGCCTTGAAATCCTTACGCCAGGGCACTTCTTAACCGGTAGTCCACTGATTTCACGTCCGGTTCCACCCGTGAGTGACGAACCGACAACGCACTTATCACGATGGCAACAAGTGCAAAGATTCCACGAGCTGCTGTGGCGCGTATGGTCCCGCGAGTACTTGCAGGAACTGCAGTCGCGGTACAAGTGGCAGATCGAACAGAAGGATCTAAATGTAGGGGCGGTAGTCCTCTTGGACAACCCCCTACTACCTCCTAATAAATGGGAATTAGGGAGGGTCATAAAAACCTTCCCAGGTAAAGACGGCCGCGTACGAGTGGTGGAGGTCAAGACTGCGTCCTCAACGTATAAACGACCCATCACCCGTGTCTGCCTGTTGCCCGTAAACAATTGACGGCACCCCCGAACACTATTGTCGAGCGTGCGACGTCACGACCTACGTGACTTAACAGTCGCGGCCGGCCGTCGGCCCCGGTGTCATCATGCGAAGTATTGTAAATAGTTAGAATGGGTGTGTGTGTGTGTGTGTGTGTGTGTGTGTGTGTGTGTGTGAATGTATGGGGAGATCTTCGAGATATAGATTATCCGTCTCTGTTGCGCGACCGCGCAAGGCGGGCGGTTTGTTAAACGCGAACTATACAGTTTCGTATGCTTCAGCGCCGCGAACACCCCCCTCGTCGTCCCAACAGCACCGCGGCGAGTCATCACCTCGAAGCGAGCTCCTGTATGTGTGTACGGTGGGGGAATTCACCGATTACTGTAAATAGGACCCCCAGCCAGTTTAACGGGCGTTCCGTTGTAACCTCCTCTGCGAGTAATCACGTGAATTCTTTTTGTAATCGCTACGAGCACGTTTCGAAATTACACCGATAATCTCTCCTCTGCGAGCTCTGTTCTATCGGGTCAACGCGCCTCCGTAGATTCAGTTTGAATAAAGTGTTTCTGTGAACCGTACCACGCGGGTGAAATAATTGACTACAGCCTCATAAGAACCTCCAATTCCGACCTATTTCTCCTTCCCTTTCTACACTCGAATCTCGCGCATTTCCGTTCACAGACCCTCAGTTCTGAAAGGGTCGGTGTAACAGTGATAGTTTCTTAGCGTTCTCGCTGCATTTATTTCTATCGTTAAAACCTTGTGCAGCGTTCGAAAACTCTTCTTGTTCAAATAGAACCACAAAAATAACGGGATTATCAAGAAATATGAAATTTGAATATATTGAGGACAGAGTTTTGCAGTAATTGATTACATGAGTAAATAATTACATCTGCAATTATATGAGCAAAAGTGGACTAAAATTTTAAACAATTTAGAGCAAAAAATGCAAGAAAAATGTCAAGATTATGCACGAATAAGATTAAGTCACGATTAAGATTAACATGTAAGAGAAAACCTAATGAACTGAATCCTAAGGCAGTAGAGTTATTAATTAACTAAGTCAATCGATCATCATAGATCATCACGAAAGACAAATTATGGTATGTTTATTTTATTAGCTTACTTTTTTATTTGTAGTAACATTGACTGATAATGTTAGTGCTATTTTATTCGCAATATGTATTTGAAATATCTCTTTTTTTACACAGGAAAGTATTCGTTTGTGAGTTAAATATTAACACCAACACTAAAATTTATTGTTCACAAAAAGTATAAAAAAGGTTGGAAAAACTATATTTGAACAATTCATTTTTCAATAAAAAATATCAATGAAAAGTTAGTATAAATTATTGTTTAACAAATGCAAAAATATTGAATTGCACATAGTTAAAAATTATTATTTTTTAAATATTTTTAGTTAAATTTCATTGCAATATCTCTACTGGTTCAAAAGTTATAACAAAATGAGACCAACTTTTTCGATCCGGACCACTGTGCGCCCTCCAGAATGGTTCTCTGTGGTGAGAAAAAAATTTGTGAAAAGTTTGAGATTGATCGGAAAAAAGGATCACGTGGCGCATGTCAATTGAAAATTTTGAAAATTTTGAAATTCATCGTAACTATGAAGTATTATATATCGTTGGATTTGTAATTTTTTTCTAATTAAGAATATGGAAAAATTATATGACCTTAATTTTAAAAAAAATAACGATGACCTTGAAATTTCGAAAATTTGAGTTTCAAAAAAAATAATTTTTTTGCCATTATATTTACCATATTGAACAGTGCAACTTTGTCCGTTGACATTTTTTCGTATAACCACAAATAACAGAGATATTTAAAAATTTCCATTTATTACCTGAGAGAGATTACAATCTGTCGGCGTCTGCCGCAGTCGTCTTTTTGCTTCCCATCGTCACACTTTTTTTGGGGAAATTGTCGTGAAGTTGACGAGCAGTCATCGAGAGGTAGTTGTTTGGGAGTCATGGGTTTAGCACATTAACAGTAAGCTTAGATTGTAGCGGCTCAGTAACGATTTCAACCAGGTAGTTGGGACCAACCGAACCCTGCGTATTTGCACATTTTTTGACCGGCAATTCATGGATCTCAACGACCGAATATAATTTATTACGTTACCTCCAGATGTACCCCTTACATGTGATACGACAGCATGCAATATGGGTTGCTGGAAAGGTGTTTATGCAATTTTGGAGCACGAAATCGGGCGGGACTTATTATATTTTCCGTGCAGACATCATATTTATGAAATTATTTTAAGATCTGTTTTTTACGAAAAGATGTCCACATCTACGATTTTTGAACGCTTCCAGCAAGCGTGGCCTAATGTAAACAAATTAAACTTCCACTCTGGAGTGGAAGATGCGCAGGTCATTCAAAAGATAAAAAATGTACCAGAGCTAATCGTTTTCGCTAAACAGTCTCTGGAAATACGTCATCCACGAGAAGACTATCGTAAGTTTATTCGACTCGTGTTACTATTTTTACGTAATAACTTTTCCACATACCATTTTCGAGCTCCTGTAGCTTTCCATCATGCTCGGTGGATGGCGAAAGGCATTTATTGCTTAAAAATATTTTTATTTCGCGAAGAATTCGAATTAAGTGAGGAGGAGACAAATGGATTTTGCGATATATGTATATTTATCGCAAATCTATATTTGAAAGCATGGATAGAAGCTCCTTTCCCGACGAAGGCTCTGCAGCAGGATTTGACTTTTATAAAATCCTTATATAAGTATAAGGAAATAGATAAGAATATCAGTGATATAACGCTAGACAAATTTTGCAGATACGTATGGTGTTTAACACCAGAGAATGCTGCGTTATTATTCTTCGATAAGGACGTTTCGATAGAAACAAAAAAAACGAATGGTGCAGGCGTTGAGCAATCCTAGTAGCAGCGATTGTTATAAAAAATTTGACATTTTACCAACTAATGTGGCCGATCACATGCTAGAGAACATTTCAGGTTGTATATCAGACGAAAGTCGAAAATTTTTTAGTAGATTTAATATACCGGCAGAATTTTTTTAAAAAAGTCCAATAGTTTGGCAAGATGACGATTCTTACAAACTAGGCTTAGATATAGTTAAGGCTTTACCTGTGGTCAATGATTCGGCAGAAAGAGCCGTTAAGCTAATGCAGGATTACAACGATATTTTAGCTCGCAATGAAGAAGAAAAACAGATGGTACTGCAAATGGTAAAAGATTACCGCCAGCAATATCCTGACGCAACGAAAACTACAATAACGAAAAACGAGTAAATATAAAATAGAGTTCTTTAGTGTAAGAAAAATCGAACGTCGAGGGTCTGCAGCACAGTCGGACCACACAGCTACCTCCCTCTGAGGAAAAACCCAGAGGGGTAGCGTCATAAAATACGCTGGCAGCGTGGGTCCTTACAGCCACTTCGGGCCTAAGGACCCACTCACTCTAGCTTTTGTATTGTTTGTCTACTAATTTAATAAAACGCATTCTTGGCGGGCGGCTTCACCGTCGATCGGCGTATGATTTGGTGACCCGCTCTGTCTTTCCCATCCTAAAAGCGGATAATCTTACATTAGAATATAAGAAATAGTTCCTTATTAGAATTCTGTAGAATATATTAATTCACATATATAGTCCACTACAAAATTAAATATCTCTGTTATTTCTGGTTATACGAAAAAATGTCAGAGGACAAAGTTGCACTGTTCAATATGGTAAATATAATGGCAAAAGAATTCTTTTTTTTGAAACTCAAATTTTCGAAATTTCAAGGTCATCATTATTTTTTTAAAAATTAAGGTCATATAATTTTTCCATATTCTTAATTAGAAAAAAATTAAAAATCCAACGATATATAATACTTCATAGTTACGATGAATTTCAAAATTTTCAAAATTTTCAATTGACATGCGCCACGTGATCCTTTTTACCACGTTTTTATTAGCTCGCTTTCTTGTTTGTGTGTTTGTGAGTTTGTTTGTTTGTTCGGTGGAAAATTTTGCAATTGATTTTAAACTAACTTCCTGATGAGCTAGAGACTTGAAATCGGGCATATGGCTCAGAACTGGATGACAATGCATTATTCAAAAAAAAAATTTTTTAAAAGTCTATCCGTTTAGGAGAAATGCCAATTAAAAATATTTCCCTTTCACTTCCCCGCGAAACCTACGTCATCGCGTTCAGCGATCGCCACGCCGCCGCGCGACTTGTCCCCACTCCACGGACCCACTTTGCTCCGACGAAGCCCGACTCAGTATATGAAAAGCGAGCTAGTAGTAGTAGCCGTGCGACGATCGGTAGTACATCATTGCTTTGTTTACCAAGTGAAAGAACCGTTACACCTTTCTGCTATAATTTCATCAAAATGTTTAAAATTAATTGAAATATACGTGCAAGAAGAAGGAGAGGAAGCCATTTGACGGTGGGGAGCATGTATGATATAGGTAATAATAATATCGAGTACGAGATTAAATTTAAAGAGTCTGTGTTTGAAAGTGTTAGAAATAATGTCTACAAAAAAAGGAGCAGTTCGTTAATGACGATTTTCACAGGGAAGCCACCAAATCACCAGGTATGTCATTGAATATTTTGCGTTAAATATTTCCTTGAAAATGTTACAAAATTTGTTGAAAGTATTATATTATCAACGCAGCCATCCATTTGAATATGTTTAAAAATTGAACTGTATCAGTTTTAGTCAACTGAAACTTCGAGAATATTAGTAAAACGTTAGACTAAATTTTTGTAGTAGTAGTTACATATTTATTAGAAACTAAGTGAAGTTATTGCGTACAAAATAAATATGTATATTATTTTTTTCAGTGAATTCTACTATTCCGAGTAAATCGTCGCGCTGCTCACCGATGACGTCACAGCGAAGCTGTTTAGCTTTGTTCTATAGGTAGTGTTGTGTTTATAAAGTATTATACTAGTATTTGTTTACCAAGCGAAAGAATCGTTACTCCGAGATTCTCCGTCGAACCATTATATAGACATTTGGGGTACAATATTTTTTTGAGCCAAAAATTCCTTCTTTTCATATAGGTGCCCTGATTACCCTATTTAATATTTAACGCAGTCAGTTGAGGATGTTTGCTCGCAATGTATTAAATAATTAATAAATAATGAAATCAATAAAATCTATATACTTTTTCACAAGTTGCAAGGTATATCTTTTATTTAACACTATTCCTACCGATACTTCACGTGTACCTATTCCTACTGCGACCGGTCAAATCACCGGTCTTTAGCACAACTTATATTTTTACAACGTTTTTATTAGCTCACTTTCTTGTTTGTTTGTGTGTTTTTTAATATAGAATGAAGATAATAGACAATTTGACAGTATAAAATTAAAAAGCAGAAAATAATTATTTAAATAAAAATAAATTTTTAAAAATACCACGTTTTTAAAACGGTCTAAAAAGTATAAAATAATTTGAAAAAAAATAAAATGGACTAAAAAGTATAAAATAATTGAAAATAAAAATAATTTGAAAAAAAAATAAAAATAAAATGGACTAAAAAGTATAAAATAATTTTTAACAAACGGACTAAAAAGTATAAAATAATTTTAGAAAACGGGCTAAAAGGTATAAAATAATTTGAAAAAGAAAATAAAAATTTGAAATTGTGAATTTTGAATAACTGTGAAAATACTTGTAAGATTTAAAACGAAAAACGAGGGGCGCATGCAATAGATAATTGATGCATGAATAGTTCACCTAAATCACTAAAAATTTTATTGCTTCGCAAATGATATGAACTGTTGTGTAAGATTTCTCAACGGCTGCTACTCTCTACATTCCTTATTATTATCTTGCGCCCCACGCTTTTCGTTTTAAATCTTACAAGTATTTTCACAGTTATTCAAAATTCACAATTTCAAATTTTTATTTTCTTTTTCAAATTATTTTATACCTTTTAGCCCGTTTTCTAAAATTATTTTATACTTTTTAGTCCGTTTGTTAAAAATTATTTTATACTTTTTAGTCCATTTTATTTTTATTTTTTTTTCAAATTATTTTTATTTTCAATTATTTTATACTTTTTAGTCCATTTTATTTTTTTTTCAAATTATTTTATACTTTTTAGACCGTTTTAAAAACGTGGTATTTTTAAAAATTTATTTTTATTTAAATAATTATTTTCTGCTTTTTAATTTTATACTGTCAAATTGTCTATTATCTTCATTCTATATTAAAAACACAAACAAACAAGAATGTGAGCTAATAAAAACGTTGTAAAAATATAAGTTGTGCTAAAGACCGGTGATTTGACCGGTCGCAGTAGGAATAGGTACACGTGAAGTATCGGTAGGAATAGTGTTAAATAAAAGATATACCTTGCAACTTGTGAAAAAGTATTGTCACGTCGTTTTCGGGTCGATTCCGAACCGAAGACGAGCACGGGAAATTACGGCTTGAAGACCGGGCCACGCTCGGTCGCGCGACACGTGGTCCTCCCGGGACAAACAACCCTTCGCGGATCTGGATCACGATATCGAAGTTGTTTCGAAATTCTTTCGGGCGCCAGACACGTAAAGTGTCACGCGAAGCTATTCTTTTACGCGAATCCCGCAAAATAATTCCGCTTCCGCGAGGGCTGCGCGATAACCTGAAATAGCCGCGAAAATGGTCAGGGTTCCACGTGGAGAGAAGGAACGGGGCATTCCCCGCGACGGGAACGTCTCTCGTGGGTAGAATAATTCAAATAAGATTCGGCAACGACAATCGTTTATTAACGAGATGACAATGAATAGCCCGTCGGTGGTCACCGACGGCAGCGAGAATTTGCCGACGCGAGAACAAAGTATTCGACGGTTGTTCGGTCGCTCGCGCTTATTTATTCTATCGCGTTGAACTCGGCGGTCACAGGACTTCGCGTGTTATACAAGCCTTTACGGCACGAATTCCGCCGAGCTCGGGTGACGGACGCGGATTTAGACTGGACTGGACGAGGATACGGCAAAGTCGCGAAAACGAAACGAACCGTCACGTCATCCCACCGAGGCACGTCTCGAGTAGAACTCTTAGAATCTCGTCGAATATCGCACGTCCCGAATATTCCGTCCCGCGGACAATCGGCAACGATACGACCCACGGCCTCGTGTCCCTCTCGAGGGAGCTACCCTCGGTCGTCGGTAACACTGGCGGACACGTGGTGCACGGCACGAAGTTAAACAAGAACACGCAAATACGCCCCGAGCCAACGCGAATGGTAAATCACGAATAAATGTGTCGGAATAAAGCCTGATCGGCACTTACCAAACGGTAGACGTAGGTCGTCTGGATCGGCACTCGATATTCTATTCGAAATCGCGGGTAAAGTTACGGCACTACTTGTCGCTTTGCGATCCTTCGTCCCAGTGCCCTACTTCGCAATGGCTCGGGAACGCGGAAGCGAGGCGTCCCCCTACTCCCTCATCTATCTCCTCCTAGGCGACGCTCGGGCCTATCGCGTGGTTCCTCGCGGCAGGGACGAATTCCATCTTTTCGGTCCCGGTTCCCCGGTAATTTACTGATTTCCCGGAGTCGGGCGATACAGCTGCAAATTATATCGGTAGGCATTCGAGCCGCCCCAGGATTGTTCTCGGCGCAATTCCTGGGCGAAAGACGGTGAGGTTGGGTTGATGTACGTCCCGTATTCCGATTTCCCTCATCGGTCTCCCCGGTTGGTAAATCCGGGCTCGATCCTGGCTCGACCGTCTGGTTCGGCAATGACGTTCTGCGATAGGTCCTCCAAGCGCCTCTTCCCGAGACTTTGCGCCAATCACGGCAGGAGATAGGTACCGGGTTCCTTTCGTACTCCGATCGTTCCTGAAACTTCGTGTCGCGCCCAGCGGCGCGACGCTTAAACGCGATAAATCTGTTCCGCTGGATTTCGGACGTTCCTGGGAGAGCGATCGCGACTAACGGTACGTTATTATATTGGCCGTCGTTGGCCCGGTCCTTCGCCTAGGGTTCGGATTGACGCTGGCAGAATCTGCCACGTCACAACTCCTCCCCCCCCGGAAGAGACCGGGACACACCGGTGGCAGTTACCAATCAGGCTATTCACGGGCTCGGTGGCGATCGCTCTTCCTCGGACGCTCCCCGATGTACCCCTTCATACCGGTAGAGACAAACACTAACCCAACACCAGTAAAACCCAGACGAAGTGCTATTTAAACTACATCCCTTCATCTCTGTTCTTCTGTCGACTCGGCGAGACCTGTTGGCGTGACCAGCACCTAATTGAGAAATGGAGATATCGCTAATTATGGCCTCGCTTGGCCCGTATAAACGGAGGAGACAAGGGTTAAATGAAGCGACGATATGTTTCATTTTTAACACTTTAATCGTGCCCCCTCTCGGGGCGGCACTCTAATACTGGTCCCCTTTTGGACCTCAGTCTTAATCTCTTTACAACGTTAGGTTTACATTCCTCTGATTACGTTAATTTATCATTACTCGCCTGTGCGGCGGCAGATCGAGATAGCAAAAGAAAACAAAAAGAAACAATCTACGAAAAGAACGAGAAAGAACTAAAAGAAAATACTTTATATTTGCTTAGCGGCATTTTCGCAGTGCGCGGCGGGGGAAGAAAAAAAAAAATAAAAGGCGCGAAAGTGTCCAACATAAGTACTATAACGGAATATCTTTCTGTGTTATTTGGGGCGCTGCGGTATTCCCTCCGCGTAACGGCACTTCCGCTATACGGCACTTTATCGGGACCCGCTCTAATATCTCCTCTTCTGCGGGTGGTGCGGGCCCCCGGATCTCCATGTTTTCCAGCACTCTGGGCATGTTTGGACGGTATAGTACGGGCGCCCGCACCGGTAGCAATACGGGTATCGTTGCGGGGCCGTACACTGGGTGTGGGTGTGCCCCAGCCTTCGGCATCTCCAACAGCCCTGTTCTAACTCGTCCCCTCGGTATTTAGGGCTCTGAGCCCTGGTCGGCACTCTCTTCGGCTCTGGATATCTGGGTACCTGAGCCCTCATCGGCAGTTTTTCCGGCTCCGTTGTGGCCAGCACCCTCGGCGGCTCGGCAGCTACCACCACCCTCGGTTTTACCGCTACCCCCGGTATTGGGTTTGTATCCCCCGACTTCGATGGTGTGCCGGGTTTATGCCAATTCGGCATATTTTCGAGGCGGAATCCTCGCCCCGGTCCGCTTCGCGGCTTAACCTCTAGGGTCGCGGTTGCCACGAATGTGGTCTCCTCGGGGGGTTCTTCGGCATTCGTGCTGCCGATGGACGGCAGTTGTTCCCCTTGGTGCTGGGGTACCTCCTTGTTCCCTGTGGGGCCCGTGGTCAGCTCCGAAATTGTGGCGTTTGCCACCTGGCGTCCCTCCTGGACCGGCAGCAACTCCATCTCCCTCTCCCGGATTTCCTCCCAAATATGGTCGGCAATCATAGCGTTGTTGTGTATGTTTTATGTCTGTGTGAGGAGATGACGAGAATAATAAATATTGGTGCCTTTGGCTTTTGGGTGTCTCATTGGTGGATTGGGAAGTATGGCTTCAAGTCCGAAATGTGTGCTTTGCCGAGGTCGCTTCCGTCTTCCGCGGAGATGCGGTACACCCCTGGTGATAGTTTGTGCGATATCGTTACTGGTCCCATGAATTTTGGGGCCAACTTTGCCGCCACGTGGTCTGCCGCTGACGATAATACGCGTTTTCGCTTCATAACCTTGTCTCCTACGTTAAACTCTCTATTTCTCCGACGCAAATTATAATGGTGCGCTTGCTTATTATACGCGTCCTCGAGGTTCTCTAAAATCCAGTGTCTCAACGTTGGTAGTTGAGTCACTCTCTTTTTCCAAGTATCATTGGCAGTAACCTCGAGGTCGATATCGGGTTCTACAGTGTCCCTTAAGCATTTTGCTGGTCGCGGCTCTCGCCCGAAATTGAGAAAAGCGGGAGAGGTCTGTAGCACCGAATGATAAGCGGTGTTGTACGCGAAGCGTAATTGCGGCAAATTCAGGTCCCAGTCTCTATGATCCCTCTCTATGTAGGCTACTATCATCGTTTTGAGGATTCGATTTACGCGTTCTACCGGGTTTGCTTGCGGATGGTACGGGGGGGTTGTGGTGATTCGAATGCCATATTCATTAGCTAAATCCCACAAACACTTGTTCGCGAACTCGGTGCCATTGTCCGTTAGCAGAACGTCGGGTGTTCCCCATCGCGAAAAAATTAGCTCTTCAAGAGCTTCGGCAATCTTTGGACCGGTCGCACGTCGGAGCGGGGCGCACTCTATCCACTTGGTGAATAAGTCCTGTATTACAAGGAGGTACGCGTGACCGGATCTGCTGCGCGGAAGCGGGCCCATTATATCGGCAGCTATCACTGTCCACGGCATGTCAACACGGCGCCGACCCATCAACCCAGGCGGTAGTGTCTGCTCCACCTTTGTGAGTTGACAGGTCTTACAGCGTCTTACGTATTCTACAGCTGTTCTGTACATGCCTGGCCAGTAGTAGCGGGCCGCAATACGTTGGTACGTCTTTTCGACGCCTAAATGCCCTGCCTGTGGGTTATCATGCGCTTCCGGCAGGATCTCCGTTCTGCGCTCTTCGGGAATCGCGAGTTTCCACTCGGTTATATCCGATCCTAACGTTTCCGCGACAACTGGATCCGTACGACGGCAAAATAATTCCCCGTCCCGAATCGACCAGTCTTTGAATTTATCCGGTGCTCGCTTGACTTCTGCTAATTTCCCCTCGTACCATTTCATACGCACCGCAGCTACTATCGGTATTTTGTCCTCTAAGACTTCCTCCCCCTCGCAAATTCGCGATAATGCATCCGGCACTTTATTAAGGGCTCCCTGCTGGTATACTACTTCGAAATCATATTCTAGAAGTTGCAGGGCCCAACGCGCTAATCTCCCTGAGGGATTTTGTAATTTTCTTAACCACCGTAAACTGTTGTGGTCCGTAATTACCGTAAATTTGTACCCTTCCAAGTACGGACGAAATTTTTGTACCGCCCAGACGATCGCGAGACATTCCAATTCCGTAGCGGAATATTTTCTCTCTGGTAACGTGAGAGACCTGCTCGCGAACGCGATAACTCTTTCGACATCCTTGACCTCTTGCGTCAAAACTGCGCCTAGACCAACCGCGCTTGCGTCCGTCTGCAGTGTAAATGGCGTTTCGAAATCTGGGCAGGAGAGGGTAGGTGCTGAAGCGATCGCGTCTCGAAGGGACTCGAAGGCGGTTTGTTGGCCATCCTTCCATTCCCATTCGCGATCCTTTCGCAGTAGGCCATTCAACGGCTCAGCCAGCGTGGCGAATCCCGGAATAAACCTCCTGTACCAGGATGCCATTCCCAGGAAACGCCGAAGCTGCTTTACTGTTTTAGGCGGAGGGTACGATAAAATTGGTTTAACTTTCTCCGCATCTACCTTTAACCCCTCTCCGCTCACCACGAAACCCAAATACCGAACTTCCTGACAACAAAACTCGCACTTCTCAGGATTGATTATTAGACCGGCAGCCTTGATTTTATTTATTACGCGTTCTAGCCATACGAGATGCTCCGCAAATGTTTTCGTCACGATTATTATATCGTCCAAATAGGCGAACGCGTGCGGCTCCATTTCTGGACCTATTAATCGGTCCAATAATCTCTGAAAAGTTGCGGGTGCGCCTGTCAGTCCGTACGGCATGCGACGGAAGTGAAATAGGCCTTTTCCCGGGACTGTAAACGCTGTTATTTCGCGACTCTTTTCCTCTAACGGGATTTGAAAATAGGCCTGACTGAGGTCAAGGGTCGAGATGTATTTCGCCGCACGTAATTTATCGAGAATCTGCGTCATGAGCGGTAGCGGGTACGCGTCTTTCCTCGAGACCTCGTTAACTTTTCGGAAATCCAGACAAAAACGGTATTTCCCGTTCGATTTCTTGACCATGACGATCGGACTTGACCAGCCACTTTGTGATGGTTCAATTATGCCATCTTTTATCAATTTGTCTACTTCCGCATATATTGCCTCCTGAACTTTTGGAGATACGGCATAATATCGCTGTTTTATAGGCGGATGTCCATCTACATCTATTCGATGGCTGATCAAGTTCGTCACGCCCGATATTTCGTCAAATTCCGGCAACGTGGCCTCGAGGAATTCTCTTAATTGCCGTTTTTCGGCATCCGCCAACGTTTGCAGACCACAACAGACGGCATCGGGAGGCGTGTCTTCGAATGTGAATTTTTCGTTTGGCTGTTTCGCGAAATACCATACGGCATTGTGATATTCAGCCACGATTCCGAATTTTGCGATCGAATCCGTGCCTAACAATAGAGGGGTCACTAGACTGTCTAAAACCTGCGCGGAAATTCTACGTTCCTCCCTGCCTATCCTTAACGCGAAATGTGCTCGTTCCTCGGCACGATCTACTACCCCCGTGGCGAGGAGGAAATAACAGGGTTTGTTCGATTTCCCTAATACGATATTCTTCCTCTCGATTTTTCCTAGAATATCCCGACTGATGAATGTCAGAGATGATCCCGAATCTATTAGGGCGCGCGTCGCGAAGTTGCCGATGAACGCATCCACGGTCAGCAGAGGTGGGCGCTTAATGTCCCCAGTTATCATTACGCGGGCCGATATCAATTCGGGCGAAGTCTCTCTGGCCCCTGTGATTGACTTCTCTCCCCGTTTCCCGCCGACCTGTTGCACCTACGGCAACGTATTATTGTGACACCCTCCGACCCGCATCCGTAGCAATGCAGCCTAGGTTCTTCTCGGCAATCTCGCGATAGGTGACCTGTCTTACGACAATTCCAACATTGTAGCAGGTTACTTCCGCCCGCGCGTTGTCTATCGCGCGGCGGCCATTGACGCGTTGCTACGGTTGCGGTTACTTCCGCCTTACGCGGTATGGGTTCACGAGAGGACTCTCTTGATTTTGCCCCCGACCGGTATTTTTCGTTTCCCCTCGGCGCGGCAGCTAGATTATTTTTAGCGCTCGTCGCACGAGGTTCACGAACCCCTTGTCCGGGTTTAGAGTCTCTCCTAGTGGCTCTTGGGGGGTGATCTTCCGAATCGTCGCTATCTACGCCTACTGCGGCAGCTAATGCGTTCGCGTACCCAAATCCGACCGATCTTCCTTCCGGTTGCGATTTCGAACGCAAGTGTCGGCTAGGATCAAACGCGAAACTAGGGTGAGCCATTTCGGATGGTTTCGGATTCCCCCGCCTCCTCTGCTGCGCTTCGCGGTCGGCACGTAGCAATTGATCCGTAACGATTTCCATCGTGGAACCTGATTCTAACGCGATAGACTGACGTAAAGATGGTTTCGCGCCCCAGTATAATCGTTCGACTTTCTTTTCCTCCTGCCACGGTGGCTGTAGTTTTCGGAACATAGCTGTCATTACCATAATATAATCGCGAATAGGTTCGTTATCATCTTGAAACCGATCTTTAATGTTTCTCTCTAATGTATATTGATATTCAGGGTCACCGAAGAATCGCCGAAATGCCCTCGCAAAATCCTCCCAAGTTCTCCAACCCGACGCGTGCGCGTTGTACCAGTGCTTGGCGACCCCCCCGAGACATACCGGCAAACAACGGATTAGTTCTTTATCCGCGATATTGTGGTATTTGATTTGTTGGTGGAGGTCCTCCAAAAAATCTTCTGGGTCCTCCCCCTCTTCTCCGGAAAACTTTAACCGCCATCGTCGCATTATTTCGGCGATGGGTGTTCCGCGGTAATACAATTCTCGGGGCTTCGCCCCGCCCTGTACCCCGTCGCTCGGTCCATCGTCCGGGCCGACATGCAAAGGCTTTTCTTCCGGTTCGCGGTACCTATCGGGAGACCATGGCCTCCATCTTGGCGAGTTCGGTACTGGGAATGAAAATTCCTTAGGGGGTGATCTTCCCCCTTCGGTCGGTAGGTACTCCTCTGGGGGCCATTCTTCTCCGACCGCATCCCCGTATACCGATCTGTTTTCATCGTCCCCGCGGTCCGGTTTCGGCAAATTAAGAAGGCTTTTCATTTCTTCGGGCCCTTCGATATCAGACGCGAAACTCAATCGTCGCGGGTGTAATACGTCACCCCTCCCCGCGGTATAATTGACTCTATTCGAAATCTTACACAATCGCTAACGTAGGCTAGGGGAACGCTTAATATTCAGCCGAACTTTCTATTCGGTATTTGTTAACAAACGCGAATTACCGTTTCTTCGTTCTATTCGACTTTCTCCCTATGCTTTTCTCCATTTCCGTACGCGAATCTTTCCTGCGCGAATTTTCAGAAGTGAAGGGGATATTTCGTCAAATGTTCGAAGCCACTTGCCCGTCGGCAATGGATACTTCGTATTCGCCAATCAATTTAGTTGTCGCTAAAGTGTATTTGTAGCTCCACACACGGGAGCCTCAATCCAAGAAAACCACAACAAAAAAAAAAATCGATTTGTTTATCGCCAAAGTTGGACTGCACTCGTCTAGGTTACGGCACAATACGGACAAAAACCATACTCCCCATTACCACATATAAAAAAAAACATAAAAAAAAATAATTTTGTGGGTGGGTGTAACAATGGGGTGTACACAATCAATATTCAATTGGTATCATCAATTATCAATCGAGACATATCATAAATCAATACGTAATAAATTATCAACCCGCGTGTGCCATTCCGCCAATCAAAATATCATATCTTTGCCATAATATTACACATAATTTTCCAATATATACCGTATATTATACATTCATATATTTATTATAAATTCATATGCATGCACATTTTCTCACCCATATGAATCCATATTTATTCATTTAAGTTCGGAAGAAAGAAAAAAAAATTCAATGATTTATGCATTAATTGTGCCTATTGCTTTTTATATTAAAAAAACGGTAGTGCATTCTGTACGGTATTTCTTCCATTCGTTTTATTTTAATATCGAAATAATGGAAGGCAAGTGAAATTGACCAAATCGAAGAGAAGAAAGAGAAATATGCAAGTATATGTGTCAGTGATTGCGAAAAAAAAAATTATTGCTTCTTCGGGTAATTCTTAAAAGAAGTCATAAAAATAATAAAAAGAGGTTAATTTAGTAACGACTAGAAGCCAAAAAAAAAATCCAATAAATAAATAAATTACAACAAACAAATAAATAAATAAATAAAAAAAATACATAAAATCCTAATAAATCGGGAATGGTATATATAAAAATTAATAAGAGGTGTGACGGTGAATCTGTGGCATGGAAGAGAAAGGAAAAAAAATAAAAAAAATTCTCCTAACCCTTCCACCACCAATTCGGGAACAATGTTACTAACTGCCAACAAAGCGTAGCGGTAAACCAAGTTAAAAGGCTCGGTTTATCGCCACGGTAGATTAAGCAGCTTTTAAATATCGGTAAAATGAACGGATGAACTCTGGAACACGATAACTATTGCGTGAAAATTTCGTTCGGAATATCCGGCATATAAATTAACAACCATGTTCCTTGTTTCATCAAGGAAGGCAATTTTTGCTAATCCCACGGGGATAGCACGCAACCCGAAGAAGAAAAAAAAATTTTGTCAGTATATCTCAAATTTACAATCACGCGGCAATATTCAGAATATTTCTTCAATTTAATTGAAGCGACATTCCGCCAAGGAGGATTCCTTCGCTCAATATTGACAGCGTTATTCAAAGCTGAAAGAGAATAGTATTCCAGTATACAACATACATAATTCAATACATATGGAATGGCACACGAACGATAATAATAGATACCCCGTAAACATCAGCGGGACCCTCGGTCGGTCGCATTCCGATGGTGTTTACGTCGGCGTTGGCTCAATATACCCGGTGTGAAAAAGAAATTTCGTACGCGAATGGGTCGTGTGTCTCTACGACGCGACGTTCGACTTCTCTATCCCGCTCGAACTTTCTCGACTCCTCGTCCAGTCAAAATTTTCCCACGAGAGCCCCGAACTCTTTCACGTGTCTCGATTGAAAAACCCGATCTCAAATCGCTTTTTACGGCGAGAAGTCCCTGTTCGGGCGCCAATTTGTCACGTCGTTTTCGGGTCGATTCCGAACCGAAGACGAGCACGGGAAATTACGGCTTGAAGACCGGGCCACGCTCGGTCGCGCGACACGTGGTCCTCCCGGGACAAACAACCCTTCGCGGATCTGGATCACGATATCGAAGTTGTTTCGAAATTCTTTCGGGCGCCAGACACGTAAAGTGTCACGCGAAGCTATTCTTTTACGCGAATCCCGCAAAATAATTCCGCTTCCGCGAGGGCTGCGCGATAACCTGAAATAGCCGCGAAAATGGTCAGGGTTCCACGTGGAGAGAAGGAACGGGGCATTCCCCGCGACGGGAACGTCTCTCGTGGGTAGAATAATTCAAATAAGATTCGGCAACGACAATCGTTTATTAACGAGATGACAATGAATAGCCCGTCGGTGGTCACCGACGGCAGCGAGAATTTGCCGACGCGAGAACAAAGTATTCGACGGTTGTTCGGTCGCTCGCGCTTATTTATTCTATCGAGTTGAACTCGGCGGTCACAGGACTTCGCGTGTTATACAAGCCTTTACGGCACGAATTCCGCCGAGCTCGGGTGACGGACGCGGATTTAGACTGGACTGGACGAGGATACGGCAAAGTCGCGAAAACGAAACGAACCGTCACGTCGTCCCACCGAGGAACGTCTCGAGTAGAACTCTTAGAATTTCGTCGAATATCGCACGTCCCGAATATTCCGTCCCGCGGACAATCGGCAACGATACGACCCACGGCCTCGTGTCCCTCTCGAGGGAGCTACCCTCGGTCGTCGGTAACACTGGCGGACACGTGGTGCACGGCACGAAGTTAAACAAGAACACGCAAATACGCCCCGAGCCAACGCGAATGGTAAATCACGAATAAATGTGTCGGAATAAAGCCTGATCGGCACTTACCAAACGGTAGACGTAGGTCGTCTGGATCGGCACTCGATATTCTATTCGAAATCGCGGGTAAAGTTACGGCACTACTTGTCGCTTTGCGATCCTTCGTCCCAGTGCCCTACTTCGCAATGGCTCGGGAACGCGGAAGCGAGGCGTCCCCCTACTCCCTCATCTATCTCCTCCTAGGCGACGCTCGGGCCTATCGCGTGGTTCCTCGCGGCAGGGACGAATTCCATCTTTTCGGTCCCGGTTCCCCGGTAATTTACTGATTTCCCGGAGTCGGGCGATACAGCTGCAAATTATATCGGTAGGCATTCGAGCCGCCCCAGGATTGTTCTCGGCGCAATTCCTGGGCGAAAGACGGTGAGGTTGGGTTGATGTACGTCCCGTATTCCGATTTCCCTCATCGGTCTCCCCGGTTGGTAAATCCGGGCTCGATCCTGGCTCGACCGTCTGGTTCGGCAATGACGTTCTGCGATAGGTCCTCCAAGCGCCTCTTCCCGAGACTTTGCGCCAATCACGGCAGGAGATAGGTACCGGGTTCCTTTCGTGCTCCGATCGTTCCTGAAACTTGGTGTCGCGCCCAGCGGCGCGACGTTTAAACGCGATAAATCTGTTCCGCTGGATTTCGGACGTTCCTGGGAGAGCGATCGCGACTAACGGTACGTTATTATATTGGCCGTCGTTGGCCCGGTCCTTCGCCTAGGGTTCGGATTGACGCTGGCAGAATCTGCCACGTCACAGTATATAGATTTGTATCTCCGTGGTGGAGATTAGGCGTGAATGGTGAGGGGGGAGGGGGGTAATACGAAACCGAAAGAATTATTGTGCGGAAATGAACGGTTGCCGAGATATTTGCAAAAACCTATAATTATTTAAACATTCTATATCTATATAAGTATTCCACCGATTTTGATGAAATTTAAATATGTTATATATCTACACATTTTAAACAACTTTTTCCTTTGCAAAAACGTCGCCCGAGGCTTTGTTTAGAAGATATTAATAAAAAACACGGATCAGTCAGCGACGCCACGCTAAGAGGGACGTGAAACTAGACTCCGTTCGCTGTAACCGCGCTCTAATTAATCCGTGTTTTTCGTTAATATATTCTTAAATTTACCCTAACCTAACCTAAAGTTTATAAAAAAAACCTAACCTAACCTTTAAAAAAAAAAAAATTTAACCTAACCTAACCTAACCTAACGTTTAAAAAAAAACCTAACCTAACCTAACCTATCCCTCCTCACCCTCACCATATTGAAGGATCCTGGAAACATTTGAAATATAATGTAACAAATGCAGGATACAGAAAAGAAAATCTTGGACAACACATGAGCAGTTATATGTGGCACAGAATTGTGCGGGCGAAACAACTTGATCCATTCGAACAATTATTACAGGATATAAAAACTGTATATCCAATTTCTAACACCAACATTTAGTGATGATAACTGTATAATAGTTATGTAAAAATAAATTCTTAATTGAGATTTGTGCAATCAAAAGATTTTTACTCCGCTCTTTATAGTTATATCGCCAAAAACGGCGCAGCTGATAGAAAAAGTCATACGACATAAATTATTGGAAATTCAATTTCCTACAAAAAAGGTCTCTTGATGTTTTGCCATATCTCGCATAGTTTCCGAGATATTTACAGTTTTATGAAAAACAAGAAATCTACTCTGATTAATCCGTGTTTTTTATTAATATCTCCTAAACAAAGCTCCGGGCGACGTTTTTGCAAAGGAAAAAGTTGTTCGAAATGTGTAGACATATAACATATTTAAATTTCATCAAAATCGGTGGAATACTTATATAGATATAGAATGTTTAAATAATTATAGTTTTTTGCAAATATCTCCGCAACCGTTCATTTCCGCACAATAATTCTTTCGGTTTCGTATTACCCTCCTCCCCCCTCACCATACACGCCTAATCTCCACCACGGCAGGCGTTGTCACCATACTAAACTTCTGCCATAGATTTTATTGATTTCATTATTTATTAATTATTTAATACATTGCGAGCAAACATCCTCAACTGACTGCGTTAAATATTAAATAGGGTAATCAGGGCACCTATATGAAAAGAAGGAATTTTTGGCTCAAAAAAATATTGTACCCCAAATGTCTATATAATGGTTCGACGGAGAATCTCGGAGTAACGATTCTTTCGCTTGGTAAACAAATACTAGTATAATACTTTATAAACACAACACTACCTATAGAACAAAGCTAAACAGCTTCGCTGTGACGTCATCGGTGAGCAGCGCGACGATTTACTCGGAATAGTAGAATTCACTGAAAAAAATAATATACATATTTATTTTGTACGCAATAACTTCACTTAGTTTCTAATAAATATGTAACTACTACTACAAAAATTTAGTCTAACGTTTTACTAATATTCTCGAAGTTTCAGTTGACTAAAACTGATACAGTTCAATTTTTAAACATATTCAAATGGATGGCTGCGTTGATAATATAATACTTTCAACAAATTTTGTAACATTTTCAAGGAAATATTTAACGCAAAATATTCAATGACATACCTGGTGATTTGGTGGCTTCCCTGTGAAAATCGTCATTAACGAACTGCTCCTTTTTTTGTAGACATTATTTCTAACACTTTCAAACACAGACTCTTTAAATTTAATCTCGTACTCGATATTATTATTACCTATATCATACATGCTCCCCACCGTCAAATGGCTTCCTCTCCTTCTTCTTGCACGTATATTTCAATTGATTTTAAACATTTTGATGAAATTATAGCAGAAAGGTGTAACGGTTCTTTCACTTGGTAAACAAAGCAATGATGTACTACCGATCGTCGCACGGCTACTACTACTAGCTCGCTTTTCATATACTGAGTCGGGCTTCGTCGGGGCAAAGTGGGTCCGTGGAGTGGGGACAAGTCGCGCGGCGGCGTGGCGATCGCTGAACGCGATGACGTAGGTTTCGCGGGGAAGTGATAGGGAAATATTTTTAATTGGCATTTCTCCTAAACGGATAGACTTTTAAAAAATTTTTTTTTGAATAATGCATTGTCATCCAGTTCTGAGCCATATGCCCGATTTCAAGTCTCTAGCTCATCAGGAAGTTAGTTTAAAATCAATTGCAAAATTTTCCACCGAACAAACAAACAAACTCACAAACACACAAACAAGAAAGCGAGCTAATAAAAACGTGGTAAAATACTAATGTGTGTTTACCAAAATCTAAGTTGAATCCACGTTTTCAATCAAAATAAATAAATATATTTTCATTTAAAAACAAAATTAGTCGCGCAGTAGAAGCTCAGTGCGGTGTTTACAAAATATTATTATACTAATGTGTGTTTACCAAAATCTAAGTAGAATCCCACATTTTCAATCAAACTGAATACATATACAGGCTTGTGCTAACGTAACTTTCATGAAAACTTATTTCTTACAAACAGGAGCCGAAACTGTAGAGAAAAGTGTAAAGAAAAAAAAAATATACGTGTGGAAAACAACGCGCGGTGGAAGTGAAACTTCTTGCAGTCTAGTAATGTTTAGAAGCATATTAAGATTGGAAATGTTAAAAAAAAACAAGATCAGGAACAACCAATACAAAAAAAGACAAGACCAGGAACAACTAATACAAAAAACAAGATCAGGAACAACTAATACAAAAAAAATCATAGAAAAAGTTTCACTTCAAACATAATGAACGATCAAAATTTGCTTCGCAAAGAAGGAGAGCGTATGGGAAATGCTATGAACTACGTTTCTTTCTTTCTCATACGCTCTCCTTCTTTGCGAAGCAAATTTTGATCGTTCATTATGTTTGAAGTGAAACTTTTTCTATATGATTTTTTTTGTATTAGTTGTTCCTGATCTTGTTTTTTGTATTAGTTGTTCCTGGTCTTGCTTTTTTTGTATTGGTTGTTCCTGATCTTGTTTTTTTTTTAACATTTCCAATCTTAATATGCTTCTAAACATTACTAGACTGCAAGAAGTTTTTTTTCTATCGTTAGTAGACTATTATAAATGTTAGATCATTGTATAACAACATATTTTAACAATAAATATCAAGTTTCAAAGCTCTATGACCATTATTTATCGAATAAATTGAAAATAATGTTCGGGCGGATAGCTTACAACGATCGAACGAGCGAATTTTTCCAAGTCCCCGCGTCAAGAGTAAACTTTTTTCCTGGCTGTTTCAGACGATTCTAAATGTTAGATCCCTGTATAATACTGCGTTTAATGCAGTTTTTCGAAGTTTCAACGCTCTCGGATGAGTATTTTTCGAGAAAAATTGAAATAACCGTCGAGCGGGTCATCTAGTCGGACGATCGAGCGACTCGCGAAGGGCGTTCTGGCGCGTCGGTACGACGAAGCGACGGAGCTCGAGCGAAATTTTTCCAAGTCCCCGCGTCAAGAGTAAACTTTTCCTGGCTGTTTCGGACGATTCTAAATGTTAGATCCCTGTATAATACCGCGTTTAATGCA
The DNA here is from genome assembly GCA_916610235.2 of Lasioglossum morio. Classification (NCBI taxonomy): domain Eukaryota; kingdom Metazoa; phylum Arthropoda; class Insecta; order Hymenoptera; family Halictidae; genus Lasioglossum; species Lasioglossum morio. The sequence goes on along the minus strand of CAKAJA020000202.1, from coordinate 654,076 downwards.
GTTTTACGAAGTTTCAACGCTCTCGGATGAGTATTTTTTGAGAAAAATTGAAATAATGTACGGAGTTACAAGTCATCGTTTACTTATTTGCGTGTTTAAAAATCCGCGGGTAAACGGCGGGTGTAAATTTTGGTCTGTACTATTAGGGTGATCCTTCCTGAACATGCTTGCGCTGGGCAGAAATGGATTAACGAAATTCCCACACCCTTTTTTTTCCTAGAAACCGATTTGGTGGATTTGCGAGAGTCATGAAGAAGTGACATCTCATAAAGTATCAACTATGTGGTTCGCAGAATGTGACGTCACATAGGTGTGCTGAGATGCACATCGGTCCCAGGTGGTTGAGGGAATGACCTCGAGGTCACCATGCCTCTTGAGATTCCCCCTCTTCCGTTCTGTGAACGCCGATGGAACTGATGTTCCTCTGAACCGGGTACTTGCCCGTGGCACGGCCTTCCGTACGTGTCCGGGAGAGAGGCCTGGGGTGAGGAACTTCGGAGAAGTTGGTGGGCCGATGTGCGTCAAAATTCCTCCTACTCCACCTCCACGTGGAGCACGCTGGGACTCCGTTCAGGCTTCGGCTTGGACGGAGTGCGAACGGAGTAGGCAGGTATGGGGGGGGGGATACACGTGCCCTGGAGCTAGGTGATCGAATTGATCACTCTCCGGGGCCGCATACCGTAACCCGGTGGTCATGTTTTACCGGAATGGGGGGCTTGCCTTAATCGGCTCGCCCGCGAGGAGGATAAACCTCTATAAAAAAGTGCCTAACAATGTGCTATACGCAACGTGGCCAAAGGGCATCCTCGGTGTAAACGCCGGGGATGGGCGGATGGGTGCATCCGTTTAAAGTGTTTGACGACCTCCCGGTACCGGCCGCCCCCGGGTTGTAAACAGGCCCACTGTCGGGACTCCGATACCGGCAGTGGAGTCACCCTTTATCGGTACCGAAGTATGTGGGTGATGAGTGAAGCAGCGGCAGTAGAACCACTGCTGCTGCGGTAACCAAGCCCGTCATGAAACATGATTATGAATTCAATCGAACAGCCTCGGAGTAATATCGACGAGCAGGAGGGGATACCGTGCCCGGAAGCGGTCGTGGTTTTGGAGAGGCTACGGTGCCCGGAAGCGGGGAGCGTAGGACGGCGGCGACGGGGTCACTTCCGGGGACCTCTGAACGCCGAGTTTTGAGGCCTCGGAAACGCCTGAGGACTGCGGCGTCCGGAAGCAATTCCGGATGCGACAGCCGTCTCGGTTCTCCGGTCCCCTCCCTGACGGGGGATGGACTAGCGGACGACGCCACGGCCCACAGTGGTCCGGATTGAAAAATCGTGACCCATTTGGCCAAAAATCAACTTTTAGATATCGACTTCTACATAACAGATTCTTGTTCCTAAATGTCCATATATCTGAAAAATAAAATATTAATGGACTTGAATAAATAGTTTCAGAGAAAACGAATCTCAAAGTTGGGCATTCTAGAAATGATGTTTTTTCTCTAATGAAATTGCCTTTCTTCTTCTAAGAACCTTGGCGATTTCATTTAATATTTTGATTGGAGGTTTATTTCTCGATGTTTCGGATTGCGAAGAAAAAAACTGAACTCGGATTATGGACGAGAACACTTTATTTCAATCAGAAACCGATTTTGTCACCACTTTACATAAACTATGTCCAGAATGCGCGAATCAACAAGCACGTTGATTAGAGCAAATATAAACGGAAATTTTAACGGGTTGGAACTTTATTTCCAGAATGATTGAGAAGCGAGACCGATCTTTCGGATGCGTTTGAAACTGACTTGCTCAGAAAACCGGTCAAGAGACGCACGACGTTTTGCTGAACGCGAAGTTCGGATTGAGAGCGACCGGTAAAACGCCGGCGGTTTTCTATCACCAAGGGATCGATGACTTGCAGTTTTTGAAGCGCGCGACCAATAGTAGATCTATTTCTGGATCGATAATCGACCCGTTGGTGACAGCCTATCGCGCGGCGCGTGGCCGATCGATCCTCAATCTCGCGGCGACGCGGCCAGTGCCCAATCGCTGGGCTGCTCGGTGGATCGCGAGTTTCGATTCTCCGTCACTCGCGACCAATCGCGAACACTCGATAAAAAGCATTCTTCGACGATGAGAAATCATACCTTAAATTAATAATTACTGTATAGAATAGATTAGTAAAGTAGAACTGAAAAAATGATGAAAAATTCTTATGATTGTCTTTAATTGATAGAGGATATCTTTCAAGTCCAGCTCATTTCACCTTACTGTCATATCGGAAAATTTTCGGCATTCCTTCCTCTACAACATCCCACAAAAATTTTTTCCCCCGACATCCCCCCAAGATAAATATTATTGTTTGAATGGATCAATGCACCGCGCGCGGGATGGATGAAACTTCGCCAGGAACAAAACGAACGAACTAGGAACGAGAACCTTAGCTCGTTAGGAAAATGTTTAGGTTACAGGCACTTCATATGTTTATACTATGCTACAGATAAGCTGTTTTCGACTCAGAAAACCTCAAGAATATCCCTAAACGAAGATATATTACATCGACTTCTTTTATCATCCGATCCATATATATCTAGCATAAGAATGAAGTCATATGTTAAAAAAGTTAAGGACTTAGATGCAGAAGCATTGAAATTAATAAATAATTAGTATAATAATTACAACATTAACAATAACATTACTGATATAATTTTTCTGTAACCTATCCATAGCCTAATATTTACACATTTTCCATTTGAAGTTTCACGATTATATCTTTTAAGATTTAAAAGTTACACGAACATGGTTCACGATTTTCCAATAAAAAAATTATAATTATTATAAATTGTTATAAAAAATATCTTTGACACGCTTGTGGTGCATTTTTGTCTCTTCGGTAATTTTAGTATGAGTTGATTGCAACAAGATTTCTCGAATTTATATTTTACGTATGCCATAAAACATTACATGTATGAAACATAAATATTTAAAAAAATACATGCTTAGAAAGTAAAAAATAGTTCGTAAGATTATATTAAAATTTTTTTTTTAATCAAAAATATCGATAAAAATTAATAAAAAATTATTGTTTAACAAATGCAAAAAAATTTTAATTACCTATAGTTAAAAATTACTATTTTTTAAATATTTTTAGTGAAAATTTCATTGCAATATCTCTACTGGTTCAAAAGTTATAACCAAATGGGTCACGATTTTTCAATCCGGACCACTGTGCGGCCGTGTCCGAGGCGTCATGGCGGACGCCTGCGGGAGGGGCTTCGTTGCCGCCCCTGCGACCCGCTACCTCCGACGGACGCGCCTGTGATCCTCTGGGAGAGGGCGCAGGCGGAAAACCGGGATCTGAGGAGGGAGAACGCGTCTCTGAAACGCGAGTTGGGGGAGTTGAGGGACTCCCTGGCCGCCATCCATGGGGAGATGATGGCGATGAAGATGCAGCAGGCCACATATACGTCTGCTGCAACTTCGTCGCCTCCCCCCTCGGTCGCGGCCCCACCGGCAATGGGGCCACCACGGCTCCCGTCGCACAAGGTGCCCAAGCCGACGCCATCCGGGGGCGCGGTTCTTCTGGCCCGGATCGCGGCCCTCATGGACGCCAAACTGATGGCGTTCCGTGAGGAGCTCCGGCCTGCGTCGGGTGGTATCCGTCCCCAAGCTGGGACGTACGCCAGTGCGGCTCGGGCGGCTGAGGGCGCCCGCTCCACCGCACAGTGTAACGTTTCGATCATTTAGGGTCGTTTAATTCTTAACGATGTCGTTTCTCTTTTTTATCATGTATTTTGCTAACACTACACAAAATATGATGATTTCTAATCACTTTAACATTACTTTTGTTGTATTGGCCGAAAATACGTATTTTAACTCTTGCAAATTACTGTTTGAAATGGTATTTAGTTTAAAAGCTTTTAATTTAAATATACCTGCATTTTCATATGTCGGTCAATTGAAAGAATATAATGCATTAAATCATTCCTCCTTTGTGCTTGAACACCAAATGTTGAATAAGGTGGCTCTAGAGATACTAGAACACATTTTGAAAACGAAAGATAACTCTCACGACCCCATTTACATTGATATAATTTTATTTTCATTTCCGCCTAAGTAAAATCACAACTTCGATATTCAATGAAGAATGAAATTCATATTCGCTAAACAATGAAATGTGTTCTCCAATTTTTTATGGTAATCGTTTGTTATTAGTCATAAATTATGTAGGGTCTCTAAAGTATATACCACATTTTGAAACCAAAAATATTGAAAACTTACCTTAAGGAGTGAAATAATCGCCAAAATAAACAATATGTCAAATAATAGTAATTAAATAAATAATACTAAACGAAGAACAAAAACTATCAAATGCAATAACAATCGAACACAACAACAGTTAAACAATAACAATTCAAAACTATAACAATTTAATAAGTAACAATCAAAGTGCAGGTTTATGAACACGTTCTTCTTACTCGGACAAATTGTGTTAGACGACTGCGCGAGGTGACCGCGTAAGGCTGTGGAAAACAAATGAAAACTCCCATGGACGCAGACCAACGCAGAATTCGTTTGCAATGCCGACTAGACAAGACTTCAATGTATACATACTATATAGTTTGAAGTCCATATTCGCCCATATAAGAAAGTTTTACTCTGTAGAACATTGGTACATACTGAAAAGTTCTTCGAGTTCGTATGATTATTAATCATAAGAGACTATATGTATAATATTTAAAAACGAAAAATATTGTAAACACACCACAAAGGATTGAGTAATCACTAAAATAAATATTATAAAAATTGAAGTTCAAATACACACACTTTTATTTAGGTAAAGTATCGCTGCGGATTAATGTATTTTCACCATTTGTATAGGCAGTCGAGTTCATTCGAGGCTTATTTTTCATATCTGAATGCGATAAAAAGTTAAAAACAATATCGATTCTGGGTTACGGAGGTATTGCTTTCAAGGTAAGAGTAAATACGTAATTTTTAAAAAATGTTCAATTTCGGAATTAAACGACCCTAAATGATCGAAACGTTACACTGTGCACCGGCCGCCCCGACATGTCCCCTTCCCCCCAGTCCCCTTATGGCTGCCGCGGTGGCACCCGCTTCTTCTTCTCCCGGTGGGGTGATCCCCCCCGCCGGAAAGAGGAAGAAAAAGAAGAAGAAGGGGAAGAAGACGGGACAGGTGGACGCCGTAGGGGCGTCACCGGCCCCTCCTTCCACGCAGACGCCGGGAACATCCGCGTCTCACCAACCTGGGACGTCGTTCCCTTCTTTAGAGGGAACCTGGTCCCAGGTAGTTGGTAGGAAGGCGAAGCGACAGGCCAAGGCCGCGACCTCTCAGCCCCCCCCGGTCTCCTCTGCCCCAAAGAGCAAGGCGACCGGGCCGCAGAAGACAGCTCCTCGTGTGGTGACCCCTCCCCCTACGGCAGCGATAACACTTACCGTACCGGAGGGGAGCAAGGCCGCCTACCAGGAGGCTATGCGAAAGGCCCGCCAGGACATAAACCTGGATGACCTAGGTATCGGGTCCTTGCGCTGGAAGCGGGCGGTTAATGGGGGTCTCATAATTGAGATCCCCGGAGCCGACGGGGGCGTCAAGGCAGACGGACTCGCCGCGAGGATGTCCACCGCCCCGGGGGGGATGGACATCAGGGTAGCCAGACCCGTGAAGAAGGCGGAATTCCATCTTACGGGTCTGGAGCCCTCGGTCACCCCGCAGGAGGTGGTCAATGCGGTGGCGACGGTCGGGGGCTGCACCGCCGAGTCCATCAGGGTCGGGGATATTAAGATCCCGACTGGTGGACTCGGAACGATCTGGGTGCAGTGCCCGGCTGCGGCGGCCTTGGCCTTGGAAAAGGGCAAAGTCGTCCGTGTGGGGTGGACCCAAGCCCGGGTGGTTGTACTGGCCGCCCGGCCAATGCAGTGCTTCCGCTGCCTCGCCCTTGGGCACGTCAGGCAGCGGTGCACTGCGACCGTGGACCGGAGCGGCCTCTGTTACCGGTGCGGGAGTTCATCCCACAGGGCGGCGGCGTGCACGGCCGTCCCCCATTGCGTGGTGTGCGCGGCAGCGGGGAAACCCGCGAACCACAAGGCGGGGAGCAAGGCGGGGAGCAAGGCCTTCGAGGAAGAAGAAGGGGTCGAAGGGGGGAAGTGGTGTGGCACCACCCCCCGAGACCACTGGAGCGGCTGGAGGGGCCGGACAAGCCCTCCCTTCCGCTTCCCCCAGTGTAGCGATGGAGGTTGAGGCTAGTCTGGGTGGGGAGGAGGGCGGTAGCGCCCCCCCACCCGCTACTGAAGCGTCTCAGGTAGGAACACTCACGGACCCCCAGTAATGGCTCATACGGCCCGTGGGTGTTCCTTGCCGGTACTGCAGGCCAACCTCAATCATTGTCGCCGGGCACAGGACCTTATGGTCCATAGCCTGGCGAGCTTTGGTGTTGGCCTGGCGGTGGCCGCGGAGCCCTTCTGTGTCCCTGACCACCCACAATGGTTCGGAGACCTGGAGGGCTCCGTGGCGATATGGGTTCGCCTATCGGCGAGTTTGCCCCTCTGCTCTGTGGTCGAACGGCGCAGAGGGGTGGTGATGGTAAAATGGGGGAGGTTTCTGGTCGTTGGGTGCTACATATCACCTAACTGCAGTCTCTCCGATTTTGAGGGGTATTTGGACCGGCTGAGGGACATGATTGTCCCGTATATAGCCGGTTCAGTATTGGTCCTGGGGGATTTCAATGCGAAATCCACAACGTGGGGGAACCCCAGGACCACCCCTCGTGGCAGAGAGCTGCAGGATTGGACGGAGGGGCTGGAGGTGAATGAGGTGGAATGGGTGGTCAATCGTGGACGTAACGTTCGCGACCGCCCAGGCCTCACGCCGAGTGTCCAACTGGCGGGTCTGGGAGGGGGATACTCTCTCGGACCACTGCTACATTTTGATGGGAGTGGCAGTGGTCTCTGACCCGCCGGTGGAAACGCCCCTCCTCCAACGGTGTGGCACCCCTCCGTTGCCTAGATGGGCGACGAAGAGACTAGACGAGGACCTATTGAGGGCCGTGATTATCGGTTCCGTCTGGCCTACGGCCAGGGAGCGTGGACCTGAGGAGGGGGCGGCTTGGTTCCGGAAGACATTACATATGATTTGTGATGTGACGATGCCCCGGATCCGAGCCTGCCCCCAGAGAAGATCACCGTACTGGTGGTCGGGCGAATTGGCTGAGCTGAGACGTATGTCCAGCCGCGCCCGACGCCGGTACGTCCGCGCTCGGCGCCGCCACTTTAGAGGTGGCGGCGACCCGGAGTAGGCGGTGGACGGTCTGGAGGAACTCTACGGAGAATATAGATCGTCCGCCGAGGCCCTCAAGACGGCAATTACCAAGGCCAAGGCCAAAGCCTGGAGTGAGCTCCTGCTCACTCTCCGTGACGATCCGTGGGGGCGCCCGTATAAAACGGTGCTTGGAAGCTCCGCCAATGGGCGCCCTCTATCACGGTGAGTATGGACTCGGAGTTCTTGGGACGCGTAGTTGGTACCCTCTTCCCCCCCACAACTGGGGAGGAGGAGGGTGAGGAACGCGTCCCGGAGCCGACCAATTTAGATTGGTCGGACGAACTCCGGGTCTCCGAGTGGGAGCTGTCCGTGGCCCTCCGGGAGCCTCAAGGTAGGGGGAAGAAAACCCCCGGTCCCGACGGCGTTCCCGGCGGAATCATGGCCTTGGCATGCAGGTCCTCGCCCCGGCTTTCAGGAGCATCTTGGATGCAAGCCTGAGCCGGGGGACCTTCCCCAGATGTTGGAAAGAGGCGGTCCTTGTCCTTCTCCACAAGAATGGGAAACCCAAGGATTCTCCCTCCGCTTACCGGCCGGTATGTTTACTCGACGAGGCGGGCAAGCCGTTCGAACGAATAATTGCTGCCCGCCTCCGAGAGCACCTATCGCGGCGTGGTCCCGAGCTGAGCGACAGCCAGTTTGGATTCCGGAGGGGGTCCGCTCCACTACAGACGCTTTAGAGCGTCTGCGCCTCCTCCGGAAAGCGGCTGTCGCCCAGGGCGGGGTGTTGATCGCCGTATCATTGGGTATCTCCAATGCATTCAACACCCTGCCCTGGAAGGAGATAGAGAGGGCCCTTGAACATTTCGAGGTGCCTCTTTATCTCCGGGCGGTGCTCAGGGACTACCTCCGCGGCAGAGAGGCAGGATTCACCGGCCGGTATGGTATTCCATATCGGAGGGAGATGTGCAGCGGGGTTCCTCAGGGATCGGTCCTTGGACCATTCCTGTGGAACCTCGGATATGACGCGGCACTAAGGGTTTCCCTGCCCGCCGCAACGGGTGTCATCTGTTATGCGGATGACACCCTAGAATATGCGGTGGGGGGGATTGGGGAGCGGCAGGACGCCTCGTGGAGTCCGCCCTGGACTGTGTCGTTGGCCGGATTCGAGGTATGGGGCCTGTTGTGGCCGCCGCGAATACCGAGGCGATTTGGATGTACAAACCGTCTCGGTCGCGGCGGCCGCCACAAGATTTCCAGATGCGGGTCGTCGATACCCCCGACGAGGTCAAGCCCACGATGAAATATCTGGGCCTGATCCTCGACGGTCGATGGCGCTTCGAAGAACACTTTGGTCTCCTGGGCTCCCGATTGGAGAGGACAGCAGTCTCTCTCGCGAGGCTGCTGCCCAATATCGGGGGCCCCCAGATGAAGGTCCGCCGCCTCTATTCGGGTGTGGTGCGGTCTATTGTCCTTTATGGGGCCCCCGTATGGTACCGCTCGCTCGAGGTCAGCCGGCGATCCCGACACTCTTGGAGAGGGTTCGTCGCCGGCTGTCCCTGCGGATCATACGGGGTTACCGCACCATCTCCACCGAGGTGGCGGGCCTCCTGGCTGTTGCTCCGCCCCTATGGGGTGGAGCTTACAGACGAGGAGGGACAGGAGATCGAGGATCTGAAGCGCCAGGCACGGCAGGAAGTGTTCGACCGATGGAGGCAAATGTTGGCCTCCTCGGATCGTCCACTCGTCCGGGCCCTCCTGCCCCGGTTCGAGGACTGGTGCAGGAGTCGAATTGGGTTGACCTTTCACCTCACCCAGGTGCTCACCGGAAAGGGTTGTTTCGGTGAGTACCTACATTGGGTGGGGAGAGAGCCGGCGGCACAGTGTCACCACTGTGGCGAGGAGGTGAACACGGCGCGGCATACTCTGGAGGAGTGCCCGGCATGGGCAGAGCCGCGACGTGTCCTTAGAGCCGCGGTGGAAGGGTGGGACCTCTCGCTCCTGGTCTTGGTCGACCACTTGATCGAGAGCGAGAGGTCGTGGAAGGCGGTGGCCTCCTTCTGCGAGACTGTGATGTCTCGGAAGGAGGCCGCCGAGCGAGAACGGGAAAGGGACCCGGGCTCGGCGAGGAGAGCGATGGCGAGGGGGCGTCCCCCGCGTCGTCGGGCACCGCCCCGTAATCCAGGGAGCCAGGGTATGCGTAACGCATTTCCGCACTATAAAAAAAATAATAGAACTGCGATCCATATTCTACGATACAGAGCTCCGCTCTTTATACAAGACTTTTTGTTGTCGCCATAAGTAGGGTGTCTCGGTTTATGTTCACCACTGTCGCTTCCCGTATTATGTTTATATTTACCACGTACACTTCAGAATCATACGTTCAGGAACGTATAATCCAATTCGTTAGCCACTGTGTTCTCCGGATCTGTCTCCATTGGATTTGTACCTTTGGAGATATGTTCAATCCGTTGTACACGACAGAACAATGAATAATGTTCAATAACTTTGGAATCACATAACAAATGCATGTAATAGCATAAAAAGAGATGCTGTAATGATGGCAACAATGAGAAATGTAATACAAAGAGCGGTGCTCTGTATCGTAGAAAAATGAATCGCAGTTCCAACATCTGATGTAACTTGATTTTTTTTTGTAAGAAATAAATTTTTATGAAAGTTACGTTTGCATAACCCTGTATATGTATTCAGTTTAATTGAAAACGTGGGATTCTACTTAGATTTTGGTAAACACACATCAGTATAATAATACTTTGTAAACACCACACTGAGCTTCTTCTACGCGACTAATTTTGTTTTTAAATGAAAATATATTTATTCATTTTGATTGAAAACGTGGAATCTACTTAGATTTTGGTAAACACACATTAGTATTTTTATTTTATTTTTGATTTTACTTCAACTCGCCCGTAAGACGGCGCAATCTATCTCTATATGTCTGTAGTCGTAACATAACCATGTATTTCTAACCTTTTCGTTTGATCCTACTACCGAGCATTTTATTCGTTGCGATATATTCCAAAATGTTCGCTATCATTCTAAAGATCATTGGTTATCCCAAATCGGTGGACCGGGGTTCGAATTTCGTCGGGGTAAGAAATTATTTTTCTCCGTTCATTCTCAGTTTAAATTTTCGCGCCCCACTTTCCACTTCCGTAACGTCGACACGTCACATCCGTTATTTTAGAAAATTGTTACCCTCAGCAAAGAAGTTTCACTTCAAAAAGAAAAAAAAGGATGTGACGAACACGGAAGTAACATCACAAGCAGTAGATGGGTGCGGACCACATGTGTTGACTCTTTGCCGATTTATCCGACAATGGCGTTTCATAGCCTTCTCCACCTGTATGTGATGGTGGTGGTGGTGGTAAGAACCTTCCCTTATCACATTCGCAGAAACCCCACCACTTCTAGCGGTAGATGGTTGCGAACTACACGTGTTGACACTTTGGCGATCTAACCGATAATGGGTGTTTCATAGTCTCTCTCTTACTCTCGCCACCTTCGCTGGAATCCCCACCAATTCCATAACTCTCACAGCTTTTGACACGCGCATCCATAAACACGTGCACAAAAAAACTGCAACAACAGCATGTTTTTCATTTAAGACGCTATTTGATAGACCTTGACATTTTTTATGAAATATTATACCCGTTAGGAACGAACAGGAATCTCACAACACACGTGCATGCAAAAAACTGCAACGTCAGCATTTTGTCATTAAGACGTTATTTGATTCTAGTTTCATCTGTATCGCTTTCCGATGAAATATATCGAGCGTGCGAAAATGCAATGCTGTGTAAATGTTTCGAGACATGGATACAATATTGCGAGCGAAAATGAGACACTGAAAAATAAATTAGTGACGGTTTCTGGACTGTGGTATCTTTTTTTGCCGAGTCTGCTGTTTTGAGGAGGTTATATAAGAACCGATTATATCTACGAGGGAACACGTTTGATGCTACCATTTCTTTTACCGATGAAAAGACATGAGTTACATGTATTATGTGACGATGAATATTGATGAAAAAAAAATGACTGTCTCAACGTTAAAAAGTTTAGCTTGGGTTCACATTATAAATTTGTATTTGAACGATCGTTTTCCCGTCGAACACAGAACAGTGATAGAACGTTTAATGCGAAACGACGTAACGAGTCGTGTATGTTTCACCTATACGAAAAAATTTAGCCAAGTCGTGGCGCGTTGACCCGCGATCGATTCACCATCAACAATATTGGAGATCATCGAAACGGGTGAACGTTGCATCGTTGAATGTGAAGTATAATTATGTTTCTGAGAACTAGGCCATGAAAGTGAAGTTAAAACAAAAATGCTAGCGACGGTTTCTGGACGGCGTTTTTCAACATCGACAGCATAATTTATCATATTATGTGTGAGAACATGGAGGCTATATATGTACACCTCCAAATTAGTTTTGCTCAGTCACTGTGAGGTAATAGAAACGGTGTCGCCATGGAAGAAATTCAAAGTATTGAATGCCATTTATGGGACCAATCTGATTGTTTAAGATTGCGGGAAGAATACCTTGCCTGGGAGGAAAGGTGCAACGAATGCCTCGAGTTGCTTGAAGAATATAATCGGGTAAAACGTCCTCGATTATCGATCGGTATTCAACAATCATTGATTGCACGTATCGAAGCTCTTGAGAGTTTAAAATACTCCTTGCGAAGACGTTTCATACATGAAGGTGCCGGATATACAAGTACAGAACTCTTATGGCGTGAAATAGACACAGCTTTCAAGGGTCGCATATTAACAGGTGCCGTTATCAATTCCAATTATATTGAACCTCGCAGCTTCCTCCAGGATGCGAGGGAAATTGTGCTTGAAAAAGTACGGAACGCTTTGGAAAAACATAGGTCTGTAAAAGTGAACGCTGTGTTCAACGGTGAATTTGTGACAGGTGTTCAACGTTCGCGCAAAAGTGTGAGCACGAAGAACTGTGAAATCTTTTACACAACTGATCTCGAAGAGCTGTACGAGCTGTGCATCTTGGGACCGATCTTAACGTCGTTGGAAGAATTTCAGGAACGGGATAGCGGATGGGCGTTGTCGCGAATACTCAATCTTACAGTCGGTATCAACAAATATAACCCGCTGCGTGCAGGGTGTCAGATAAGCGTACCGAGAGAAATAGCGTTGAAGAAAGCTACAATCAATGTTTACTCTAAAGATAATGCATGCTTTGCATGGTCGGTGATTGCAGCTCTGTATCCAGCGACAGCTCACAATAACCGCCAAAGTTCATACCCGCAATACACAACTGTATTAAAATTCGAAGACATCAAGTTCCCCATGCTGTTGAATCAGATTACCCGGTTTGAAAAGTTGAACGATATTTCGATTAACGTATATGGTTTTGAAGACATCTTCGAGAAGAAAAAAAGGGCAAAATCATTCACATTTTTCCCACTTCGTCTCACCAATCAGAAGAGGAATCGACATGTCAACTTGCTGTACATACAAGACCGAGCCGACAGCAGTGTGGGGCATTATGTGTGGATTAAGAACCTATCACGATTCGTTAGCGCACAATTGACCAAAAACAGTAACATGAAATTCATCTGTGATCGGTACGTGCAACATTTACAAAGGTATTATGGTATATGATTACACATGTAAATAAAATTGTTTTTAGGTGCTTACACTACTTTTATTCCAACGAGAGATTGCAAGCTCATGAAAGAGACTGTGCAGAACTGAATCGCTGCGCCATCATGTTACCTAGTGAGGACGATAAATGGCTCTCTTTCGGCAACTATTTGTGGAAAGAACCGCTTCCATTTGTGGTGTACGCCGACCTCGAATGCACTCTGGAGAAGATGGAAGATTGTGGGGAGGAAGATGAGAAACTTCAATCACACGCATACCAACATCACAGAGTACTTAGCATCGCATACTATGTACATTGTTCACACGATGCATCTCTATCGGTATATCGGTGTCGTCACGATGAGAAGTGCGTCTCATGGTTCGTCGGAGAATTAGAAAATTTAGCATATTTCGTTAAATGGACTTTATCCAGTAATATACCTATGAAACAGTTAACGAATGAACAGTGTGAGACATTTATCAACGCAACTCATTGCCACATTTGTGAAAAACCATTTGAGGAAAATGATATACGGGTGCACGACCATTGTCATCTGACAGGACGATATAGAGGCCCCGCACATCAAGATTGCAATTTAAATTATAAAAATTCATTTTGTATACCCATAGTCTTCCATAATTTATCCGGGTACGATTCGCATTTCATTATCGAATAAATAGCTAATGCGTTTGAAGGCAGTGTCAACATATTACCAATAACTAAAGAAAAGTACATTTCATTTACAAAAAATGTTAAAGATCAGCAATCAGATTCACATGATTGTATTAAATTACGATTCATCGATTCGTACAAATTTTTGAAAACAAGTCTAGACAAATTAGCATCTTTCTTCGACACAAACATATTAACAATTTTACGTTCCGAATTTCAAGATCTCTCCACAGAAAATTTCAAGCTGTTGACGCGAAAGGGTGGTTTTCCATACTGTTTGAGACTGGAGTGTCCGACCGCCATAATGCCTCACCAGCGAGACCACATGGGGCGTATGGCTACAAGGCTAACGCGGGCAGCCGATCGAGCCCGCAATTGGTCGAAACCGTTCTCGATCCTTCTGGAAACTTCTCGAACGCAAAACCGGAACAACTGGCGCAAAACGAATTTTCCAGAAGGATCGATCCAATAAAAGGAAAGAGGGGATCGACGGTTAGACATTCGGCTTTCAAATCAGCTGATTGAGTCTTCGCGATTATCACTTCTCTTTTCATAACGTTTATTCAAATTAAAATTGTTTTACACTCGCAGTTGACATTGTTTTGTGACAAAATATACTTAATTTATAGCAGATCTGGTACTTCTTCTTCCATTTCACACATACAGTCCATTCGTTCCATCTCAAATCCATTCACACCTCAAGCATTCATCCTTTAATGCACTCACGCTTCACTTTCATCCTGCTATTTCACATTGCATGCAAGAATCCAACCCAAAAATTCCCAGTGTTGACTCAATCATCCTAACCTCGATATTTCTCCGGGTATCAAAGAAAGAGTCACACACATACGAATACCTCGATTGCGTAGATAAATTAAACGATCTCTGTTTGCAACCGCTCGAGTCATTTTACAGCTCGTTGACAAGCGAAACCGTATCCGAACGTGATTATACACATGCCGAGAATGTGTGGAAGCGATTCAACATAAAAACCTTGGGTGAATACAGCGATCTGTATTTGAAAACTGATGTCTTGTTATTGGCTGACGTTTTCGAAAATTTTCGTAAAACTTGCATTAAGAGCTACGGTTTAGATCCAGCATATTATTACACTTTACCAGGTTTCACGTGGGATGCTATGCTAAAGCATACAAAAATTAGATTTGAATTATTAACTGATATCGATATGGTGATGTTCATCGAACGTGGTATACGCGGCGGTTTGAGCCAATGTTCTGGCAGACATGCGGAAGCCAATAACAAGTACATGCAGTCGTATGATCCATCGAAACCATCATCATACTTGATGTATTTCGATGTAAACAATTTATACGGATGAGCAATGTGTCAGCCTTTGCCATATGCAGAATTTCAATGGGTTAACAACATTGAAAATTTTGACATATCTTTGATTGCTGCTGATTCCCCCATAGTTTACATTCTCGAGGTGGATCTAGAATATCCGCAAAGTCTGCATGATGTTCATGCTGACCTACCGTTCTGTCCGACACACGCCAAACCACCTGGCAAAAGAGAGGCCAAGTTGCTTGCAACGTTACATGATAAGCAGCGTTACGTAATACACTATTATAATCTGCAGCAGTGCACGCGCCACGGTCTTCGTATTACAAAGATTCATCGCATCCTCCAATTTACACAGTCACCATGGCTCCGCGAATATATAGAATTAAATACTCTGTTTAGAACAAATGCCGCTAACGATTTTGAAAAGAATTTGTACAAATTGATGAACAACGCGGTATTCGGTAAAACTATGGAAAAGTTCGGAATCATGTAGATGTAAAACTCGTGACACGTTGGGATGGGCGATATGGTGCAGAGGCAATGATTGCAAAACCAAATTACCACAGCCGCTGTATATTTTCCGAAAACTTGTCTGCTGTGGAGTTACGCAAAGTCATAGTGAAATTCAACAAGCCAATATATGTAGGCATGTACATATTAGATATATCCAAAACCTGCTTGTACGAATTTCATCATGAGTACATGATTCCTCAATATGGTAAAACGTGTAAAGTAATGTATACAGACACTGACAGTTTAATTTAATATATTATGTGTGAGGACATTTATGAAACCATAAGACGCGATATTAGCCGTTTCGACACAAGCTATTATCCGATAGAGAATAGGTATAATATCCCACTTGTAAATAGAAAGCAGGAATACGCGATGTAACAAGGCCGGAACAATATAAAGACGGAGCAAAAAGAATCGCCGTCTGCCGGGTGCTGGCTCTGACAGATACGAGTTTATTTACAGAAACGGTTTTAGTACGACGACGACAAACGCGTCAGGTACACATCGTGCACCGCGTCCGGTCCTCCGCATATAGAACATCCGCTGCAGCGTGAACACGAACACGCGCACACGAACCGACGCGACGCGCGCAGAAACATGCGAGGAGATGCACTTTTATGCGCTAGGTACTCACTTGTACACGTTTCAGCCAGTTACGATCGCTGGGAGGATCGAGGTTAATGTAAAGGGTGCTAGAAAAATACTGTGCAGTACTAGTACTAGTTAGTCTTTCACTAACATCGTCTGGGCAACGGGTTTTCCACTTTGAAGCTTGATTTTACACTGTTTTAGGCTTTTGAAAGATCCGTTCAAAAATTCAGGTGTCTCGCTTCGAAATCACGGAAAGAATTTTGCATACGAGTCCGCAAAGAAGTGAGACATTTTATGTCTTTACTTTGCTCCCCCCCCCCCTTCCGCTTCCGCTTTTCTTCCTTTGCTGTCCTATATGATTTGGTCAAGTGTATAGGTCAATTGAGAACATACGTCTTACGTCATACGTCTTACGTCATGTGGAAAGATTTATTTAAAACAAAAATAACCTATCAAAAATATATTTTTACAACTGATCCTATCTACAGAGGTGGAAAATGAGCCGAAATCACAAGAGGCTTGTAGGATCGGTTAAGATCAAAAGGGTGTGAAGCTATGGGTCATCATACAGGATGCTTATGATTTTTGCTCAACAATTCATAAAGAAATAGAGTTTGAACGTATTGGTAATAATTCGAAGGGGTTTATTAATATTGGAGTAATGAACAAACAAAAGTGAGAAACAAAAGACATGACTGCTATTGTTGTTATACAATTGTTAACAATTATCATTAGAAGTAATACTCAATAGTGGTCGGTGATGACTGAAAAAGTAATACTCAATAGTGGTCGGTGATGACTGAAACCCCCACAATTAGAGGAAATATTTAGGTGGCCTGACTTAGGTGGACCACCCTGTATATATATATTGTGACGTTGCAATTTGCGCCGAAGGAATGACAAGCTCCTGAAGGAATGACAAAAATCTAAAGATGGGTAATTAACGCCATCTCTTGCGCGTGCCGAGTACGGTGAAGTTTCAGGGCCGTGCCAAGGGGCACGACTGGACCCGGAAAACCCGAGAAGGCGCCCCTCAGAGGATCAGTTCGGAGAACAAGTGGCCAACATTTACATTACGTTGGGTCCAACACCCCACAGAGACGGCGAGCACGGATAAAAAGTTCCAGCACGTCATCGGTAAATCACGTTCCGGCCGACGTCTCACCCTGCCGTTGCTGGAAATACCGACGGGGGTGGCGTGGAGGATTTCCTAGAGAAACAGAGGACTCAGGTCTGGGGCCCCAGGACCTGTCCGACGATCCTGCGATCTACTAGTCGCGAGCGGGCGAAGCCACTCGGGAAAATTCGGCAACGAGCGCGTAGTGGGGGGAAACGATGATCGACGATCCTGGTCGATGCGGATCGCGGAATCACTGTCGCGCTGGTTATTGTCGAGAGACGTCACGAGTTCGGTACGAAAAGCGATTCCCGTTTTCGAATAGTTCCGTGTCGCGGGTGATTGCGAAATCTCGTTCCCGCTGCCGAAAGACCGCAGTCAGCCAGGAAAATCTGAGGCCTGGGGAAAAGCTAGTTGAATCAACGACGGTAAGTCGACCAGTGATTTCCTCGATTCCGTTTTCGCATTGGTTCGTTTCGTTTGGTCCGAGGACGACGCGGTGCCGTCTCGTCCTCGATGTTTCGTTTGGTCGAGGTGTAATACCTCAGGCCGTGAGCTCGCGTCTCGCGTAGAGACGCTTTGAGCAATTTCGTTTGGATCGTTCCCTCCGCGTGCGAAAGAAGTCTTCCTCAGGAGTCGCGTCGGGAAAAGAATAGCGTCGCGAGATACCATCTAGCTCGCGAAATCCGGTAACGACGTATTAAACGCGCGTAGCGAATCGACTTTCGTTCTGTAACATCTTCGAGAGACAATCGCGGCAGTCCGGAATTCCGCGCGCCGATCTACCGCGCTTGCGAATTCTCGTTCGTGCGAGATTTATATTGTACCGTCCATCGTACCGTTGCGAGACAATTCCGTTTGACAAAACGCGCTCCGCGGGCGACCATCTTCCGCAAAAGTGTACTAGGAGCGCGGGCTCCCGGGTCGCGACCACGTGGTCGCTCTCATGTACCACCGACGTATTGAAGTTTTTCAATAAAATAACGTAGAGCCCAATTTCGTCTCGTTACTGTACACCTGCGCGATCCGCCCTGCCGTGAGGGTAGTCCCCGTTATTCCCTGTGTCCGAACGCCTGGCCATTCGTGTTGCGATTTCCGTCTCGTGGTTTGCGGGGGCTCGCCCCGGACTCGGCTTCCCCGAGCTCGGGCTGTACTTCACGTTTTGAGTGGTACTTCCTAGTACCTGGCGCCCGAACCGAATCTTTAGCGTTCAAGCCGAGCCCCTCGAAGAACCGTTTTGCCCCGGGAGGACCGTATTTGCACGGCCGCGTACGGCCCAGCCTCAGAGCTTATAAAATTCCGGGAGTTGCCCTTGTACGAGCGCGGTAAAGACCGCTCGATCGGGGACAACGTCGCAATATATATATATATATATATATATATATATATATATATATTGTCACGCCGTGTCTCGGCGGGGGTTGGAAAACCCCCGAAAAGAACGACTCCGGGCTTTTATGGCTCTGAGACCGGGCCACGTGCAGCCGTATGCACGGGGTCCGCCCGGGACTAAGCAAGGCCGCGAAAAACCTACCGACCACGTAACGAATTTTGTTCGGGCGCCAGGCACCGCGAGGATGCCACGCGAAACGCGATGACTCTCTCGTGCACGGAGAAGCCGTGCACGAGAATCGGATCTTCGAAACGCGACTCGAAAAGCGAACGCAATGGGTCCAGGAGGTTCGAGCACGGAAAGGACTAGGACGGCCCTTACGGCAGGGCGGATCTCACAGGGTTCGAGAAATAGCGACAATTTTGGTCTCGAGTGGAAATTTATTTCCTTGTCAGATGGTACAGAGTACGGTCACGTGACCGCAACCCGAGAGCCCGCGCTCTTTATACACTTTTGCGAGAGTTGGTGGTATCGCAGCGCGTTTGTCGAATTCTCCTATCGCGCGTAAGCGCACGGATGACCGGTACGAAATACAATTTGAATTTCCCGACGAACGGGATCGCTCGAGGCGCAGATGGACGGCGCGGTACAGGACTGTCGCGATAGCTTTCGCACGTTAAACGCTCGCGAGGTGGTTATCTACGCTACCAGATTCAAGAGGACTTCGAAACATCGAAAGACGACTATTCTCGCGACACTCGATTCCTCCGAAGAAGCTTCCGTTAACCCGACGCAATGGAACACTCTCTAGACGCGAAGAAAATGCTCAAAGTGCTCTCGAGAGCACGAGCCGACGGCACGAGACGCAGGACGTCTCGGCACACGCGAAATTTCGAGGACGGAACGGCGAGCGTTCGTCCTCGCGCAAAATCTATCGAGCCAAATCGCTACCGACAAATACGAAGAAGATCACTGTGCGACTCACCGTTATTGTTCGTAATCGAGGGGGTTTTCTCTATCGATTCGTCCCTTCCATTAATCGGGCTCCTCAGCCGGACCGGTCGGAGCGAAATCGCCAACCTCCACTCGCCCGAAAAATACTTGAACGGCCGCGAGACCGAGGTTCTCTCTTACGAGAGGCGCGAAGATGTCGATCGCACAAACAATTCGCGAGGGCCGCTGACGGTTACGCAGGATGTTACTTGCTCTTCGTGAGAGCGCTAACGCGACAGTGATCTTCGCCTATCGACGGCTAGTCTTAGCGATTCTCGTTCCCCCTACCCGAACCTTTGCCGAAATCTTCCGAAGGTATGCGCTGTTCGCGCGCGATGCCCGCGTATCAGTACCGACTCTGCGAGGGTCCTTGGGCCCCAGACCATAACGCGAAAATTACTCGGCTCTCCAGGAGCCGAGGGAGGCCTTTGCCTCAATGGTCATCGTCGGCACCTATCTCGCCGGAACCCTATTTTGGCGGGACGAGGCGGTGTTGGGAACGCGAAAAGGGTGACGTTTTTCGTCGAGGGTTCCTTCCCTTCAGCGCCTCCTGGTTGCATGACCGGGTGCCTTCAATGCCAGAGTTTTGCCCGAGCTCGGGGCTTCGCAACGCAACGTTGGCCATCTTTTTCGCTCGACGATTCCTGTAGGCAGTGCATCTTCCTTCTGATTTCGAAGGTCGGGGTTTTGTTTCCGGGTCCTGTGTTCGGCCCTGAAACTTGCCGTTCTCGGCACGTACGCTAGGTGTCAGTACGCTGACTATTGTCTATTATCGGAAGTTCTTCGGGGAACGCTCTTGAATCGGTTAATTCTCGGTCTCGCGGTTCATTGTATCTTGGTCCGGTCCTTCGTTAATCGCAGACGTTACGCGAAATTAACGACAAAAGTGACGTCGCAAAAGTTGCAACGTCACAACTCCCCCCCCCTTAAAGTGGACCGGACCAACACGGTTTCGTCGACACTGTGATCTTTGGCTCGATTAACAAGAGAGCGTTCCCTTCGGAAGTCATCCTTTACATCTGAGGAACCTTCACCAGAAGACAGACACACCCACGATTTCAACCAACACCTGTTTCCTGATATTTGTGCAATAACTCGAAACAACAAAATCAATGTACGGTTTCGGTTTTCGCCCGAAATTCAAAAAAACGCGGATGACGCTTGCAGCTCTGTGTGGTAGGTCGTATTATACTCGAAGCGAATTTGGGAGATGCTCGCATCCCACTCGCGATAGTCTCTATCGAGATACGTTACGATCATGGTTTTTAGCACACGGTGGACTCGTTTCTTTTCCCGCAAACGTTTGGGTCTACAGGACGCAACACCGTTTGCCCCTGTGCCCCGAATGTAATTTCACGTGCGGTCGTGACGCGAAGTACCATATCGCTCGATGGTATTCGATGACGATACCGATTTGTTCTATTGCGCAATTCTCAACAATACTGAATTGACCAAATTATCGAGGACGTACACGAAAACTTCACGCGTTAGATCCTTTATTTTCAGCCGAAACTAAACGTGCTCGACGGCGTGATCGATTGCCCCGGTGGTCAGAAGAAAATATCACGGTTCTGCGGCTTCTGTAACTTCTACCGTACCTGTTACCAATTCGATGGTTTCGCGACTCACGAACGGAAATGCAGAATCCGAATCTGTTAGAGCGTGGACGATTTTATCTCTTATTTTCACGCTCCCGATAAGAAGTGCGTGTTTCGCGACGAGAGCGGATTCAAGATCTTTATTCGCTACGCGAGTCGAAATTAAAGAGTACGAGGTCGTTCCGGCTCCTTTGAGCGGCTTCGTTGCGCATTTCGTTCGTAAAACACAACGGACGAAAATTTTCGCGTCGTTACGCCGGGTTCCCCATAACGATAACGGTGGAGTCGCGGCTCTTTTGGACAGTCTCCCGACCGGTGTCCCTCTTGGCCACGGTTCCAAAACGTGTTGCTCGCCACCGATTGACAGTTCGGCGACGAGACAGCTCGGCTTTCCCCGGTGGCGGTCGGGCGGTCTCGGTTCGTCGCTTCGCGGAAGCGGCTGATCGGCTGCACGACTCTTCGTTCGGTCGTGAGGGGTTCGCGGCCGTCGAAAATCGCGTTTCTGACTCGTACTAGTCGACTTTTCTTTATTCTACTTTTTCGACTTTTTATAAAGGTTCGCGTTGTAAGCGAACTCTTTATTCGCTAAATAGGGCGATTGATATAACTCCACACTTCGCGGTGTCGTATATCTTTCCCCTCCGCGTAGCTGTTCTTCCAGCTCTAAAACCGATGTTACGAGCGCGCGGGATATTACAGCACGCAATTCGTCTCTCGCGCCCCAATAGATTCGATCTATTTTCTTTTGTTCTGACCACGGGGTTTTCGAACGCGCGAGCATCGCTTTCATGTTCGCAAGATAATCTCGCACCGGCTCGTCCGGACCTTGCTTTCGTACGCGTAAATCGTGCTCTAATAATTCCTGGTAATCAGGATCCCGAAAATTTTTCTGCCATTCGCTAACAAACTCGGTCCAGGTCGTCATCGGAGGACAGTTCTCAAACCATTTCGCCGCCAGATCGGTGAAGCAGATCGGCAGACAGCGCACGAGATCAGCGTCTTTCAAATTACAGACGTTACGCATGTTAGATAGTCTGCTAAAGAACGCTTCGGCATCTTCCTCCGGTTTTCCTCCGAAAGTGAGGTGCCATTTTCGCATGACCTCGTACGCTGAGACCGGTGAGCGTCGCTCCGGCGGGGAAACGTTAGCCATTTTCGGAATGGATGTTGTGCGTTTTAAAATAGGGGTTCCCGACCGAGAAGGTACCCGCAACGTTATCTGACTGGGGCCGGGTAGGGATTCGTCAGGTTCGGGTTTTAGCCTGGACCGACTATCTTCCTCCCCGTCAGTCTCGTAAGCACTGTAATACGAAACATCTTCCTCGGTTGACCACCTCGACGTGAATTTTTCTTCCTCGTCCGACATTTGACGCCTGTCTCGAAGTCTGTTTACGTTCGCGAGGCTATTCTACCGCGTACTTGGCTGAAGGCCGTGCGAGAACGCTGTGTTTATGTAGCGCGTCCGGGCGCAGTGTGTTCCCCACGAATATCTTACTCGTAACGTTACCGAAACGAATCCCGTGGCTGTCAACCGTGACTACCTTTGTTCTCAAATCGAATCATAAGGAGGTCGAATTTATTATATTTTCAAAATCACGATCGGCCTATACGTTATATCCTACCACACGGTGCTGACTTTGCGTCCGAAACAATACGCGAGGCTTGGGAACAATATCGCTCCCGAAACCTTGAGGAAACGACTAAATGAAAACAGTGAGAAAAAAAATTTCAATGTACGTGACAAACAAGAAGGAATTTGACTTTCGTTCGGGATGTAACCGTAACGATTTCAAATTTCACATCTTAAACCCGACACCTGGAGACGTACTTTTTGCCAATGAATAATAAATTACCATAAAATTTTAACAAAATACAATTTGGACAAGAATCAGATGTAGTTGGTTCTCAAAATTTTTCCTCCTCTCGGATATGCCGCTTGAGGAAAAACGCAAACGTAACGAAACGTAACGAAACGTGGTTTAGCGTGTTTCCCCTGGCGTTGTGCCGCTGAGAATAGTCTCTTGCTCCTCAAACTGCGAATTTCTAAAGTCCTGTATCGCGATTTTTCCCTGTAAGAGTCCTTCGTTCTCTCCGTGCTTCTCCCTGTTCTCGGGGAAAATCCCTTCGAGAGAGAGAAACCTGTTCGGGCGCCAGTTTGTCACGCCGTGTCTCGGCGGGGGTTGGAAAACCCCCGAAAAGAACGACTCCGGGCTTTTATGGCTCTGAGACCGGGCCACGTGCAGCCGTATGCACGGGGTCCGCCCGGGACTAAGCAAGGCCGCGAAAAACCTACCGACCACGTAACGAATTTTGTTCGGGCGCCAGGCACCGCGAGGATGCCACGCGAAACGCGATGACTCTCTCGTGCACGGAGAAGCCGTGCACGAGAATCGGATCTTCGAAACGCGACTCGAAAAGCGAACGCAATGGGTCCAGGAGGTTCGAGCACGGAAAGGACTAGGACGGCCCTTACGGCAGGGCGGATCTCACAGGGTTCGAGAAATAGCGACAATTTTGGTCTCGAGTGGAAATTTATTTCCTTGTCAGATGGTACAGAGTACGGTCACGTGACCGCAACCCGAGAGCCCGCGCTCTTTATACACTTTTGCGAGAGTTGGTGGTATCGCAGCGCGTTTGTCGAATTCTCCTATCGCGCGTAAGCGCACGGATGACCGGTACGAAATACAATTTGAATTTCCCGACGAACGGGATCGCGCGAGGCGCAGATGGACGGCGCGGTACAGGACTGTCGCGATAGCTTTCGCACGTTAAACGCTCGCGAGGTGGTTATCTACGCTACCAGATTCAAGAGGACTTCGAAACATCGAAAGACGACTATTCTCGCGACACTCGATTCCTCCGAAGAAGCTTCCGTTAACCCGACGCAATGGAACACTCTCTAGACGCGAAGAAAATGCTCAAAGTGCTCTCGAGAGCACGAGCCGACGGCACGAGACGCAGGACGTCTCGGCACACGCGAAATTTCGAGGACGGAACGGCGAGCGTTCGTCCTCGCGCAAAATCTATCGAGCCAAATCGCTACCGACAAATACGAAGAAGATCACTGTGCGACTCACCGTTATTGTTCGTAATCGAGGGGGTTTTCTCTATCGATTCGTCCCTTCCATTAATCGGGCTCCTCAGCCGGACCGGTCGGAGCGAAATCGCCAACCTCCACTCGCCCGAAAAATACTTGAACGGCCGCGAGACCGAGGTTCTCTCTTACGAGAGGCGCGAAGATGTCGATCGCACAAACAATTCGCGAGGGCCGCTGACGGTTACGCAGGATGTTACTTGCTCTTCGTGAGAGCGCTAACGCGACAGTGATCTTCGCCTATCGACGGCTAGTCTTAGCGATTCTCGTTCCCCCTACCCGAACCTTTGCCGAAATCTTCCGAAGGTATGCGCTGTTCGCGCGCGATGCCCGCGTATCAGTACCGACTCTGCGAGGGTCCTTGGGCCCCAGACCATAACGCGAAAATTACTCGGCTCTCCAGGAGCCGAGGGAGGCCTTTGCCTCAATGGTCATCGTCGGCACCTATCTCGCCGGAACCCTATTTTGGCGGGACGAGGCGGTGTTGGGAACGCGAAAAGGGTGACGTTTTTCGTCGAGGGTTCCTTCCCTTCAGCGCCTCCTGGTTGCATGACCGGGTGCCTTCAATGCCAGAGTTTTGCCCGAGCTCGGGGCTTCGCAACGCAACGTTGGCCATCTTTTTCGCTCGACGATTCCTGTAGGCAGTGCATCTTCCTTCTGATTTCGAAGGTCGGGGTTTTGTTTCCGGGTCCTGTGTTCGGCCCTGAAACTTGCCGTTCTCGGCACGTACGCTAGGTGTCAGTACGCTGACTATTGTCTATTATCGGAAGTTCTTCGGGGAACGCTCTTGAATCGGTTAATTCTCGGTCTCGCGGTTCATTGTATCTTGGTCCGGTCCTTCGTTAATCGCAGACGTTACGCGAAATTAACGACAAAAGTGACGTCGCAAAAGTTGCAACGTCACAATATATATATATATATTTAGATATAATTAAAAAAAAAATTTTTCTTTTTAATTTTTTTTTTCTTGAAAAATTCAAAAGACTACATACGTCATGTGGTTGGGCATACTCTATATGCCCAATACAGTGTTATAATCACTTTGCCTGAAAACATATAATCTTCTTAAAACGTACACTAAATAATGATAATAATATACTGCATGTTAGCGGTAGCGCGGTCGGAGGGGAGTTTCGGGAAGATCGACTGAACGAATGCTTGATTCCTTGATATATTTATGGCAGGGATTTAAGGTGGACTCATACGGGCGAAGATTCCGGGCAACGTCGCCGAGGATCGTAAATTTCGAGCCCTGGTTGACAGGTCGGAGCGGTGCGTAACGCTCCAGGGGGTCCCCCAGGGTCCGTTAGGAAAACTACCGATAGCTCTCCTTTAAGACATCATGGACATAGGAAACGTTGGTGCGGGTTCTTCGTAGAGTGGGTACGGAATAACTTTGTCAAGACTGCAAGAAATTGCAATCGATCGGTATAGTAGAAGAAATACTAAAAATTGCATTTCACAACTTTTTTATGTGGGCTTGTATTGAAAATTTAAAAAATACGTTTTGTAGATCTGTGTCAATTAAACATATTTTGAAAAATTACAAACGGTTGAAGATGGTAAAAATTGCAGATTTTCACGATTTTCGGCCTTCAACTGCAGTAAATCAAAGGATTCTTAGACATCTTTCAATTGCTGTCGTTTTTTTCCGCATCGCCCGATTTCGATGAAACTTTCACAGTGCATATAACTGACACAGATCTACAAAACGTATTTTTTAAATTTTCAATACAGGCCCACATAAAAAAGTTGTGAAACGTAATTTTTAGTATTTCTTCTACTATACCGATCGATTGCAATTTCTGACAAAATTATTTTTCTAGTAATTGCTCTAGCTTCCCAGAAAAGTTCAAATCGTATAGTACAACAATAAAAAAGTTTAGGCCTTTTTTAGAGTGTGTCAATACTCTTTTTTAACCCATTGTAAATAATAATGTAAAATAATTATTAGAACATCTTTTTTCTGCAAATTGTTCCATCGGTTCTAGCAAAAGATTAAATTCCTGTGTAATTACATTAATTATAAATCTCCCTGGTTTCCCTGTTTTGGGGCACGTTGTAGTAATAAAGGTAGAAGGCGTTGTACCGTTCGCCAGTTAGCTTAAGCCTTGAGCCCATCAATTTTATGACAGGTGAGGACGGGTGCTGGGCTACTCTAAAAATGAGGCTATTGTGAAAATAAGTTCCTTTGACGAGCATGAATTGCTTTATGACCACCGTCCGACGAAAACGCGGAGGAAACGCGTGATCAACACGTGTTGGAAGGGACTTCCACATACTAGATTATAATGTATCAACTCAGAATCCGTAGCAATATGTATATTGCAACGTTGCCCGAAAAGGCGTGGTGTGTTGCCCGCCGATTTGTTTATAGGGCTGCCCCGTGCGAGCGATAGCGGAGCAGCAGTAGGTTAAAGACCTAAGATGTTTAAACCGTTGCCGCTCACTACTACGTGGGTTGTAGGGGGTGGCAGGACGCCATCTCGCATGGTGGGTCCCAACTGATGACATTGTATTGATGCGAGCCTGAGAAGGAGGTTTCCAAACAGGACAACGGTGACGCGTCCATGTAGGTACGAGTGTGCGGCCGATTGGATCAGAGAGGAGGAGGCAGGCCTAGGTCCGCACGCATTTTCGGCTATGTCGAAATATTGGCTGCAGCGGCCACACACACACACACACACACACACTATGCAGCGTGCAACGTCGAAGTCAAAACATTGAGACTGCGGGCGCGGCTTTGGTGGGGAATAGGCAGATCGTATGATAGGCGCGATTTGTTCTGTGCCGTTCCCGGGGCTGTTCTCTATGGAGAGGTCTATGCCAGGTCATTCCACTATTCAGCGGGAAATCGGTACTCTCGGACACAACACGTGTTTGCTGTAAAGCAATTTACGCGGACCCGTACTTCTTCGGCGAAATGAAAATGCTACATCCGAACAATATAAGAAGCGGCACGTTCAGTCGTCCCCTGTTGTAAATGGTCACTGTTTGTACATGCCTGCAGAAGAGTGTCTGCCTTTTTTCGCTGAATCCCAACATCTGCACATTTCCGGAGCTTCAAATTGTTTTAGTTGAAAACACACGTGTTTTTTCGCCATAGTACACGTTACCATTGAAAGATTTAATTAAATTAGTCATAGATTTTGCTCGAAAACAAGGTGATGCACCAACTGGCTGTGGAGAAAAATTGAACGCAAAATATCAATGTTTTTCAGAAAAATCTAGGATTTGGAAGCATTGTCTCAAGTCACAAGGGAACCTATTCAAATGAGACAAGCCGATTTTGATGAAACTTATGTGAGGTGTAGTTCTTCGAAAAATATTTGACACGTGTATTTTTTTATCGGCAACCATCCACTTTGAAGGGGTGAAAACAGCCCTCAAATGTTGGGGTCAGAAACATATTTATCAGAAACATATATGAATCGCATTATCTCAAAATCTTGCTCTATATAATAATCGTATTGATTTTTTCAGTGATTCTTTACAAAATTTTAAAATGCAGCTACGCAGGATTATAGGATAATACCATATCGATTGTACCATTACTAAGTTTTTCTTATGCGCATGTCCCTTCTTTATTATTACACCAGCAATATTTTATCTTTCTCTTTCTTTTTTATTTCTTTGATACTGTAAACACTTATGTAAAAGGGCTTCAGTCCGTCTATAATAAATAATAATAATAATAATAATATTTCTTGAGATCTCTCGGAAATCAGATATCGAAACAATTGAATTTTTTTCCAATGTGTGTGTTTTTATGGAGAATGTAAACGTACAAGAAAATTCTAATAAAATTTTTAATATATTCTTTAAAAAAAAAACTCTTCTTAAAATTTTCTTGCACGACCACATTTCCCATTGAAAAACACACAATTTAAAAAAAAATCAAATTTTTTCGACTTCTGATTTGCGAGATATCTCAAGAAATATGTTTCTGACCCCAACATTTGAGGTCTGTTTTCACCCCTTCAAAGTAGATGGTTGCTGATAAAAAAATACACGTGTCAAATATTTTTCGAAGAACTGTATCTCACATAAATTTCATCGAAGTTGGCTTGTATCAACTGAATATGTTCCCCTGTAAGCCGTAGACACGTTAACCAAAACATTTGAGTGTTCAGTTTACAACGGCAAGCGAAAGGTAAGTGAGTAAGGTACCAGATTTCTTGAGATATCTCGGAAACCAGAAGTCGAAAAAATTTGATTTTTTTTAAATAGTGTGTTTTTCAAGGGGAAATGTAGTCGTGCAAGAAAATTTTAAGATTTTTTTTTTAAAGAATATATTAAAAATTTGCTATTTTTTTGCAGTCTCTCGTATTTATTGTTAGTTAAATACTAGGATACGTAATGTGCAACGAGCCATAAAAGAATATTTTTTACGGGAAAATATTGAATTTTCGAAGTGGTGGTTGCGCCGTGGTTGGGACAGGTAAGTTGCAGGCTTTGGTTTGCAAAGTATGAGCCTCGCTACAGACCCTATCGTAAACCGCTTCTCCCACCCCCGTGCAAGGGCTAAAAACCGAGGTTACTTTTTTAACGAATCTTCGACGGAGGCATCATTCTAATTTGGCTAGCAAGCAGTGTACATCCCTAAGTATTGAACCGGTAAAGTGTACGATGCAGGACGAAAAGCTCATCGAAGCCGTGCGGAGCCGCGAGTGCCTGTATAATCTGCAGAATCCGCAATACATGGACACTAAATATAAATCGATTGTCTGGAGGGAAATTGCAGAAGAGTTGGGAGAATCAGGTTAGTATTCGCTATATTTTTTGGCAGAAGTTTAGTATGGTGACAACGCCTGCGGTGGTGGAGATTAGGCGTGTATGGTGAGGGGGGAGGAGGGTAATACGAAACCGAAAGAATTATTCTGCGGAAATGAACGGTTGCCGAGATATTTGCAAAAAACTATAATTATTTAAACATTCTATATCTACATAAGTATTCCACCGATTTTGATGAAATTTAAATATGTTATATATCTACACATTTCGGACAACTTTTTCCTTTGCAAAAACGTCGCCCGAGGCTTTGTTTAGGAGATATTAATAAAAAACACGGATTAATCAGAGTAGATTTCTTGTTTTTCATAAAACTGCAAATATCTCGGAAACTATCCGAGATATGGCAAAACATCAACAGACCTTTTTTGTAGGAAATTGAATTTCCAACAATTTATGTCGTATGTCTTTTTCTGTCAGCTGCGCCGTTTCTGACGATATAACTATAAAGAGCAGAGTAAAAATCTTAGGGTTTTTTTTAACGTTAGGTTAGGTTAGGTTTTTTTGTAAAAAACATTAGGTTAGGTTTGGTTAGGTTTTTTTTTTTTTTTTTTTTTTTTTTTTTGAAGGGGTGCTAAGGTGTGCATGGGTTCTGTAGCGACCGATCGAGCGACACACGCACCGCGAACCCGCGAACGCGTGACGTCATCGGCCGCTAGACAAACGTGCCCGCGTTACCCGTACGCAAGCGCGGACCGACGTTTCTCGAAGCATCGAGAATACGAGACAGGTATATTTAGCCGCGATCCGTGGAATCGGTCTCGGTTTTCCAAGAACTCGCTAGCGCGCACGAGACAGCAAACAAAAACACGGGCGTCCCGAAAAACAAACACGCGTTCCGCGAAAACACCGGGCACGTGGCTTTTACGCGATCGCGAGTCTGGCAAGCACGTAACGCGACCGCGGCTTAATTCTTAGCTATTTGTTCGCTAGTTGTAAGTTGTATTTGTGCATATTAACAATAAAGTGTAATTAGTGGTAAAGAGTGGTTTCCGCGAGAGTTCCGCACAGTTCCAAAGCGGTCGAGGGAATGACCTCGAGGCCTCCATACCTCTTGGAATTCCCCCTCCACTGCTGCGGAAACTCCGATGGAACTGATGTTCCTCTCAGAATGGGTACTTACCTTGATACTTACCTTCGGTGAGTGTCCGGGAGAGAGGCCCAGGACGGGGAACTTCGGTGAAGTTGGCAGGCCCATGCGCACCAAAATCCTCCTACTCCACCTCCTGGTGGGGCACCCCGGGACTCTGCTTAGGCCTTGGCCCGAGCAGAGTGCGGACGGAGTAGGCAGGTTTGGGGGGGGGGGCACGTGCCCTGGAGCTAGGTGATCGAATTGATCACTCTCCGGGGCCGCATACCGTAAACCGGTGGTCATGTTTTACCGGAACGGGGGGCTTGCCTTAATCGGCCGGCCCGCGAGGAGGATAAACCTCTATAAAAAAGTCCCTAACCCTGTGCTATACGCAACGTGGCCAGAGGGCATCCGCGGTGTACGCCGCGGATGGGCGGATGGGTGCATCCGTCTCAAGCGTTCGACGACCTCCCGGTACCGGCCGCCCCCGGGTTGTAAACAGGCTTGCTGGGGCATGCGGCGCTGCCCCGGTCGACCTACTGCTCCCGCACCAGATAGTTTAGGCCATCGAGTGAAGCGCCTACCATCTGGTGGGCGCAGTAACCAGGGCCGTTTATGGAATAATTATGTTGGACGAACACGAGCCTCGGACAAAACCTGAGGAGGAGGGGCTACCGCGCCCGGAAGCGGCCGTTAGCTAGGCGGGAGTGGGTGTGGCACTTGTTGCTGCCCCGCCCCAGAAGGCGTCTATGGCGAAGCGCCCGACGACTCGACCTACCCGTCAGTCGTCGAGGGCATGGTTCCGGGGCATCATCAAGTCACTATGTGACGCGTCGATGCCCCGGGTTGGTAGCCGCCCCCCAGGAAGACAACGTACTGGTGGACGGGCGAAATCGCAGATATGAGGGAGACCTGCGTCCGTGCCCGTCGCCAGTACACCCGCGCCCGAAGGCGCCGCCCCGTGGGCGGCATTGACGAGGCGAGAGTGGCCGCCCTGTACGCTAACTACAGAGCGGCCAGGATGGCTCTCCAGCGTGCCATCGCTGAAGCCAAGGCAAAGGCATGGGACGAGCTCCTGGGGTCCCTTAACAAGGACCCATGGGGGCGTGCCTATAGGGCGGTGCTTGGGAAGCTCCGCCCTTGGACACCCCCCCTCACCGAGGAGATTGACCCCGAGTTCCTAGGGCGGGTCCTAAAAACACTCTTCCCCCCCACGGGGGAGACGAGTAGGGACCCGCCCCCCGATCCGGTCGAGAACGACTGGACGGAGGAGCTCGGGATCACGGTGCAGGAGCTGTCCCTGGCCGTCCGGCGTATCCGGGAGGGCGGCAATAAAGCCCCCGGCCCGGACGGCGTGCCTGGAAAGGCCTTGGCCTTGGCTCTAGACGTCCTCGCCCCGGCTTTGATACAGGTTCTCAACGCCTGTCTTAGCCGGGGCATCTTCCCCAGGGAATGGAAATGCGCCAGGTTGGTGCTCCTCCATAAGGCGGGCAAACCTGCAGACTCTCCCTCCGCGTACCGGCCCTTGTGTCTGCTCGACGAGGCGGGCAAAATCTTTGAAAAGATTCTTGCTGACCGCCTCGTCGAGCACCTGTCCCGAGGTGGTCCCAACTTGAGCGACAGCCAGTATGGCTTCCGGAGGGGACGCTCGACGATCGATGCCGTCGGTCGTCTTGCCTCCCTCCGTGAAGAGGCTGTCGCTCAGGGCAGGGTGTTGTTGGCGGTGAGTTTAGACATCACCAACGCCTTCAACACCCTCCCCTGGGACGAGGTAGTGAGGGCAATGGAATTTTTCCAGATGCCCTCCTACCTCCGGGTAGTGATCCGGGACTACCTGAGGGACAGGTGGGTCGAATACCCGGGCCGGTACGGTGACATCCGGAGGGAGCAGATGCACCGCGGGGTTCCGCAGGGGTCGATCCTTGGACCGCTCCTGTGGAACCTAGCATACGACGCGGTGCTCAGTCCTCCCCGGCACCAGCGTAATCTGCTACGCAGATGATACGCTTGTGGTGGCCGCGGGGGAGACGTGGAGGAGCGCACTCAACCTGGCGCAGGCTGCAGTGAGCTGTTCCGTGGGCGGGATCCAGAGATTGGGGTTGCAAATCTCAGCTGGCAAAACCGAGGCAATGTGGTTACACGCATTGCCTCGGGGCCGGCAGCTCCCCAATTTCTGGATCCGGGTAGGTGGCGCCTCTGTCGAGGTGAGGGATGAGATGAAGTATCTCGGCCTGACCCTCGACAGCCGCTGGTGCTTCGAGAAGCACTTCGACCGGCTGGCCCCCCGAGTAGAAAGGGTGACAACCGCCCTTGGGCGATTGCTGCCCAATCTCGGGGGGCCCGATGATCGGATACGCCGCATTTACGCAGGAGTGGTGCACTCCATATTCTTGTATGGAGCCCCCGTATGGTCCGAAGAACTGATGGCCAGCAAAAGAAACGTTAAACACGGGAATCGTGTACAACGTTTGCTGGCCATCAGGACCATACGAGGGTATTGCACCATCTCCGGCGAGGCGGCGTGCCTGCTCGCGGGTCTGGCTCCCCTCCAGTTTATGGCGATGGAGCGGGCATCCACGTATAGGATTGCCAGCTCCATTCGCCGAGGGGAGCTTGACCCGACAGCAGGCGAGGTCGAAGTGCTTAAGCGCCAGGCCCGGCTGGACACGCTGGCCCGTTGGCAGGAGCAAATAGCTTCTGTCAATTCGGGCCGGCCTATCGTCCGGGCCCTCTCACCCATTTTGGGAAAATGGTGTGAGAGGCGGGTTAGGGTCACCTACCATATGGCACAGATGCTCACCGGAAAGGGTTGTTTCGGTGAGTATCTGTGCAGCATCGGGAGGGAGCCCACGGAACGGTGTCATCACTGCGGGGAGGCCCGGGACACGGCGCGGCATACACTGGAGGAATGTCCAGTGTGGTCGGCGCCGCGCCGTGTCCTTACATCATTAATTTGGCCTGAGCTCTCTCTGTCGGTTATAGTCGACCATATAACCGACAGAGAGAGGGACTACAAAGCGTTCGCCTCCTTCTGCGAAGAGGTTCTCTCGCAGAAGGAGGCAGCGGAGAGGGAGAGGGAGGCCGACCCCCTCTCCGACAGGAGGCTGGCCTCGCGGGGACGCCCCCGTCGAGGCCGACGGCCCGGTAGAGGCCGCAGAGGGAACGGCGGCAAAGGGGGCAACAGTTCTTTACCCCCCCCCTCTGCCGCCGCCGGGGAATCCCCCAGGTAGGGCGACCTGTGGGTAGTGGGGAGGGGCCTTTTACACCCCCCCCCAGCCACAGATTCGCACCCGTCGCCCCCCCGGATTTTAATACTCGTTTTTATCCGCGTATTTAACCGCTTTGTTTATTGTTTTATATATTTATTTTTATTTTTATTTTATATATTTATTTGTATTTTTATTTTTATTTTATTTCCTTAGTTTCTCCTTTAACCGCGTATTTAACCGCTTTCCCTTTTTCCCCTTTATTTATTTACTTTATTTCATTTATTTTGTTATTTTATTTTATTTTATTTATTTATCTTTCTATTTTATTTTATTTTATTATTATTTTTTACTTTTGTTATTTTATTTTTAGCGCGTATTTAACCGTTTATTTTTATCCGCGTTGGGGGCGATATGGGGGGCGGGACAGGGGGGGACGGTCGACGCGAGCCGGATCTCGCTTCGATCGTCTCCTTACCGCGTCACGGCAACCTCCTCCCTCGGCCGGGTGGAAGCATTTGAGCTTCTTCTCCGAGCGAGGAAGGGGGTCTCCGGGAGCTTTTGGGTGGACCGAGCTGGGGTCTCGGGAAGCCCAGCCGAAAAGCTCAAGGGAAGGGGGACACCGTGTAGTGACCTGCACGGGGTCCAAATAATTTAGGTATTTGCTGGGGGGAGCTTCTCTCCCCCCCCGGGATTGGGGCTTTTAAGCCAGGGGTTGGAGGGGGCCGGTTATATTCGTTTTCGAGATCCCGGCCTCCTCCTTGTAGCTCAGTGAGGTCACCGTAGGTATAGGTTAGTGGGTATGTCTGACCCTTCAGGTCAGAAGAGCCCCACATAACCCCGATACTCCCCCAGGAGTTCGGGGTATGCGTAACAGCATTGGAGTCCTACGTTAAAAAAAAAAAAAAGGTTTTTTTTAAACGTTAGGTTAGGTTAGGTTAGATTAGGTTTTTTTTTTAAAAAAAGGTTAGGTTAGGTTTTTTTTAATAAACGTTAGGTTAGGTTAGGTTAGGGTAAATTTAAGAATATATTAACAAAAAACACGGATTAATTAGAGCGCGGTTACAGCGAACGGAGTCTAGTTTCACGTCCCTCTTAGCGTGGCGTCGCTGACTGATCCGTGTTTTTTATTAATATCTCCTAAACAAAGCCTCGGGCGACGTTTTTGCAAAGGAAAAAGTTGTTCAAAATGTGTAGATATATAACATATTTAAATTTCATCAAAATCGGTGGAATACTTATATAGATATAGAATGTTTAAATAATTATAGTTTTTTTGCAAATATCTCGGCAACCGTTCATTTCCGCACAATAATTCTTCCGGTTTCGTATTACCCTCCTGCCCCCTCACCATACACGCCTAATCTCCACCACCGCAGGCGTTGTCACCATACTAAACCGCCGCCTATTTTTTTAATAATTGAGTTTATACATTCGTGATGGGCATTCGATACGAAGTCAAAAGTCTTAGTCAGTGTCAACTTTTTTCGAAATGAGTGCTTATAAGCTTGTAGTGGGACCATGCGATTATGTACTAACAATAAGAATCTTGTCAGTTTGAAAAGATTTTTTTCTACAAAATTTCTATAAAAACATTTCATTTATTTAAAAAGTATTTACAACATAGTATGATAATATCATCAAATTTATTATATGTCTTAATTTCGATTGAGAAGAATT
Organism: Lasioglossum morio; assembly: GCA_916610235.2. Lineage (NCBI taxonomy): Eukaryota > Metazoa > Arthropoda > Insecta > Hymenoptera > Halictidae > Lasioglossum > Lasioglossum morio. The sequence goes on along the minus strand of CAKAJA020000202.1, from coordinate 619,200 downwards.
TAACCTTTATAGTATTATAATATTTACAATTTTTATTTATACGTTATACAATACATTTACAATATATTTACAATATTTACAACATATACAATATATATACAATTATCATTCAATATATTTACATTATAACGGTTGCGAGCACGCTGCAGATAGAAAAAAGTTTTTAAATGTCTCTCTGACTTCGAACGCTTCGTTTGCTGCTCTATTGCTGCCGCTCGGTACTTCCTCCTCCTCACCAGCGGGTGAATCGATCGGTGAATTGATCGGTGAATCGATCGGTGAATCGATCGGTGAATCGATCGGTGAATCGATCGGTGAATCGATCGTTGATGCCTCGAATCCACGAATAAAATTGTGTAGTATGCATGTGGCTGCAATAATATTGTCAACATTTTCTGGTTTTGCGTGCAACCGCCTGTTGTAGATCTGAAATTTTCGCGATAAAATTCCAAAAGCGTTTTCTACAACGCGTCGCGCCATAGAGAGCCGATAATTAAATTTCGTGAGGCCGTCGTTCCCTGCCGATTGTACCCCTGGGTACGGTCTCAGCAAGTATTTTTTAAGTGGAAACGCCTCGTCGTCCACGATGACGCAGGGCGCGGAAATATTTGTCCCTGGGAAGTGGGTGTCGGGCAACATAGCCATCTCGCCGTTGGCTAGTGCTTGCCCTAGTCGCGATTGGGCCAGTATACCCCCATCGCTACTTCGCCCATAGGCACCCACTTCCACGGCTATAAAATTACAATTAGCGTCGGCCAGGGCCAGCAGCACGACAGAAAATATTTTTTTATAACAACGATATTGTGACCCCGACTTCGCCGGGGCCACTATATTTACATGTTTCCCGTCGATCGCTCCTAAACAATTGGGGAACCTACATTTTTGCCAAAATTCTTCCTTTATACGTTTCCATTTTTCTTCGTTGGGTACCCCTATTGTTTCTTTCAGTAACGACGACGTAATGGCTCGACACGTGTCGTTTATGATGTCGCATACTGTCGAATGCCCCATCCGAAAGTTATAACTTAACGTCTTGCGCGAGTCTCCCGTTGTTAAGAATCTAGAACAATGGAAAATACTCAATTAATAAATATTTCTGTTTGCAGATAACGCCTGCAAGCTCAGGTGGAAGAATATTAGATGTTCGTACGCGAAGTACCGGGCCCGCCAAAATGCGGTCTGCAGTGGACAGGCGGCAGAGACCAGGAGAGGACATAAATTTGAACAACAGTTGGGCTTCCTGTGTCCATATTTGCAAGAGAGGCCAATGATCTCCAGCGTTGCCGCGAGCTTGGGGGAGCAACCCGCAAGCGCGAGCTCAGTGTCTCAGGAGGGACCTGACGAAGAGCTTGACGCTGATTTTCAGCCTCTCTCGAAAAGGAGGAGGGAGGGGACGGGCGGTGACCTGACAACTAGTAGCATCGAACGATACACTAGTTTGATTGAAAAGGTGGTCGATAATCGCGATCGGCCCGATAGGGACAACACTTTGTTTTTCCAAAGCATGGCGCTCACTGTCGGGCGGCTGAGCCAGAAGCGCCAAAACTTTATAAAGATTTTGCTCTTGACGAAAGTTGCCGAGATGCAAGCCGAGGAGGCAGACGAGACCGTCTGATTTGCCGATCTGACGATGTCAAAAAAAATTTTGTTTTTGTCATTTTTGTTTTACAGATGTCAAGGTCACCTTTACTTTTTTAAGTGGAACCACCCTTTTTTAAACACCTACAATGACCTTGGAATAATTATAGTCACTGAATACCCAATGAAAGGGACTATCATTGTAGGTGTTTAAAAAAGTGTGGTTCCATTTAAAATTTTTTGTTAGGTGACTCACCCTGTATACAAATACATATTCATGTTGTAACAGACCTGTACAGCGGGCTCAGTACAGCTCTGTTACTAACGCGAAGACTCGCGTACAGCCGATGCGCGCCGACCGATCCCGACCGAACCCGAATCCGCGCGAAGCGATTTCACGCCTCATAACCAGGCGCGATATTACATTACGCGTCTTCCCGCGTTTTCTCGCCCCGAAGCAGACGCTGCACGAGCGATTCGCGGAATCGCTCGCGCACACCGCAACCCGCGCCCCCCGCAGTAATCACCGAATTTGCCTATAAAAGGCAATCGCGGAATACGACTCGCTCTCTTTCCGAGTCCAGCTGGCGAGCCGCCTAGACTGAGCGGAACACCGGTAAGCGCCTTACCTTGACGAGCCGTCAATCTCCCGACCTGACCGTTACCGATACCCGAGCAACGCGCCGTTGCATCCGCACCGTCCGCCGTAACAGCTTCGCGCCGAAGTTCCCGTCGCCGTTCCCACGAGCCGTCGGAACCTCTTTTGCAGCGCGCCGCTTGCATCCTCGCCCGTTCAACGAGCCGTCGAACGAATCCTTTACACAGCTTCGCGCCGAAGTTCCCGTCGCCGTTCCCACGAGCCGTCGGAACCCCCGGTGCAACGCGCCGTTGCCTCCTCGCCCGTCCCACGCGCCGTCGGACGATACCAACCTACGCTTCACGCGCCGTCGAAGTTCCCGTCGCCGTTCCGCGAGCCGTCGGAACCCCGTTGCAACGCGCCGTTGTATCCTCGCCCGTTCAACGCGCCGTCGAACGAATCCTTCGATAGCTTCGCGCCGAAGTTCCCGTCGCCGTTCCCACGAGCCGTCGGAACACCCGGTGCAACGCGCCATTGCCTCCTCGCCCGCTCAACGCGCCGTCGAGCGACTCTCACCTTTCCCGCCGACCTGACCGACCCTGAATACCCGTCGCCGCGAGCCGCCGGTTCCCGTATCCTAGTAAGTCGACGAGCCGTCGCGGAGAGTCCGCTCACCTGCCTCGACGAGCCGTCGCCCGTCGCCGTCCGCCAGATCCGCGAACCGCGAATCCGTGTACGCGCACCCGCGAACCTATCGCGATCGGCATCTTCGCGAGCCGCGGCCCTGTGAGACGCAAAAGCTACATCGCGCGTGTCTGTTTATTTCATACCTCGCCCGAATTACCGTTTCCCGTCCGCGTCCCTCGCCGCGAACCCTGGCTCGGCGAGCCATTCGGCAACGAGGGAGAGATCCGGTTGTAACGAGATTTAGGACTCGTTACAATGTATAGGTTAAGCTTAGATTTAAGATAGTACATAAGTTAACGTTATGTAAGAACTTGAATAAATTTTATATATATGTATATTTTGTTGTATTTAGATAATTATTTTCTGCATTATTGTCTAGTCTATGAGAAATTTTGCGAGTAATTTTTGACGATGATGTAGCATTTTGCGGTGGGCGGAGGGGTGTAACGGTAAATATTTAATTGTTGTATCTCCTAAACGGATAGACTTTTTTTTAAACTTTTTAAAATATTGCATTCTAATCCAGTTTTAAGCTGTTTCAAATTTCAAGGCTCTAGCTCATCGAGAAGTTAGTTTAAAATCAATTGAAAATGTACGAATGAATTGCACTCTCTCTGATGCGTCCTTATGGAGTAACCCGGTCCTCAAAATGCTGAAGAGATATGTAGGTGTTCTTATTTAAACGGACCTCCCTGTATAGTAAAATAAAAAATCACTCACTGTAGGCAAACTGCCAATCGTTCCTCCGGAGTAATTGCAGCGCGGTTGTTCCTGGGGAATTTCACGATGTCGTCTCGAATTCGGCTTAGCAACGCAGCGAAGCAGGCCCTGCTCATCCGGAAGTATTGATAAAATTTCTTCTCGTGGTCCAATAGACATCTGCTTGAATAGAACTAATTCACCGTCGGCACCTCGAGATCTCCACAGGGGGTGGACGCTGTAGCGACGTTTTCCTCTTCTTATTCTTTTTTCTGCAGGTTCTACTCCATCTTCCTCCTCGAGCGGCATTCGCTGCAAGTTCGCTGCCAGTTGTGACAGAAGTATTGCCAATATTACATCACCACCATCCAGATCCACATCCAGTTGCACATCCAGATCCGAATCCAAATCAACATCCGAAACGATATCCATATCTGAATCCATGTTCATGTAAACTTAATAAACGCGCGCGTAGTAACTCTGCTATGAGGTAGGCCAAGAATGGTGCAGAAATCCGGTTTCGCAGTCCCTTAAATACATTCACGGTAACAGAAAATAGAGTGAGTCAGGGTGAAGAGCAGTGATTCATCTTATCTGGTACCTTACTCACTTACCTTTCGCTTGCCGTTGTAAACTGAACACTCAAATGTTTTGGTTAACGTGTCTACGGCTTACAGGGGAACATATTCAGTTGATACAAGCCAACTTCGATGAAATTTATGTGAGATACAGTTCTTCGAAAAATATTTGACACGTGTATTTTTTTATCAGCAACCATCTACTTTGAAGGGGTGAAAACAGACCTCAAATGTTGGGGTCAGAAACATATTTCTTGAGATATCTCGCAAATCAGAAGTCGAAAAAATTTGATTTTTTTTTAAATTGTGTGTTTTTCAATGGGAAATGTGGTCGTGCAAGAAAATTTTAAGAAGAGTTTTTTTTTTAAAGAATATATTAAAAATTTTATTAGAATTTTCTTGTACGTTTACATTCTCCATAAAAACACACACATTGGAAAAAAATTCAATTGTTTCGATATCTGATTTCCGAGAGATCTCAAGAAATATTATTATTATTTATTATAGACGGACTGAAGCCCTTTTACATAAGTGTTTACAGTATCAAAGAAATAAAAAAGAAAGAGAAAGATAAAATATTGCTGGTGTAATAATAAAGAAGGGACATGCGCATAAGAAAAACTTAGTAATGGTACAATCGATATGGTATTATCCTATAATCCTGCGTAGCTGCATTTTAAAATTTTGTAAAGAATCACTGAAAAAATCAATACGATTATTATATAGAGCAAGATTTTGAGATAATGCGATTCATATATGTTTCTGATAAATATGTTTCTGACCCCAACATTTGAGGGCTGTTTTCACCCCTTCAAAGTGGATGGTTGCCGATAAAAAAATACACGTGTCAAATATTTTTCGAAGAACTACACCTCACATAAGTTTCATCAAAATCGGCTTGTCTCATTTGAATAGGTTCCCTTGTGACTTGAGACAATGCTTCCAAATCCTAGATTTTTCTGAAAAACATTGATATTTTGCGTTCAATTTTTCTCCACAGCCAGTTGGTGCATCACCTTGTTTTCGAGCAAAATCTATGACTAATTTCATTAAATCTTTCAATGGTAACGTGTACTATGGCGAAAAAACACGTGTGTTTTCAACTAAAACAATTTGAAGCTCCGGAAATGTGCAGATGTTGGGATTCAGCGAAAAAAGGCAGACACTCTTCTGCAGGCATGTACAAACAGTGACCATTTACAACAGGGGACGACTGAACGTGCCGCTTCTTATATTGTTCGGATGTAGCATTTTCATTTCGCCGAAGAAGTACGGGTCCGCGTAAATTGCTTTACAGCAAACACGTGTTGTGTCCGAGAGTACCGATTTCCCGCTGAATAGTGGAATGACCTGGCATAGACCTCTCCATAGAGAACAGCCCCGGGAACGGCACAGAACAAATCGCGCCTATCATACGATCTGCCTATTCCCCACCAAAGCCGCGCCCGCAGTCTCAATGTTTTGACTTCGACGTTGCACGCTGCATAGTGTGTGTGTGTGTGTGTGTGTGGCCGCTGCAGCCAATATTTCGACATAGCCGAAAATGCGTGCGGACCTAGGCCTGCCTCCTCCTCTCTGATCCAATCGGCCGCACACTCGTACCTACATGGACGCGTCACCGTTGTCCTGTTTGGAAACCTCCTTCTCAGGCTCGCATCAATACAATGTCATCAGTTGGGACCCACCATGCGAGATGGCGTCCTGCCACCCCCTACAACCCACGTAGTAGTGAGCGGCAACGGTTTAAACATCTTAGGTCTTTAACCTACTGCTGCTCCGCTATCGCTCGCACGGGGCAGCCCTATAAACAAATCGGCGGGCAACACACCACGCCTTTTCGGGCAACGTTGCAATATACATATTGCTACGGATTCTGAGTTGATACATTATAATCTAGTATGTGGAAGTCCCTTCCAACACGTGTTGATCACGCGTTTCCTCCGCGTTTTCGTCGGACGGTGGTCATAAAGCAATTCATGCTCGTCAAAGGAACTTATTTTCACAATAGCCTCATTTTTAGAGTAGCCCAGCACCCGTCCTCACCTGTCATAAAATTGATGGGCTCAAGGCTTAAGCTAACTGGCGAACGGTACAACGCCTTCTACCTTTATTACTACAACGTGCCCCAAAACAGGGAAACCAGGGAGATTTATAATTAATGTAATTACACAGGAATTTAATCTTTTGCTAGAACCGATGGAACAATTTGCAGAAAAAAGATGTTCTAATAATTATTTTACATTATTATTTACAATGGGTTAAAAAAGAGTATTGACACACTCTAAAAAAGGCCTAAACTTTTTTATTGTTGTACTATACGATTTGAACTTTTCTGGGAAGCTAGAGCAATTACTAGAAAAATAATTTTGTCAGAAATTGCAATCGATCGGTATAGTAGAAGAAATACTAAAAATTACGTTTCACAACTTTTTTATGTGGGCCTGTATTGAAAATTTAAAAAATACGTTTTGTAGATCTGTGTCAGTTATATGCACTGTGAAAGTTTCATCGAAATCGGGCGATGCGGAAAAAAACGACAGCAATTGAAAGATGTCTAAGAATCCTTTGATTTACTGCAGTTGAAGGCCGAAAATCGTGAAAATCTGCAATTTTTACCATCTTCAACCGTTTGTAATTTTTCAGAATATGTTTAATTGACACAGATCTACAAAACGTATTTTTTAAATTTTCAATACAAGCCCACATAAAAAAGTTGTGAAATGCAATTTTTAGTACGTGTACGTTCGACACCTCGTTCAACACCCGTTCTACGTTGAATGTGTACGTTCGACACCTCGTTCGACACTTGTTTTACGTTGAACGTGTACGTTCAACACCTCCGTTTGATACCCGTTCGATGTCGTTCAACAACCGTTCAATAGCCGTTCAATGTTCTGATCACAACGCGGGGTGGTGGTCAAATGATACCATTATACTATGACATAGTCATTAAATCCACGTCGATAACGACCTCTATGCATAGGGCTATCCTTGTCTATAACCACAAATCCATAGTTCTGTTGCCAACATTCTGCACACAGTTCGTTAAATTGTTCAAACGTCATATCTGTATTTACATGATCATTATACACATGATGTAAATTCATACTATCCTGTTTGAATAGTAGTAAGAGATTGGTATTATCGCGAATCAGATGTTTCGGAATTTTTGCATATGATTGACAAAGATACAGACTATCCACTTTTGAATGTCGACCCATGGAAAAGTACTCTCTAATCACATCTTGCTTGTCACATGCTACGTCATCAAATATAAATATTGAATTCGGCAGAGCTTCGTTAGGTGGAACAACATCGCTATTGTGTGAAAAAGGAAAGTAGCCAACATTTTCTACGGATGAGAGTAGCTTTTCCAAATATTGATATTTCGGCTGCTGCAACGACTTTGAATATACGTACACGTTCTCGAATCGCATTCCATTAGGACTTTCCAACATGCTAATGACTACATTAGTTTTCCCACAATTGGAAGGACCGCACACTATACCACGTACAGTATTAGGTAATAACGGTCCATGTCGCAGAATATTTCTGGTAATATTATCAAACTTTCTGTCACAGATCACCCGAATTTTCACAGGTTGTCTTATGAACCGCATCGCGACTATTGCAACAATAACAGATAAGTGTGGGTATGGGGAATATTTATACAAACGTTGCTCAGAGATATCAATCAGTCTAGAGATGACTTCCATACTTATGACACATACATATGCTCATCGAGAGACCACCTATGAAAAAAGATTGTTACTCCTGCATACGGCGGCGAGGAGCAGGACTTCTAAATACCCTGATAAATAAATTACCGTTTGAATTACATATGCCCGGATATCAATTCTGTGGACCTGGTACATGGTTGCGCAAACGCTTGGCTCGCGGCGATCGAGGTATAAATCCATTAGACTCGGCCTGTAGAGAACACGATATTGCATACTCTCAAAATAAAGATTTGGTGAATCGTCACAAGGTAGATCACATTTTAGCTGATCGAGCACATCATCGTATATTTGCGAAGGACGCTACGTTAGGTGAAAAGATAACTGCGTCAACTGTTTGGGCTGCTATGAAAGCTAAGACGGCGCTTGGGATGGGAATCAAGAAAAAGAAGAACACTGGTAACGGTGGTAAGAAGAAGAGGCGAACTCTACCGATAGCAAAGCGAGGAGGTTTCCTCCCATTCCTCTAACCTGCATTGGCAGCTATAGGATCGTTGACTGGTGGTGCTGCCGGAATAGCGAAGGTTGTGAATGACGCCAAGGCTGCACGAAAACAGTTGGAGGAAATGCAACGTCATAATCATGCTATGGAAGGTCGCGGACTTTATCTCGCACCGTACAAAAAGGGTACCGGTTTAAAGAAAAAAAAAGTTCACTCTATGAAAAACTAGGGATACAACCAATGACAAATGTTCAGCTTGAGGATATAGGAAGAAAGAATATACCACATTTTCGCGGAGTATACATGCGCGATAGTCTTCCGACAAGAGCAAATGTAAACGAGAGTAGTATAGTAAACTTGGATGAAAGCATCGGTCCCGGTACACATTGGGTCGCATACGTGAAACACAATCATACCGTAAAATACTTTGATAGTTTTGGTAATCTGCGACCCCCTGTGGAACTTATTGCATATTTCGGATCCTCGGCAAAAATTATTTACAATCATACACGTTTTCAAAATTTTAATCAAACCATATGCGGCCAACTGTGTGTAAAATTTCTTGAAGAAAACTCGTTATAAATGCACATTCTCGATACATAAAATTTCATTATGTGCTTTAACCCGTTCGTATAAACATGACACCATCATCGTTAACACTAACGTTAACGGGTAAGAGCAGTTTGCTCGCAGTCCAGTTCTTTCCCTCTATAGATTTGAACAGCCGCGAATACGAATTGGGTCTCGTGGATTTTGAAACGTTTAACACGATACCGAACGTCGATGGTCGCAATAATAGATTTTATTTCGGTGAAAATGACGAAGAAATTGTAATTCCCGAAGGATCTTACGAACTGGATGCAATCAATAAATACTTGAAACGGGAAATGCTGCAACGATATCCAACTGAACGTGATTCGGGGAACGATGATGAATATCCGCTCATCATACGTGCTAACAATAATACGATGAAGAGTGAAATATACTGCTCCTATAAGATTAATTTTACGAAATCCAATAACATAGGATCGCTACTTGGATTTTCTCTAAACCGTATTCTCCCACCTAAAACGTGGCATGAGTCTCACACTCCTGTGAAAATCATAAGCATCAACGTGATCAGAGTGGAATGTAGCATAACAGCTGGATCATACAGTAATGACAAACCCGTACACATTATTCACGAATTTTCACCTAGGGTTCCTCCAGGTTATAAGATCTCAGAAACTTCACCGCGAGTCATTTATCTTCCGATCGTCGTGCGACGAATAGATGATTTAGAAGTACGTCTAGTGGATCAAAACAATCGTTTGATTGATTTTCGTGGAAAAGAAATCACTGTTAGACTGCATGTAAGACGGCGGGACCCGCGCATCTACGAATAAGTGTTGTATTATGCTTGTCTATAACAAAACGGACGAACCTCCAATCACTACAAAAAATACGTTCATCGACACAGTAATTCGATCTCGCGCCACACCATCGTCGAGGGAGAAGAACCTGAGCTTGCAGAACATACGTTTTCTACAATCGTTGGGATTTGTTGTAAAGCAATAATGTCTGACATTTTGGCCATTGGCAATGCGCCAACTTCTGATAACCGTATAACTGAGATAGAAGTGCACACATATAATCCCTATGCTAATACTACTCTCGGAAATAGTGATGAAATAAGGATACCGATACACCAGCAGGATCTGTATACGCTACCGTGTGAGAGTTTCTTGTACATTGAAGGAAAAGTCATTTCAGAAGAAACTCCACCTGACGGTACAAGCAACAATGTTACTCTCGATACCAATTGCGCTGCTTTCATGTTTGATGAAATTCGCTATGAACTGAACGGAGTTGAAATAGACCGCTGTAGAAATCCTGGAATAACAACCTCGTTAAAAACATATGTATCCATCTCTCCTGGAAAAAGTAAAGCATTGGCCACAACAGGCTGGTATCGAAAACTGGATGGCGAAGATTTCAATTTCTGCATACCATTCAATATGCTATTTGGTTTCGGTGAAGATTATAACAAGATTACCGTTAACGTGCGTCAAGAGTTGGTCTTAATTCGATCGCGAAACGATCTAAACGCGTTGAATGGTTCTAATACTTTAAAACCTAAAATCGAATTATTCAAAGTTCAGTGGCGTATGCCACACATAAATCTGGAAGAAGTAACCAAATTGTCATTATTACACATTCTCGAGAGAGGGCAAATGATACCTATGAGTTTCCGCTCTTGGGATCTATATGAATATCCACATTTACAAATAACTACGAAGTATACGTGGGCGATAAAGACGGTAACACAATTGGAGAAATCTCGCTTCATCATATTCGCATTGCAGAATGATAAGAAGAATCAATTGCATAAGACTGCTAATCATTTCGATGATTGTAAACTGTCAAACATACGGTTGTACCTAAATTCCGAATCGTATGCATATGATGACCTAAACTTGAATTTTGAAAAGAATAAGTATGCGATACTTTACGACATGTATGCTAAATTTCAAAACTCATATTATGGTAATCGATCCAGTGAGCCGCTACTGGATGAATTAGAGTTCTTATCACGGGGCCCATTTGTGGTAATAGACTGCTGTCGTCAAAATGAATCTGTTAAAAGTGCAACCATTGATGTGCGCATAGAGTGCAGAGATAATGTGCCTGTGAATACAGCTGCATACTGCTTAATCATACATGATCGTATAGTCGAGTATAGTCCGTTGAGCAACATCGTACGCAAAATACTTTAACAAGCGGTGGGTGCATGATGTCCCGTGTATCGTTCGTTGATCTACAAGGTTTCAAGAAAGGGTCAAACGATTTCATTGTAAAGGAAGCAGCCATTTTACAAGATGGAAATAAACAATTGCACTGGATATTCGAGCCACCATTTGAATTCCATCGATTGAATGCTACTGAAGCACGTCAGGTTCGATGGTTAACGCGCAAACATCATGGAATCGGTTGGGCAGACGGACATGTTTCGTACAAAACAGCTGGAAGTTGTTTGAAACTGGCTCTTGAAAATACGCAACAAGTCATTGTCAGGGGATTGGAAAAGAAAAAATGGTTATGGAAATTAACTGGAATAGAAGCTCTTGATGTGGATCTGGAGGATGTTCCAAGATTATCGTTGATGCCAAAGGGATTGCATAGATGTGCATTCCATACTGGTGTATGTGCCATGGAAAATGTATTTAAACTATGTAAATTATATACTGAGCGACAAGAACCATGATTTTTTTAATAAATTGTATCATTTAACAAAAAAAAATTGTTTTACTAGACCTTCGCTTATGTCAGTTCTATAGAGTGAGCATATTTTGCAAACTTGGAAGATGATGCAAGTGAGGGAGGGGGGGGGTTACCTGCATCCGGTATCATGTTTCAAGGACAGTTTCCCACGGGAGACACGTGCACGTTATAGCGCGAACATATTTTGCAAAGTCAGCATATTTTGCAAACTTGGAATTTTGCAAACTTGGAAGATGATGCAGACGAGGGAAGGGGGGGGGATATACATGCATCCGGTATCATGTTTCAAGGACAGTTTCCCACAAGAACGCCAAACGTGTTCGAACTTGTTATAGCGCGAGCATATTTTGCAAAGTCAGCATATTTTTGCAAACTTGAAAAAGTGTAAGCGAGGGAAGGGGGTTTACCTGCATCCGGTATCATGTTTTAAAAAAGTGTTAGCATGATATCCCCCCATCCTTCAGAAACTGGAGAGAATGGGAGTAAGAGAAGCTACAAAACGCCATTGTTGGTTAGATCGGCACAGTGTCAACTATGAGGTCTGCAAATGTCAATTCTCGAGCAGCGCGAGAGAATAATGAGTTCAATCCTCCGAAATTACACACACAGTAAGTATTCCAACAACTGCAACAAAAAAATACTGTTCGTAATTGTTTCTTTGTAACTATTGAAAAAAAATTTCTCTCCTAATTGTTTCTTTTCTTATCAGGGTTGATAATTCAGAACAGAGGATCACGCGCGCGGTGCGTATATTGGGCAGAAAATATCCCTTGACAAATACATGCTACAAATATCTCGACATTGGAATTCGAATTGGTGGTTGCTGTCACGTTGAGTTGGCTATAGGAGACAATCGTGGCAATGAAATTCAATTCTCTATGGCTACGTGGAAAGATTTTCTACGAAAGGGAGGAGATATTCTGCAGAACATTGTCAACTTGGGGAATGCTGTGCATGTTGGTGATATAACCATGGAATTCTGTCGGATAAATGATTATGTGAAGGATGCAAAATTATCGAATTCGACTAAGTGTATATACATTACTCAGAAAACGTTGAAAAAATTGTTTGACTTGGAATATTGTATTGATCACATGTACTCATGGCTATCTGAGAACCTATATTCTGTTCTTCATTAGAAAGACGTAGACAACACCAGCGCGAACAAATAGAGTAATAAATAGCAAAATTAATAAGCGTAGCATCCAACCCACAGATGCAAAGCCTCACACAGGCACCTGCGAAAGAAAAATTAAGATAAATATTAATATTCCAGCAACAATCAAAAGTAAGATATATAAGTAATATATAAATATGATATCTCGATACATAGTAGAATACAAACTAGTCGGAATAAATAAATATTGTTTGCACGAACACAACCAAATCAAGGAAATGCTCGTGTAAACGAGAAAAACTTGAACATTAATCAAATTAAACAATGTACCAACCTCGAGCTTAGACACGTGCACGTTCAGCAGCAACAAAATGCCAGGACGATGAACAGCAAAATCCGAAATTCAAGGAAAAGCTAAAAATAAAAACAGAATTAGCAGAAAGTAATAGTCGCGAGAAGTAAAGTAGAAATTGAAAAGAACAGCAAATAATGAACGTAAATGAAAACTGCGACTAGTTTGTAAGAAAAACCAAACGACACAATTCACAGAAAAGTAGAACAAACACGCGACAAAGTTCCAAATACTAATAAATTAAACGATAGAGTGTAATATAACTAATTAAAACCGAACAGACACGGGCACGGCACGCTCGCGAAGCGACCACGTGCACCGGTTCGAATTGTAAACAGAGAAGTTAGGCGAATCGCGTTCGATTGCGAGGGGAGCATGGGGCATCGAGCAACGATGCGATCATGCGAATCGGCGCGACGAAAATAATTAATTTTCAATTGAAGAGGCAATTTTCGATCATCTCGAAGATCACGATGACGATCGAGCCTCGATTACCGATCGACGAGCCACGGGAAACACCGCAAAAAAAGAAACTTCGGATTCCCGGGGATCGAACGCGCGGAATATTTTGAAAAAGTCAACGACCGAGATTGACACGAGACGCGATATATAAAAGAGAAAAAGATGCGATAAGATGTATTTATTGAAAGACGTAAAGGGAATCATAATGGAGAAGTAGACGACAAAGGGTCAAACGATTTAATGAAAAAGAAACAAAAATAAAACAAATGAAAATAGGAAGAATCGCGGAAACATTGTTAGATGGAAAATACTATTTTCTCAATTACCCAGATAGCACACCTGCTCTGTTTCTGCAAGGCCGTACACGCCAATGCGCGCAGACTAACTGCAGAATTCCCAAGCCCAGGCCCTGCAGGCCGGGCCGGTATTCTGCACAAATGCAGGATTGCAAGGGTGCGGTATTCGCGTTCTTATTTCGTGATAATACAAACACGGGTTTTTTCAGTAGTCAAAAACGCTAGATAAAAGATCAATCTAGGCCTCAAGCGCCCTGAAAACTCATATTTTTTTCGTATACAAGGGCAATTTGCATTATTCAACAGCGTATAATCCTGGAAAAAGGAATCTACAGCCGTAAGAGGGCAGCACTAATGTGGCGATTGCCGTTATTCAGAATACAGGGCAGGTCGCACTATTGTGGAAGCTGTCAATAAAGTGAATTTCTGCTGTGTAAATGCGTAGCAGTCTCCCTTTTTACCGACAAACGTAATATTTCTTTACATAAGATTTTTAAATAGATATTCGCGCATGCAAGGACGGAAATCGAAATACTAAGGAAAAAAAAATAAAACTAAAAAAAAAGTGTCATAGAAGGGAAAAAAAAACTACCTTTAAAATATTCATATTTATTAGACTTTGATAAAAAAAACATATTGCGAGTGAAAATGAAACAATTTTGAATTTTATCTATTCAACTTAGCACTAAATTAATTTTGTTCCGCCGCAGAGAGTTTGAAAAGGGATAATATATCAATTACACAGGGAATTTAATAAATATTGGAATTTAAAATTTACAAACATTCTTTATTAATGAATCATAAGTTACAATCGAATTGAAAATTACAAATTTTTCAAAAAACAAAACGTTGTTGCACCTGCTTCCTCGGTTGCCGCGATTTCCTTCTTCTCCTCGAGCTCCTCCTCCGAGCAAGCTATGGCAAATACAGCATACCTGAAAAATACGATAAAAATAATCAGTATTCAATACATTCAATCAAGTACAATAGCATAATTAGACATACTTACAACGCCAGAAATTGAAGATGTGCCTCTTCCTCGGTTGCCGCGATTTCCTTTTTTCCTCGAGCTCCTCCTCCGAGCAAGCCTTGGCAAATACAGCATACCTGAAAAATACGATAAAAATAATCAGTATTCAATACATTCAATCAAGTACAATGGCATAATTAGACATACTTACAACTCCAGAAATTGAAGATGTGCCTCTTCCTCGGTTGCCGCGATTTCCTTTTTTCCTCGAGCTCCTCCTCCGAGCAAGCCTTGGCAAATACAGCATACCTGAAAAATACGAGAAAAATAATCAGTATTCAATACATTCAATCAAGTACAATGGCATAATTAGACATACTTACAACGCCAGAAACTGAAGATGTGCCTCTTCCCCGGTTGCCGTGGCTTCCTTCTTCTCCTCGTCCTTCTCCTCCGAGCAAGCTTTGGCAAATACAGCATACCTGAAAAATACGAGAAAAATAATCAGTATTCAATACATTCAATCAAGTACAATGGCATAATTAGACATACTTACAACGCCAGAAACTGAAGATGTGCCTCTTCCCCGGTTGCTGTGTTTTCCTGCTCCTCCTCCTTCGAGAAACCGATTAAATTTCAACAGGTTTCCACATTACCCCGGAGGTACTATTGTTAATGCGTTTTTTTTAAAAGTGGTATCCCCAATAGGCCTATTCCACTATGTTGTAGTATTGCGGGGAAAAAAACGTAAATGCGATCGTACGTGAAATTACGTATCTTCAGCGTGAGAAAGGACTGCAACAGCCCATTCGGTGATTTCCAATGGGCTATCGTAGTTCTGACTCTCACTTATCAACGGCATACGGTAGCACTTTGCTCTAACGTCTTCCAAGTTGATCAAGATCAATTCTGTGCTCAGAGTAGCACATTTAAAGAATTCTAGACTTTTGGAAGATAAATGAATATTGTAAAATTCGGTAACGTTTTGAAAATGGTTCACGCCTAATCTAAATGTATTCGCGTAAGGGCAAATTGTTGTGAGAAGACAAATCGTACCGTCGCGTAAAATGCAGCAGTTGTCTCTGGCGTTTATGGCAAGTTGTAAGTTATTGAATTTAATTTTTTTTTAAGAAATCGCGCCACTGCTGTAAACAAATCTCATAGAAGCATGGAGAGTGTTGGAAGAATCACCAACTTCCTCACTGCTACCATGTCTTTCTCTTTCGGCTATTCTATTTTTAAATTGCGATAAAGGTAGCCCGGGCTTTCTGAAATTCGATGTGAAGAAAATATTATGGCATGCATTATGGATGCATGCTTCTTCCTCAGGGAAGAAGGACATGTTGCTTTCATACGGGAAAGCGGAAAAAGAATCTAACGGACCGAATCGGTTGACGTCTTCCGCCAAGTGCAGAAGGCCATGAACGTTGTATTAATTGAAAGTTGGTCCATAATGATGTTCGCAAGAGCGAACAAACTGCTTCAGTGCTGCTTGAGCAAACCGGAAATGAGATTTTAATAGCGACGGTGAAGAGAAAATTCGAATTGCACTATGCAGGAGCATAAATGTGTAGACGCGGTTGTCCAGTACTTCGCGCATTACAACGGGGCCCGTGTACAAAAGGAATTGCCGAAATTCCGTAGCTTTGAATTTAGTAAAAAAAGTTATGGATCGCGGACGGCGAGCAAAATCGGAAGGACAATATGTATTAATTAAAATTAGTTGTTCGGTGACTCTACGAATTTGTGACGAAGCTAATTTTACTGATTTGGAATAATTTCCACACACCCAGGCGAAGCACAATTTTCGCACGACACCTAGTAAAACTAGATGCATATACTCGAACGGTACCTGCGAAACCATTCTAAGGGGTAAAGAAGCTAATGGGCTGTGGCCTTCTTTGTTATGATCGTTATATGCTACTTGACGATATTCCGAATCGTTTCGGGGTTCATGATCAACCCCATAAAAAACCATGCGTTTCTCTACGCGTGTGCCACAGACTTTACATTTCGAGCATGGTTGTTGGGACGTGTGGGCTTTATGATTTAGAATTAATGCTCGCGCCGGTGCATCAGCAATAAAACAACGCAACTCTACGGGGATTTTCCGACCTTCTAAAACAATGCCTCCATTCGACGTGATCGAATCGATGTCGGCGACAAATTTTTGAAAATATTCTATGGGGTCCGCGGGCTTCTGTTCGCCTTTATAAATTCCAATTATAATTGGCCTACTCTTTTTAATATTAATTACTCTAATTTGAATTGGCCACAGTTGGATCATGCCGGATTTGGCCAACGTGCAACCATCTACATGGAAATCTATAACTAATCGCTCGGGAATGGTCTCGACAGATTTAATTAAATACTGAACTAATTTCGACTCTACGTTAAAATGAATGTACTGGCCTGGTGACACGACAGACGTGATGGCCCTTTCGCGAGGTGTGCCGAGAAGTGTCCTGACATCACTGGGTAAATTGGTAAAACAAGTATGCATATGTAGAACGCGTAGTAAGTTATTAGCCTGGGTGTGTGATACATTATTATTTATAAAATATGAGGCTAAATGTTCGCGAAAAGATTTTTCTCGGACAGCGCCAGCAGAGTACTGGGCTGTGTTATCGCGTGACGGAATCGAACAAGAAGACGTGCTAGGCATGTCTTGAAAATTTTGATCGGACGAAGAGGAGGTGGTGGAGATCTCCTGCACAGTAGCAACATTCGCGGAGGCTGCCGTTCGATTACGCGAGTAATGTAAATTTGCCCTAATCTCGTTGGAAATACGGCGTTGCTGACTACTACTAAGTTTGCGAAATGGTTTACGCGAAATTGACTTTTTCAAAATTCTGGGAGCCATTAGAGCAAGAGTGAACCTAGCAAATAATATAAATACTCACGCAAATACCTTCTTTCCTTCCACGCAGTCCACGTAATTCGAATACCTCGCTTAATCCAGATAGCTCGCGTAATCCCAGTAGTCGCAGACTTCACTCGGTACTCACAACTGCAACCACACAACCGAGTCAAGACCGTCACGACTGAACCTGTCACACGACCGAGCTAAGTGGACGAGAATTGAGGACTAAACCAGCGGCGGCGATGGTGCATTCGTCGGACCCCGTCCCTTCCCTGTGGGCCTGTCCCCCCCACCCCGTACCCGTGGGCCGTTCCGTCACCTCAACTGCTGAGTGCCCCTGTCTGGCGCACCATCGCACGAACGACTGGAAACCCGTTTTTCGTGGCAAAAAGTATTTTAGCGTTATTTTAAAGTTAAGGGTTAGGTTAGGTTAGGTCGTTGAATTCGTTTCGACATCAGCAATAATATTATAAAGTCAGAAATTTAAAAAATTGACGTGATTCCCATTTTTATAAACAAAAAATTTTATTTTTTATTTTTTTTTATTAAAATTTATAGATATGTAAATACTGATCAACTTTTGTTGGAAACATTTTTCTGGCAGATCGTAGAAAATGTCTTACAATTCGTGTTGACAGTACTATTCTGTCGCAGAAATAACATAAGTAACCATACTAACACAAATAAAATAAATACATAAGTTAAATTATTAATGTATTAATGTATCAATGTATATTATACGTATATGCATTATTTATAAATCTACATAAACTATAAAAATATATAAAATATAAATTCCCGATGACTATTTATTGAAATCATTGTTCAATTAAAGCGGGCAGACGAGGACAGTTGAAACTTTATACACTACATTCAGAAATGTCAACATGTTTCATATGCAAATGGTTTCCTTTTTAGAAGAAAGCTCTTTGAAGGGTTCTGACTCTGTTCCAAAAAAAATTGTTTGAAAATTGTAATCTTGAAAAATGACTTTTGGCCACGAAAAACAGGTTTCCAGCACATTGTGCGTCGCATAGTGTGTCAAATGAGCATTTTAGCTGGATGTTAAAGATTAAAACAACGTATTTTTTGTTGGCCCAGTTTATTTATACAGTTTATACCATATCGCTATGTTTGTACACCGTCGAAATAAATTGACCGCGACCTAGCGATCGGCTCGGGACGCCGTCGTCCCCGCACCGTCTCCCCGCTCCCCGCGAGCACCTCGGGTGGATCGAGCAGCTCGGGTCCCGCGGGCGCGGCGGGGGAAACGGCGGCGGTGGATCGACGCGCCCAGCTGATCGTTCAGTTCGTCTATTGACACTATACCACGACATTCGATTTCTTCCATACTCAACAGTTACGTAATCGTCTCGTCGAATTCCTCAATTTAGAAATTCTCCGATTTACGTTAACGTCTCGATATCGTTCCAATTGCGGAAGCGATCGAGAAGTTAAAACATTGGTCCTTCGAGCCGGATTATACTTCCCTTACGGTTTCTTGATCACGTGCGGAACAAAGGGAGTTCGACCCTCGTGCGCGCTTCAACGATACCGCCTCCGACTTCGAGTGTTCTGTGAGTGCTGCATCGTGAGTTTACGGGATTTGCGACCCTTTCGACGATCGTGCTCAGAACAGCTCGAATTTTTTCCCGAAAGCTACGTTTTTGGAGTCGTGAGAAGATCTCCAACCGTCTTTCGGGTTTGAACGCGCTAACGGATTTATTTGTCCTCGCCTACCGCGCGCGTTCACAAATAACAGTGCGTGACCTCGACGTCATAATCTATCCGCGTAACGGTTTTGAAGCGCTGTTCTTGACAAAGTGTTGCTGTCGGTGTTTTCCTTACGTCGTTTGGTTTTTCATACACGTTGGGTCGTTTCAAAATGTCGAGCGATTTAAAGAGCCTCATTGCCCGCCAACGGGACCTGGGACGCCTTATTTCTCGAGTCCTCCCTAATTTAAAAAAGCAAGGGAAGGACAATGTTACCATCGAATTACTCGAAGCAAAGTTGGCGAAACTCCGTGATTATTGGAAGGACTTTAGAGCTCTACATAATCATATGATCACCCTGGAGGCGTATGATACGGACTATTATATTACCATCGATGATGAGTACGACCTACATGTCTCGGCCCTGAACGCCTGGCTCAATTCGCTGCGTCCGATCACTGCAGGTCCCTCAATATCGGACTCGGCGGCGTCCAGGCAAACCGATCAGGACCTGGATTCGGATACGAAGCTGCCGAAGATTCAACTGCCGACCTTTTCCGGAGATCTCCTGCAATGGGAAAGTTTCCGTGATCAATTTAAGTCGTCTGTTCACAACAAAACTCGGCTGTCAAAGGTGGCAAAATTGAACTACCTCAAGTCGTGCCTAACCGGAGATGCCGCAAACATGCTCAGCCGGACGCCGGTCACGGAGAGCAACTACGACGGGGCCTGGCAAGCCCTAGAGAAGCGTTTCGGCAACCCACGCGTCCTCTCGGCGATGCATATGCGGCGGTTGATTAATTGCTCCTCAATCACCAAACCTTCACCTGCCGAATACAAACGCCTGATCGACGACTTCACCCAAACCCAGAAGTCATTCGCAGCCCTCGGCAAACCAGTCGAAGAATGGGAGGAGTGGTTCGTCTTCCTAATGACAGAAAAGCTGGATGAATCAACTCGACTCGCGTGGGAGACTACCCTCGACGACCCTACCACCGTGCCTCGCTTCCAGGCCCTTGTGAACTTCTTGGAGAACCGTGCGCATTCTCTTACGTCGATGCAGAGTGTGGAGAGTCCCAATACTACGAAAACGGACAGCCCTTCCGGTCGTCCTGGATCCTCGTCAACTACCCGTCAGCAACTGTCCGTCAAGGTGGAGGATCCGAGACAGAAAGGATCGGGTGGTCGCAACTGCCCGCTCTGCGCAGGATCCCACGCCCTGGGTGCTTGTAAACAATATCAAGGGCTCTCTGCTGCAAACCGACGAGATTTGGTCAACACCAAATCGCTCTGTCTTTCGTGTCTCGCCACAGGGCATCGCCTTCCTCAATGCACATCCAACTACCGATGCTGGGTTTGCAATCAACAGCACCACACGACGTTGCACGATGCCTGCCGGGTAGGAAGCGCGTCGAATTCACCTGACCACTCCGCCATCCATACCATGAGTACCCTTCAGGGAATCCTCCTGGCCACAGCGAAGGTCAAGCTGGAGGCGCCACATGGAAGGACTCTGGTGGTACGAGCTCTATTGGATTCCGGCTCCGAGTCATCGTTCCTTAGCGAATGGGCTGCTCAAACCCTTCGGCTGCGGAAACGACCCGTTCAGGTGACGTTGACGGGGTACCAGGGTACCAACTTGGGGACGGCCCGGTCAGAGGTTCAGGTAAGCCTACGCTCCTCGGTTGACTCTGAGTTCCAGGTTCACCTGAAGGCCTTGGTGACAACCTCGCTCGTGGCTCCAACGCCCTCGAGGCAGGTGGTACTTCAGGATTGGCCACACCTCCGAGAGTTGCAACTGGCCGATCCGGACTTCGCCAACCCTGCGCCCGTAGACGTCCTCCTCGGAGCTGATGTATGCGGGCTCCTTCTTCAAGAGCGAAAGGTCGGTCCAGTCGGATCTCCCGTCGCAGTGCGAACACCGTTCGGCTGGACGCTGATCGGACCGGTAGGCGAACTCCAATCTCCGACCAGGATGTCGGGAATTCACCACATCAGCCGACAGGAACCAGTCCCCGACCTGCGACGGTTTTGGGAGATCGAAGAGGTGCCGTCGTCGCTGCCGCTCTCCCCGGAGGACCTACAATGTGAAAATCTATTTCAAACCACTACGTTCCGAGACGATTCAGGACGGTATGTTGTCAGATTACCTTTCAGGGGGGAGGAGCGACCACCGATAGGCAGGTCGAGAGTGGCCGCATGCGGGATGCTTCTCAGCTCTGAATCCAAACGAGCACGGGACCAGCACCTGCGGCAAGGGTACGTGGAGTTCATGCAGGAATATCGCCGACTCGGGCACATGGTCCCAGTACAAGCCCTTCTTCAGGAACGAGAACCGGGATCCTATATCCCGCATCATGCCGTCTGAAAGGAGACCAACGGGAAGAAGAAGATCCGGGTGGTCTTCAACGCCTCAACGGCGTCGATCACTGGTCGCTCCCTCAACGACGAACTGTTGGCGGGGCCGAAACTACAGAGCGATCTCTGGGCGATCATAACTCGCTGGCGCCTCTTCAGGGTGGCATTCTCGACGGACATCGTCAAGATGTTCAGACAGATCCAAATCCACCCTGAAGATCAAGACTGGCTGCGTATTGTATGGAGAGACGATTCCTCTCAAGCGGTCTCTGATTACAGGCTAACCACGGTGACGTACGGAACAGCACCTGCCCCATTCCTCGCACATAGGGTGCTGCAACAGCTGGCGTCGGATGAAGAGTGCCGATTTCCGTTGGGCGCTCGAGCTCTACGACGCCACTCCTACGTCGACGATATATTGGCAGGCGCAGACAGTCTCCAACAGGCGTGGGAGGTCCGTCGGCAGCTGACCGACATCCTCGAGTCGGCAGGATTCCCGTTGGACAAGTGGGCCAGTTCGACTCCCGAGCTTCAATCGGCGGACTCGGCGCTGAAGACCTTCCAGGCTGACGAGATCCACGGAGCACTGGGGCTCCAGTGGGAGACACGAAGCGACTCGTTGTCGGTTCGGGGACTCCAGCCACGCCCTTCACGCGTCGGTTTGACCTGGACAAAGCGTACAATACTAGCCGAGATCGCGCGCCTATTTGATCCGTTGGGATGGCTGGCACCTGTGTTAATTCGAGCGAAAATTTTGATGCAGGATCTTTGGCTGGCCGGAATAAGCTGGGACGAGACCGTGGACCGATCACTCGACCACCGCTGGGCCGAATTCAGAGGAGAGCTCAAACAGTTGGGAGATATCTCCGTTCCAAGGTGGACTCAGTACTCCCCCGATGCCTGCGAGGTGGAGCTCCACGGCTTCTGCGACGCCTCGGAACGAGCCTACGCTGCCGCGGTGTACATGACCGTTCGTCGCGCGTCTGGAACGGTGACATCACTCCTCCTGGGAAAGTCTCGAGTCAGCCCAATCAAGACACAGAGCGTCCCACGATTGGAGCTGTGCGGGGCCGTACTCCTCGCCCGACTCTTGTCGTCCCTACAAGCTGCCCTGGAGCTTGGAGATGCGAAAGTGCATTGCTGGACTGACTCCACGGTCGCATTGGCTTGGATCCGATCACATCCTGCGAGATGGAAGCCATTCGTCGCTCACCGAGTAGCCGAACTGCAAACCATTCTGCCCGGAGCTGCGTGGAGGCACGTCAGCACTTTTGACAATCCCGCGGATCTGGCGACCCGAGGAATCTCTGCTGGGGACCTCCGATCATCCACACTCTGGTGGAACGGACCACCTTGGCTTCAATCACCCAAGTCCGAGTGGCCGACAACAACGACGGTCCCAATCCACGAGATTCCGGAAGAACGCCACGTCTCGGTGGCTTCGATCCAGTCTCCAGAGCCTGAAGCGTACTCCGAACGCTTCTCAACGCTGTCTCGACTGACCAGGGTCACCGCCTACGTCCGTCGCTTTGCAGGCAACTGCAGGGCTTCGAATAACCGAGCCTCAGGCCCATTGACAACGGCAGAACTCCGAGAGGCACTTCAGACCGCTGTCCGCGCTGAGCAACAGAGTTCCTTCCGCCCTGAACTCGACGCCCTCAACAGGGGGCACGCTGTCCCTCTGACCTCGACCCTCAAGGCTCTAGCGCCATTCATCGACGCCGCTGGAACTCTCAGGGTGGGCGGCCGGTTGCAGCATTCGGATCTGCCGGAACTCCGTCGTCATCCAATCATTTTGGACCGCCACTCCCATTTGGCTACGCTGGTGATCCGAGATGCGCATTTAAAAACACTGCATGGTGGGGTTAACGCCACGATGACCTGGATCCAACGGTCCTTTTACATCCCTCGGCGAAGACCTCGCGTGAAGCAAATTCTCCACGAGTGCGTCACTTGCACCAGGTTGCAAGCGGCTGCCGGACGCCAACTTATGGGGAGTCTCCCGCCAGCTAGGGTGCAGCCGTCGAAACCCTTTTCTCACACAGGGGTCGACTACGCTGGTCCGATTCCTCTCCGTACTACAAAAGGGCGAGGACACAAGAGTTACAAGGGCTACATTGTTGTATTCGTGTGCCTATCCACCAAGGCCGTACATCTAGACGCTGTAAGTGACCTTACCTCGTCCACCTTCATTTCTGCCTTCTACAGGTTCACGGCGAGACGCGGCCACTGTCAACGCCTCTACAGCGACAATGGCACCACTTTCACCGGCTCCGACACGATCCTGCGACAGATGTTCAGCTCGGCCTCACAATTCTATACGTCCGTCGCCGAGGAGTTGGCCAACGACGGAACCGAGTGGACGTTCATTCCACCGTATTCGCCGCACATGGGAGGTCTGTGGGAAGCAGCGGTGAAAAGCATGAAAACTCATTTGAAACGGGTAATCGGAGATGCTACGCTTACCTACGAAGAGATGGCCACACTGCTGAGTCGGATTGAGGCGTGTCTGAATTCCAGACCACTGACGCCCCTGTCCGAAGACCCACAAGACTGCACTCCCCTTACCCCGGGGCATTTCCTTGTGGGAGAACCTTTACGCTCCCCTCCCGAAGCACCGTCTCCTGACGTCCCGTGTCCACTCACGACGCGTTGGCGTCTAATCACTAACATGCACGAAACCTTTTGGCGCAGGTGGAGCAAAGAGTACGTGAACACGATGCAACAGCGTACGAAATGGCAACACCGACGAGAGAATTTACGCGTCGGTACACTCGTGCTGATAAAGGACGACGATGCCCCACCGACACGATGGCCACTAGCACGCGTGGAGGAGGTCATCCACGGGAGAGACGGCCTCGTACGCGTGGTGGTCCTAAGATCGGGGTCCAGGACACTCCGTCGGGCCGTCACTAAAGTCGTTGCACTGCCCGTGCCCGATTCCTCCGACGCAACACAGACCACGTAAATCTCCAACTGAACGCGATGTTGCTGTCACGGCGGGCGGCTCAGTACTATCGACTACGAAGGCCTCATTCAAGCCCGTGACAGAGGAGAGAACCCCGCACCCCGCTTGATGACAACACCGGCCGCGCCGGTTCGACGTGTTTACAAACCGTATCGGTTTCGACGCGAACACCTCACGTCGAGGCGGGCGGCATGTTAAAGATTAAAACAACGTATTTTTTGTTGGCCCAGTTTATTTATACAGTTTATACCATATCGCTATGTTTGTACACCGTCGAAATAAATTGACCGCGACCTAGCGATCGGCTCGGGACGCCGTCGTCCCCGCACCGTCTCCCCGCTCCCCGCGAGCACCTCGGGTGGATCGAGCAGCTCGGGTCCCGCGGGCGCGGCGGGGGAAACGGCGGCGGTGGATCGACGCGCCCAGCTGATCGTTCAGTTCGTCTATTGACACTATACCACGACATTCGATTTCTTCCATACTCAACAGTTACGTAATCGTCTCGTCGAATTCCTCAATTTAGAAATTCTCCGATTTACGTTAACGTCTCGATATCGTTCCAATTGCGGAAGCGATCGAGAAGTTAAAACACTGGTCAAAAGTCTATATCGCCTACTTTTCTATATTTATCAATTAATATGTTTACAAATGTATAAATTATGAATAATTTTTAAATTCTTATCACAGTTAGTTGGTTTTGTTGGATTATCAGTAATGATAATGCAAACATAAACCCAAAACAAAAATGAATTTCTTTATCAGAGAGAAACGCTGCAGTTTCTGTAGCGTAGAATAACAGTCCGGATGTAACCGGACCCATAGGCCTGGCTTTCCTCGTACTCAAGGACCTGCGTCGTAAACTATGCAGGCTGGGGTTTTTCCTTAAAGTCAAGGGGGCGACTGATTTTTTCTTCCGCCCCTACAACTTTCTTATTTTCTATCCTCACTTCGAGTTCACTCTCCGAATAGACAAGTCGTCCTTCTGCGCTGTTCATTAAAACAGTTTACAAGTTAATTCTACAGTGTTTCTGTAATTTTCTATACCCATATCCTAATAGTTTTTGTTAATTAAACAATAGATTTTAAGTTATTTATAATTAAATATAAATTACAGCAAAGTTAATAATGGACCCAAGCAGCACAGAATGATTTAACAAATAGTAGATATTATCAAAGAAGACGAAAGTTTTAATTGTTGACAAACAGAATCTAAAGCGTATAGCCGGACAAGATAGTCAAAAATGCCCTTGAACCGAATTTTATCGACGATGTGCCATTCGATAGAGCACCAAGAAAACACATACTGTGCAAACTCTAGCCCGTCCGTTTACCTTTACTTTTATGTTCACCTTTTCTTTTCTCTCTACTCGCTTTATGACTCTGGCGATCATCAGTACCAGGTAACGGATTACTAGGGTTGTCGTTACCTGTTAATGTTGTTACGTCCTAAGGTGGACGTTTTAGATTGATTTTGCAAGTTAAACGATTTTAATAATAATATGGGGATATAACGCAGTTTCGAACCTACCTGCATACACCGGCTCTGGTTCGGGTAATTGAAGATTTCTTAATATATGTTTATATGTTGGTGAAATCGACGTTAGGTGCAGACTTTAAAAATGATTTTAAATTTAAATTTTGTAACACGCGGACTAGGGAGAGTATGCCAGGTCAGCCGGCTGTCCAGGGTACTTTTCGAGTAGGCGAATGAGTACGCAATGGTTGGGTTAAATATATATATAATTTATTGTAGTAACGCGAATAAATAACGCAACTTAAAATTAATCGCAACTTAAAATTAATCGCAACTTAAAATTAATCGCAACTTAAAACTACTCGAATATTGCCAGCGGTAGCTCGGCGGCTATCGGCGGTCGACGGTTTTAAGGACGGCGGCGGCGGTCGGTTGATCCGAGACGGTTCATCGGATTGCGGAAAAACGGTCGCGACACCTCGCTGGTGTTAACATTGTTCGCTAATGAGAAGTCAGGAACGGGTGGTTCGCTGCGTGTGCGGCTTGAGCGGTATGGAGTCTCCGTATCGTATGATACTTGGAGCGGTTACGAGTCCGGACGCGTGTGCGTCTTCGGAGCGGAAGGTCCGGTTGCGCATGCAACTTCGAACGGCGGAAGCGTGTGCCTCTTCGCAGGAGAGGTTTCCCTGTGTCGTGTGACACTTAGGGCCTTGGAACGGATATACGGCAAGGTTAGGGGAAGAGCTCGTGGCTTCTCGCGGTAGCATTCGAGAGAATGATCTCAAGCGCTTTTGCTTGTAGCCCGAACTGACTTCCCATTTTACGTAACCCTTTATATACGCGCACTGCTACTGTTTTACTTGTGAGAATCCGCGACGCCGCGGTAGCCACCTCGCGGCTGTCGCGGGAGGTGGTCTTGGGTGGCGCGCTCGCGTTCGCGTTCGCGCCTCCGCTCGTGTGTCGCGCTCGCGCTTGCGCTCGGGAAAACGTCTCGCGTCAAATATAATCGTTACATCCCCCCCTTACTTCGGGGCGCGAGACTTCCGCTTGTTATCTTTGGTCTGTTGACTTAACCTATCTTATTACTACCTTAATTCTAACTTATTTCTATCTTAATACTATCTTACTGCTAATTGACAAAATTTTAACTTACATCTACTTTTACTTCTATGGGGTGGGGTTGTCCAATCTCTGGCGGATGTATTGGATCCCTCCCCGGTTCATCCGCACGTGGATGTAGCCTCCGGTGACCGGTAAACGGTACGTGTGCCGGTAGCGTAGTCGGTCCACTCGCAGGAGGAACGAATCCGGGGCGTCTCCCACTGTCACATGGTCGGCCAGGTTGGGGGTGGGAGGTGGAGCGGGCCATGGCTGCGCTGGGGGTTTCGCCCCTAACCGCGTCGGCGTAGGTGACTGGCCTCCTGCTGTTACTCCTGATGTTCCCGGTGGAGTTGGTGCTGAACCTGCTTCGGCTGCCGTCTGGGTTGCCCGTTTCGCCGCCGGTCGGAGTTTGGGTACTCTCGACCGTGGCGTTTTTGCCGATCCCGGTCCGGTCGGTACTTGGGTCTGTTTCGGTGCCGGTCGTGAGTCCGGGGTTGCCATTGGTGGCGCTGCTACCGTACTCGTCCCGGTCGGTAATTGAGGCCATCTCGTTGGCCCTGTTGCTGGGGGTAGCATTAAGGCTGGCTCGGGTAATGGCGGCCCTGGCTGCATCGGTGCTGTTGACGACGGCGGCGGTTGTATCGGTGGTGTCTCCATCGAGTAGGCCGCCAGGAGTTCGTCGAGCTCTCGTAGACCGTCTTCTACGTGCAGCTCTGGCTGCGGAGTTGTTGCGTTGGTCTGCATCGGTAGTCTGACGGCTGCTGCTTTTTCCTCCTTCGTCGGTTCCCGCACTGTTCTTATCCGCGGCTTCTGGATCTCCCTGCTGTGGCTTCCCTCCTGGTTTACCCGTGGCGGTGGCCGTAGTTTTCTTGGAGGTCCGCGGGCTGCGCCTGGGATTCCCGTCGTCTTGCTCCTTGCCTCCATCGGTCGGTTGGCCATCTCCGCTCGTAATGGTACTGCGTCTTTCCGTGTCACACCGTGCTGTTCTCTCGGCATCTTTCGACTGAATGAACTCTTTGTCTAATCTGTCGCTGTCCGGTCCGTCCTCCTCGGTTTCCCCTTCCACTCGTCCGCATGGCTTCAAGTCTTGCACGTGGACGCGGTGGCGCTGCCCTCTGCCGGACTGGATCAACACTACCGTTGGCCCTAGGATTTCCCGAACTTTAAATGGCCCCGAAAATTTCGGTGCCAACTTCGCGCAAAATCCTTTAGCGGCTACTGACAATGGGTGTTCCTTGCGCATAACTTCTTCCCCGATTTTTGGTTTCCATTGTCTGTGGCGGAGATTATAATGTTTGCGCTGTGTTTCTGTTGCCTGGGCCTGGATCGAGCGAGCGAGTTTGTATGCATCTGGTAATCGGTCGATTGCCTCTTTTCTGAGATGAAGGTCCTCTTCTGTAGCGATTTCGCCCTGTTGATCCGCTGGTGGTCGGTCCTTCCCGTGAGCCGTAAGTTCTCGGCCATATGTCAGGTAGGCTGGTGTTAGCCCGGTGGCCCCGTGTTTCGAGGTGTTGTATGCGAATACTGCTGCGGCGACAGTTCGGTCCCATGCTCTATGGTTATCCGTGGCGAACTGTGCTATCATTGTCTTTAGTACTCTGTTTGTCCGTTCCACCGGATTGCACTGGGGTGTATATGGTGGAGTTTTTCGTTGTTCTATGCCGTAGCGCTGTAAGAGGTTACGGAATTCGCGACTTTCAAACTGTCGACCGTTATCTGTTATAATCAGTCGCGGGCACCCATGTCGCAGGATTATTAATTCTTCTAGAGCACGGGTGACTGCTGGTGCTGTTGCTTGCCGCAGTGGCCGTACTTCCGCCCACTTCGTGAATTTATCCTGTAGGACGATTAGTGTCGTATATCCTTGGCTGCTCCGAGGTAGTGGTCCCACGAGGTCTGCGGTTGCGACATCCCATGGTCCCACCGCGGGTGTGGTAAACATTTTTCCGGCCGGTGCTTGTTGCATTGCCTTGTACTGTAGACAGCTCTGGCATCGACGTACATGGTTTGCCGCGTCTTTTCGCATTCGTGGCCAGTAGTACCGTTGTGCGAGACGAGCGATTGTTTTTGCTGTGCCCAGGTGACCGGCCGTTGGGTCGTCGTGCATTCGGCGTAGTAGTTCCTCTCGCTCGGCGGTTGGAACGCACTTCTTCCACTCCAAGTCGGGTTGTAGCCCTGCGGTGTCTGGTATGTGGCGGTATATCTGTTCTTGGTGCATACGGTATTCCGGGTGTTGCTTTGGCGCCTTCTGTAGGTTTTTCCGTAATCGCTCGTACCATGTGTCCCGTGGTTGTTCTAGTAGGCCGAGTTCCTCAGGCTTACGGGAGAGAGCGTCGGCCACGAGGTTCTGCTCTCCTCGGCGGTATCTTATTGAAAAGTCGTACTGTTGGAGTTCTAATCCCCAGCGTGCGAGCCTTCCGGAGGGGCTTTCCATTCTTTGTAGCCACTGGAGGGCCTGGTGGTCTGTTATTACCGTGAAATGGTATCCCTCCAGGTAGGGGCGCATTTTACGGATTCCCCACACCACTGCCAGGCATTCCTGCTCTGTTACTGAGTAGTTCCTTTCTGCCTTGTTGAGTGTGCGGCTGGCGTATGCTATCACTTTTTCTTTTCCTTCGTCGTCCTGCGTTAGTACCACTCCGAGCCCGTGTCCGCTGGCGTCTGTTTGTAGAACGAACGGTCTGTCGAAATCTGGGCATGCCAGCACTGGGGCTTGGGCTAGTTGCGCCCTCAAAGTTTCGAAGGCCTGATCTTCGGTGTCTCCCCAGTTCCAGCCGCGGCGTTTCTGGAGAAGTCGATGTAACGGTTCCGCGGTGTCGGCGAAATGGGGAATGTATCGGCGATACCAGGACACCATCCCCAAGAATCGGCGGAGTTCTTTTAACCTTGTGGGGGCTGGTATGCCTCGTATTGCCTGCACCTTTTCTGGATCCGTTTGCACGCCTTTGCTTGTTACCACATGGCCCAGATACCGGAGTTCTGTTCTTCCGAAGTGGCATTTCTCTGGATTTATGCGCAGGCGTGCTTGGTATAGACGTTGGAGTACTTCCCTTAGGTTGTCCAAGTGTTCCTCGAAGGTTTTTCCGAGCACTATTATGTCGTCGAGGTAGGCGAACGCTCTCGGCTCCAGCTGTGGTCCAATGACTGTATCGAGGAGGCGTTGGAATGTAGCCGGGGCGGAGTGAAGCCCGAATGGCATGACCTTGAATTGGAACAGGCCTCTTCCTGGTACTGTAAAGGCCGTGACCGGTCGGCTGCTGTTGTCCAGAGGCACCTGCCAATACCCGTTTGCTAAATCGATGGTTGAGATGTAACGTGCACCTCGTAATTTTTCTAGTGTCGCCTGTACCTGGGGCAGTGGGTATGCGTCTTTTTCTGTCGCTAGATTGACCCGTCTGAAGTCGATGCAAAAACGTGGTTTTCCGTTTGCTTTTCGGACAATCACCACTGGCGAACTCCATGGACTAGTGGACGGTTCTATGATTCCGTCCTGAAGCATCTTATTGACTTCTTCGTCGATTATCTGTTGTGTTGCTGGGTTGCGCGGCGTATATCGTTGTTTAATCGGTTCTGCTTCTTTCAGTCGGATGCGATGTGTTGCCAGGTGGGTTGTTCCGCGGAGTTCGGTGAACCTTGGTAGCTCGGTTGCTAGTAGTTCCTGTAGCCGTTCTTCTTGTTGCCGTGTGCATTTCGCCAGGCCTTCTGTTTCGTCAATGGTATATGCTTCTTCCTGAAGTGCCCATGTTTGCGGCCCGATGGTGATTGTTGTCCCTAAGAATTCCATAACGTCTATACCTAGTAACATCGACTGAGAGAGTGTGGGTAGTATTGGACACTTTATTGCCAGTGTCTTTCCGCACAGTTCTGCGACTATCTCTACTTCGTTCTCTAATGTTAAGGTGGATCCGTCTGCGATGCGAACGGTTGTCGCGGTCGGACTGTTTGTTGCACCTTGTTGTCGACACCACTCGGCGGTGTCCTGGCGAAGATATGATCGCGTTGCTCCAGTGTCGAATAGTGCCCTGAAGCGGCGTCCGTACACTGTTACTGGTATGAATATTCGTGCGTCCGGTATTAGTTCTGCAGAGGCATTGCGTTGTTCGGTCGGTCGGTGCCTCGGCCGCCGACTCCTCTCTCGTTTCCCGTCACCTGGTTGCATTTGCACTTGATTGTAGTCGTGCCGGCGGTGCCGCAGTACGAGCAGAAGAGTTTTGGTGTTCTACGACATTCGCTTCTTTGGTGTCCTCTTTGGCCGCACCTCCAACAGCAGGTGCTTCTGTCGTATGTGTTGGTGGTTATTTCCGCTGCGTTACTAGGTTGTACTGAGTTTTTGGCCTCTGCTCGTAATTTTTGCTCTTCCGATATGGCCTCCTCTAGCTCGTCGGTGCGTTCCAGGAGTTCATCTGCGTCTGTGATTTCTGTTCGCCTAATGAATTTCTTGAGTTCTGGTCTAAGATTTCGGTAGATTCTCTCTAGTTGCTGGTCTATGGTGAATCCGCCGTGTCTTCGCATCAATGTTTCGAGATCTCCGGCGTAAGCTCGTGCTTTCTCACCTGGTTTTTGTCGCCTGTCCCGGATTTTGTCCTCGAGATCGGCTTGTCGGTTACGTGGCAGATAGTTACTTTGAAATGCTTTGAGGAAATCTTCCCAGTTTTTCCAGTTCTGGTGTTTATTCCAGTACCATTTAAGAGCGTCTCCTCTAAATACTTCGGCCAGGCACGGTAATATTTCCTCTGGCTCGACTTTGAATCCTCTGCGGAGGTCAGCGAGGCGGTCGAGAAAGTCTTCTGCTCCTTTTCCACCATCGTAGTGGGTTCCCCATCGGCGTACTCGCTCCATAATTGGCTGGGACTGGCAGGTGGAGGGATCTGAGGATTTACCTTCCATGTTGCTGCGGACGTATGCGGCGACCTTCGCTCGGAGTTCGTCTAGGGTTCCGTCCTGGTTTATGCCTCGTTGCCGGGCTACTTCTACTAGCTCTGCCTTTCGGAGATGGTAAATCCAACTAGTACTCATTCGCTAGTACTCGCTCCCTGTTTAAAGAACCTGTTCGGGCGCCAATTTGTAACACGCGGACTAGGGAGAGTATGCCAGGTCAGCCTGCTGTCCAGGGTACTTTTCGAGTAGGCGAATGAGTACGCAATGGTTGGGTTAAATATATATATAATTTATTGTAGTAACGCGAATAAATAACGCAACTTAAAATTAATCGCAACTTAAAATTAATCGCAACTTAAAATTAATCGCAACTTAAAACTACTCGAATATTGCCAGCGGTAGCTCGGCGGCTATCGGCGGTCGACGGTTTTAAGGACGGCGGCGGCGGTCGGTTGATCCGAGACGGTTCATCGGATTGCGGAAAAACGGTCGCGACACCTCGCTGGTGTTAACATTGTTCGCTAATGAGAAGTCAGGAACGGGTGGCTCGCTGCGTGTGCGGCTTGAGCGGTATGGAGTCTCCGTATCGTATGATACTTGGAGCGGTTACGAGTCCGGACGCGTGTGCGTCTTCGGAGCGGAAGGTCCGGTTGCGCATGCAACTTCGAACGGCGGAAGCGTGTGCCTCTTCGCAGGAGAGGTTTCCCTGTGTCGTGTGACACTTAGGGCCTTGGAACGGATATACGGCAAGGTTAGGGGAAGAGCTCGTGGCTTCTCGCGGTAGCATTCGAGAGAATGATCTTGTTAGAGATTAACACACGCCTTTTTTATACGATTATATTTCACCAGATTGTACATAGTTTTACAAATAAATTGACAGCGATCTTGCGATCAGCTCGACAGCGCCGTCGGCTCCGCACCGTCCCACCACTCCCCGCGAGCTCCTCGGGTGGATCGAGCAGCTCGGGCCTCGCGGGCGCGGGGGGGGGGAACGGTCGCGGTGGATCGACGCGCCCAGCTGATCGCTCAGTTCGTCTATTGACACTATAACACGACATTCGATTTCTTGTATCTACAATACTTGTGTAATCGTCTCGTCGATTCTCCCGATCATTTTCAATTCTCTTTATCTTAGAGTCCCGGTATCGTCCCGTTTTCGGAAACGACCGAGAGTCTAAAACATGGTCCTTCGAGCCGGATACATTATCCAGATACTTTTTTCGATCTCACGCGCGGCACAAAGGGATCTCGACCCTCGTGCGTGATTCTTCGATACCGCCTTCGATCGCATCGAGTGTTCTTGTGAGTGCTGCATCGAGAAGTTACGGGATTTAAAACCCCTTCGCCGATCGTGCCCCAAAATACTCGAAGTGCGTTAATTTGGAGTCGTGAAAAGACTCCCAACGGTCTCTCGTTTGAAAGCGTTAACGGACTTTGTTGTCCTCGCCCTCGCGCGTTCTCACCGAACAACAGCGCGTGACCCCGACTTCGTAATCAATACACGCGAAGTTGTTCTCTACGAAGTGTTGTTTTTCGGTTCCTTACTTCCAACGGTTCGGGTTCAAATTGATTGACGTGCACCTCGTTTCGAAATGTCCAGCGAATTAAAGAAACTCGTCGCCGAACAGCAGGACTTGGGACGTCTCATCACCCGTATTCTCCCCAACGTTAAAAAGATGGGGAAAGACAATATCACGGCCGAGGTCCTCCGGTTCAAGTTAAATAAACTCATCGATTACTGGAACCACGTCCGAACCTTGCATCATAAGATGGTCTCACTGGACTCTTACGATCCGCAACTGTTCGACGACATTGAAGCTGATTACGATCTGCAGGTCATAGAACTCAATGCCTGGATCAAGGAGTTGCACTCGATGCCTGCAACCGACCCGTGGGACCCGTGGGATATTCCTGACTCGGATCTGGAGGATCAAGGAAGCCTGCATCCCCCGAGCGATCCTGAGGTCCCGACGCCATCGGACCCCCTGGACACCAAGTGGTTGGTCACTCCAGCATCGTTCAACGATATCGTCACGCCGTCCGATGCGCCTGGCCACGGCGCTCGTCGTTGTCAACGCCGCCACCGGGGAACGCCTCCAGACTCACGTCTTGGCTCGCATCTCCTGCGCCACCACTTGTGCGCTTTGACGTCGCCGATCCTGCGTTGTCGCGCTTCCGCGCTCGTGTTCTCAGACCGCCGCCTTCGCGCTTCTACTCGCGCGCGCTCACGCCTTCGCTCTCGGGTCTCCACTTTTGCGCTCGTGCACTCACGTAACTCTGCTGTTGGGCTTCTGCGCTCTCGAGCCCTCGAATCTGCGCTCCTACGCTCTCGAGCTCTCGAATCTGCGCTCCCGTGCTTTCGTGCTTCCGCTCTTGCGCCCGCGCGCCTCCGCTCGTGCGTCCAAGCTCCTCCGCTTGCGTGTCTCCGCTCGTGCGCTTTCGTGCCTCCGCTCGTCCGCTCGCGTGCCGTCGCGTGTGGACTTCTGCGCGCTCGAGCTCTCGAATCTGCGCTCCCGCGCTCTCGTGCTTCCGCTCTTGCGCTCCCACACCTACGCTCGTACGCTCACGCGCCTCAGCTTGCGCGTCTCCGTTCGTACGCCTTCGCGTCTACGCTCATGCGCTCGCGCGCCTCTGCTTTTGGGCACCTGCGCTCTCGAGCTCTCGAATCTGCGCTCCTACGCTCTCGAGCTCTCGAATCTGCGCTCCTACGCTCTCGAGCTCTCGAATGTGCGCTCCCGCGCTTTCGTGCTTCCACTCTTGCGCCCGCGCGCCTTCGCTCGTGCGTCCACGGGCCTCGGCTTGCGTGTCTCCGCTCGTGCGGCTTCGCGCCTCCGCTCGTGCACTCGCTCGCCTCCGCTTTTGGACTTCTGCGCTCTCGAGCTCTCGATTCTGCGCTCCCGCGCTCTCGTGCGGCCGCTCTTGCGCTCACGCGCCTACACTCGTGCGCCCTCGCGCCTCCGCCTGTGTGCTCTTGCGAATTTGCGCTCACGATCTTGCGCGGTCGCGATGTCACGCCTCCGCGCTTGCACTCTCGGACATCCGCACTTGCCCTATTGGACTCTCGTTCCTCCGCCTTTGTGCTTACGCTCGTGCGCTCTTGCGCCTCCGCTTATGCGTTCTCGCGCTCTCGTGTGATCGGACCTTCGCACTTCCCGCCGGGCCGTGGCCCAGATGACTCCGAGGTACTTACGCGTAAATTCGGACCCTTTCCCGCTCCATGACGTCATCACGAAGACTGTTGGTATTGTCGCCGGAACCAATTTTGACGCAATACTGTCGCGTCAAGGCGGGGAGTATGTTAGAGATTAACACACGCCTTTTTTATACGATTATATTTCACCAGATTGTACATAGTTTTACAAATAAATTGACAGCGATCTTGCGATCAGCTCGACAGCGCCGTCGGCTCCGCACCGTCCCACCACTCCCCGCGAGCTCCTCGGGTGGATCGAGCAGCTCGGGCCTCGCGGGCGCGGGGGGGGGAACGGTCGCGGTGGATCGACGCGCCCAGCTGATCGCTCAGTTCGTCTATTGACACTATAACACGACATTCGATTTCTTGTATCTACAATACTTGTGTAATCGTCTCGTCGATTCTCCCGATCATTTTCAATTCTCTTTATCTTAGAGTCCCGGTATCGTCCCGTTTTCGGAAACGACCGAGAGTCTAAAACAGATCTCAAGCGCTTTTGCTTGTAGCCCGAACTGACTTCCCATTTTACGTAACCCTTTATATACGCGCACTGCTACTGTTTTACTTGTGAGAATCCGCGACGCCGCGGTAGCCACCTCGCGGCTGTCGCGGGAGGTGGTCTTGGGTGGCGCGCTCGCGTTCGCGTTCGCGCCTCCGCTCGTGTGTCGCGCTCGCGCTTGCGCTCGGGAAAACGTCTCGCGTCAAATATAATCGTTACAATTTGATTTAATACAACAAGAGTATATTTTAACTAATCCAATTCAATATACATACAGTTATAAATTTACAATAATCGCGGATTGGAAATGTTACAATAATTTGTTGATTGGTATTTACCGTAGATCAGTTTTCGCTTGGTTTGATTTCGGTTGAGTTGGTTAGTTTTTGTAGGTGCTGCTGCTGTTCTTGTTGTTGTTGTAATCCAGAACTTTGTCCACTTTGTCCACTTCACTAAATTTCAACTTTGTATATTACTTTATTGAATTTGAACTGTGTACTTCTCGACCGAATAATTGCTCGTTGTGGTTCTTGATTTCTAACTGCCCTCACTGAGGCTCCTGATGAGGGGCCATCATTTTATAGTTTCTAATCCTTTGTTCTAAGCCATATCTCCGTGGGAATGGGTCGTCTTTCCTTAGCAAAAGTTATCTTATCTAATTTGTTGTCTGCATTTTCAAGTTTTGCATCTTCCTTGCTCCTGGCTGGA
This sequence comes from Lasioglossum morio, assembly GCA_916610235.2. Lineage (NCBI taxonomy): Eukaryota > Metazoa > Arthropoda > Insecta > Hymenoptera > Halictidae > Lasioglossum > Lasioglossum morio. The sequence continues at coordinate 582,689 of CAKAJA020000202.1, read as the reverse complement.
TCTTCTGTTCGGCACGTTCATCTGGAGTGTTCTCAGCAGTTTGTATTTCATTTCTACTGCGTTCTGTCTTCTTGATATTTAATTTCGTTTTAGAAATGCTTATTAAAATGATGTGTTGAATATCGTCTATGGGTGCTCTTGTTTCTTCGTTTGCTCCACGTATTATGTTCTAGCTTATTTCCTATCGCTCGCGAATATGATATAATGTGTGATAATTATTTTATTCGTTTTTAACGTTTCCCACGCAACATTATGAGAGAAAATATTGAACAAAAATAAGAAAAATATGTATATATGATTATTCGTATCAATTATTGTCAATGGCTGGACCACCGGACGTGACAATGTTTTAAATATTTAAATATTGCTTCTAAAAGAAACCTTCAAAAATACCTTTACTGTTTTATAAGCCATAAAGACTTGTACGTCATGGATATTTGGTCCCCTCAGGGTTTCAAATTCCGTTCCACACCTCTCACCTTTAACCAACGCTCCCTATGGCCTATTTCAGCGGGACCTACTTTTTATTACGGTGGGTTCCGAACCACCTTGGGCACCACAGTTTAAAAAAAAAACACATTGAATTAATTCAAGAGGTGCCGGGCGCGGGGATTCGAACTCGAGAGACCGCCTGGTCGCAGTCGCGCGCTCTATCCACTGACCCACTGTGTAAATGTTGAAGGTTTATCAGTGCCTGATGGACTTACAGAATGAATAGAACGTAACAATTTTAAGGTTAGCTTAGTTCTTCGCAGAAAAAACGTTGAAAAAATCGCTTTTTATTTTTTTTAACAACGGCGTACCAAACCAAAAAATCTGAAAAAAATCACGAACAATACCTATAACAATATACTGCTACTGTAAAAATATAAATGTGGACACTCTAGAACTTCCATGTGAAATCTGCATTTTTTCGATTTTTTTCAGGTTTTTGATTTTTTACAAGCAGGATTTTCACTTTAAAAATCTGAAACCAATTGCAAAGTATGTATTTGGGTTCTTGACATGTGTCACATTTTTCAGAATTACTAAACATCATTAACTGGGAAAAATAGGCCAAAAACTGATTTTTCGATTTTAACCCACAGCTACCCTCCGGATCGAGATACAGGGTTGAAACTTTGCACAGTATGTTTTTTCTTGGTCCTCTATCGAATGGCACATCGTCGATAAAATTCGGTTCAAGGGCATTTTTGGCTATCTCACCAGCTATACCCTTTGCCCACCGCGCCAAAATGTATGAATTGTCGCTTCGGAAGGATCCGATTTGAACAAGACTAAACAAGATAGAATTCGGGCATCATCTAGCGGTTGTTATCGTGAACTCCCTTTCAGGAATTCGTTAAATAACTTCCCAGATAACCAGGGCTGCACTGCAGCGAAACGCCGCAGATGAATGCGATCTGCACGGCAGCTGCAACGATAACGGTACTGTTTGCTGCATCGCCGTAAGAGGGCAACACGGTCGAACTAATGTTTCGAATGCCGTATAGGCCTTGTGCTAAGGGGGCTCTCGCCGCACAGTGTAACGTTTCGATCATTTAGGGTCGTTTAATTCGGAAATTGAACATTTTTTAAAAATTACGTATTTACTCTTACCTTGAAAGCAATACCTCCGTAACCCAGAATCGATATTGTTTTTAACTTTTTATCGCATTCAGATATGAAAAATAAGCCTCGAATGAACTCGACTGCCTATACAAATGGTGAAAATACATCAATCCGCAGCGATACTTTACCTAAATAAAAGTGTGTGTATTTGAACTTCAATTTTTATAATATTTATTTTAGTGATTACTCAATCCTTTGTGGTGTGTTTACAATATTTTTCGTTTTTAAATATTATACATATAGTCTCTTATGATTAATAATCATACGAACTCGAAGAACTTTTCAGTATGTACCAATGTTCTACAGAGTAAAACTTTCTTATATGGGCGAATATGGACTTCAAACTATATAGTATGTATACATTGAAGTCTTGTCTAGTCGGCATTGCAAACGAATTCTGCGTTGGTCTGCGTCCATGGGAGTTTTCATTTGTTTTCCACAGCCTTACGCGGTCACCTCGCGCAGTCGTCTAACACAATTTGTCCGAGTAAGAAGAACGTGTTCATAAACCTGCACTTTGATTGTTACTTATTAAATTGTTATAGTTTTGAATTGTTATTGTTTAACTGTTGTTGTGTTCGATTGTTATTGCATTTGATAGTTTTTGTTCTTCGTTTAGTATTATTTATTTAATTACTATTATTTGACATATTGTTTATTTTGGCGATTATTTCACTCCTTAAGGTAAGTTTTCAATATTTTTGGTTTCAAAATGTGGTATATACTTTAGAGACCCTACATAATTTATGACTAATAACAAACGATTACCATAAAAAATTGGAGAACACTTTTCATTGTTTAGCGAATATGAATTTCATTCTTCATTGAATATCGAAGTTGTGATTTTACTTAGGCGGAAATGAAAATAAAATTATATCAATGTAAATGGGGTCGTGAGAGTTATCTTTCGTTTTCAAAATGTGTTCTAGTATCTCTAGAGCCACCTTATTCAACATTTGGTGTTCAAGCACAAAGGAGGAATGATTTAATGCATTATATTCTTTCAATTGACCGACATATGAAAATGCAGGTATATTTAAATTAAAAGCTTTTAAACTAAATACCATTTCAAACAGTAATTTGCAACAGTTAAAATACGTATTTTCGGCCAATACAACAAAAGTAATGTTAAAGTGATTAGAAATCATCATATTTTGTGTAGTGTTAGCAAAATACATGATAAAAAAGAGAAACGACATCGTTAAGAATTAAACGACCCTAAATGATCGAAACGTTACACTGTGCGCCGGTGCGGTGAAACAGAGCTGGTCGAACTAAAATGGATGTTCCACATTAAGATATCGGTAAAGTAAATTTCTATTGAACAAATGTGTAGTAGCAGCAGCAGCACTCTTCCTTTTTACCGACAACATTAATATTTATTTCAATTACGTATTACATACTAAGCGTTCGGAAAGTAATTTCGTTTTTCGTGTAGGGATGACAATGCTTCCGTTTGTCATTACTAAACTGCGAAACTTTCTGCAAAATAAAAATTCACTACATCGATTGCAAGAAATAGAAACCAAATTGAATGTTAATTATTTCTTCAGTAAAGGAGAAAACGAAATGACTTTCCGAACGACCTAATACATTAACATATTACAATAAGAGAACTGCACAAAGTCTAAATAAAATCAATCTTATCATTTTTATACAAAGAAACGTTTAGCAGTTACTTTTAAGGCTCGGTAGATTTAGAGTGTTGAAACGTCTTCGTGCAAAGAAAAAAAGTGTCGTAGAAGCGAAAAGAAACTTTATATATTTCGGCTGAAGCGCTTCGGGCTACCCAAGTGCTTCGAGCTGCCCCGTGGTTTCGTGCTGCCCGGGAGTGACTCGACGTCGTCGGGCGGGTTCGGAAAGAATCGGACAAGTTCGGGCGAGCGAGTTATCGCGATACCCGAGATTCAACTCTGCGTTCCCGCGAACTTGTCCGCTTCTGTCCGAAACTAGATTGAATGTTATCTCTTCCCTTAATGATTTTAATAGAGGAGAAATCATATATTGACATCTTCAATTTTAAGAATTTTCCAACAACTATCAATTTCATCTATTCAATTTTGCTATAAATGCATAATGATCCGCATTCTATCCATGACACATCAGACGGCCCGAGAGTGGCCCGACTTCGTCGAGTGATTTGAGCAGTTGGTGATTTGAAAATTACAGTCAACACGTGTTGGTCGAGAAAGTGTCGACTTCAAGCTCAATAGTAATGACCTGTCATTAATCTATCCATATAGAACAGCCCCGGGAACGTCACTGAAAGAAATCGTGTCTATCGGGTTGGGTCTACCTAGTCGCACTACAGCCGCGCGCCTGAAGTCTCAATGTTCTGACTTCGACGGTGCACGCTACGTAGTACATGTATGTATGGCCGCTAGGGGTGTGCGGGCCGCACGATTTTCAGACACAGAATCTGGCTGCAGGAGCCTAGCCGTAGCCAAATTCTGTGTCCGAGCGTACCCTCACTCTCTCCAGCCCCGGGAACGGCAGAAATCGAGTCTATCAGGTTGTGGGTTTCCCTAGTCCTACCACAGCCGTCGCGCCGAAAAAATTAATTAAATCATGCTTTTCATTGACAATTATGATACATAACATATTTAAAAAAAATACTGAACACAATGAAAATAATCGTTAAACATTTGTATCTTTGATATGCGCGATCTTACATGTCTCACAAGGTTCCACTTCCTAACAAGTAAGGATCTTTTCGGTGAACCTTCCACTATGAAACATGACAAAAATTATTTCCAAGTGCGTCCGGGTCTTCAAGATATTGTTATCTGAAGACATCCGCATCGCGCTATCCTGTCCGCGCTCGGACGCAATACAGCAGAATTGTCAGCGATCGTTAGACAATACCGCGATCGAAATATGTTTTTCGCGAACAATTGCTGAATGATCTGATCGTGGCTTCGCGTTTTAGCAATTCGAAAAGATCGGCAGAGCAACCAAACATAACGATTTTAAAAAATACAGGACGTCAAGTAGTATAAAAATGTCAAGGATCACTACCAATCACGGCACAATTTACCGACTGCTAATGTTTTTGACAATGATGTACCACAACAAAAAATTCTGAAACAAATTGACAACACTGCCTGTTATAGTAATTTATCAGGGAAACAAACACTAGAATGGCATGTTTTCATATTTTGGAGAAAAAAATATTTTTCCGTATTTTTTGGGGGGGTTTTTCATTTTTTACGACCACAGTTTGCAACAAAAAAATCTGAAAAAATTCTCAAAAATGCGTCTTACGATACAAAATATGTCACGTTTTTTCAGATTTTTAAAACGCATTGAGACCGGAAAATGCGCAGAAGAGCGCAAAATCTAATTTACCCGGTAACTACCCTTACGGGTAATTTACGGGGTTGAATTTTTGCTCAGAGGAGTTTTTCTTGGTCAGCTTTCGAATGGTTCAATAACCACTGAAAAACCTCCAAGGGCAGTTTTGATGATCTTATTCGGCTAGGCCCTTTAAATCACTCTGACGGCTCATCGAAAAAGACGTAGAAAAAGAATTATCTTAAATTTTTCGGCTCCATACAGTTGATGGTCGAGATTGAAAAAACAATTTTGCAATAGCCCAATCCTTTCCGAATAGAACCACCGAAAAAAGTGTAGCTCAATCGGATTTCAACAAAAAAATGATTTCATTAGTTTTGTTGACAAAAATTTCGAGTTTTTGCAAAATACTGAGGTGGTAGACAAATTTTGAGTCGAGATTTGAAATAAACGTGGAAGAATCTACGGGAAATGATGTACAGCATGTTGCAAAAAAAGCTTTTCCATTCGTGGTATTGTGAAAGTCATAGTTTTACAAGAATTGTGCTGGTTTAACGAATTTTGTCGAGGTTAAAAAACGTTCGTACTATAATCTCCCTACTTTCCCCATATTCTGCAAAGTTTGAGCTTCAATTTTAAAAAAAAAATCATCGTTCTATCTCTTTTCTATCGAAAGTTCTTTGATTTTAACACAGAATTCATTGGGTTGGCGACCCGGCGGTGAGGATCCTTGCAGAGACCCGTGCACCGACCCAAAAGCTGCACGGGTCGCTGCACGGGTCGCTGCAAGGACCGCTTCCTGGATCGCGACGGAATGCATAAAAAAAAAACAAGATCAGGAACAACTAATACAAAAAGAAGATCAGGAACAACTAATACAAAAAAAATCATAGAAAAAGTTTCACTTCAAACATAATGAATGATCAAAATTTGCTTCGCAAAGAAGGAGAGAGTATGGGAAATGCTATGAACTACGTTTCTTTCTTTCTCATACGCTCTCCTTCTTTGCGAAGCAAATTTTGATCATTCATTATGTTTGAAGTGAAACTTTTTCTATGATTTTTTTTGTATTAGTTGTTCCTGATCTTGTTTTTTGTATTAGTTGTTCCTGATCTTGTTTTTTTTTGTATTGGTTGTTCCTGATCTTGTTTTTTTTTTAACATTTCCAATCTTAATATGCTTCTAAACATTACTAGACTGCAAGAAGTTTCACTTCCACCGCGCGTGGTTTTCCACACGTATATTTTTTTTTTCTTTACACTTTTCTCTACACTTTCGGCTCCTGTTTGTAAGAAATAACTTTTCATGAAAGTTACGTTAGCACAACCCTGTATATGTATTCAGTTTGATTGAAAATGTGGGATTTTACTTAGATTTTGGTAAACACACATTAGGATAATAATACTTTGTAAACACCGCACTGAGCTTCTTCTGCGCGACTAATTTTGTTTTTAAATGAAAATATATTTATTCATTTTGATTGAAAACGTGGATTATACTTAGATTTTGGTAAACACACATCAGTATAATATAATAATAATATAATAGAACTGCGATCCATATTCTACGATACAGAGCTCCGCTCTTTATACAAGACTTTTTGTTGTCGCCATAAGTAGGGTGTCTCGGTTTATGTTTACCACTGTCGCTTCCCATATTATGTTTATATTTATCACGTACACTTCAGAATCATACGTTCAGGAACGTATAATCCAATTCGTTAGCCACTGTGTTCTCCGGATCTGTCTCCGTTGGATTTGTACCTTTGGAGATATGTTCAATCCGTTGTACACGACAGAACAATGAATAATGTTCAATAACTTTGGAATCACATAACAAATGCATGTAATAGCATAAAAAGAGATGCTGTAATGATGGCAACAATGAGAAATGTAATACAAAGAGCTGTGCTCTGTATCGTAGAAAAATGAATCGCAGTTCCAACATCTGATGTAACTTGATTTTTTTTTGTAAGAAATAAGTTTTTATGAAAGTTACGTTTGTATAACCCTGTATTTGTATTCAGTTTAATTGAAAACGTGGGATTCTACTTAGATTTTGGTAAACACACATCAGTATAATAATACTTTGTAAACACCACACTGAGCTTCTTCTGCGCGACTAATTTTGTTTTTAAATGAAAATATATTTATTCATTTTGATTGAAAACGTGGATTCTACTTAGATTTTGGTAAACACACATTACTATTTTTATTTTATTTTTGATTTTACTTCAACTCGCCCGTAAGACGGCGCAGTCTATCTCTATATGTCTGTAGTCGTAACATAACCATGAATTTGTAACCTTTTCGTTTGATCCTACTACCGAGCATTTTATTCGTTGCGATATATTCCAAAATGTTCGCTATCATTCTAAAGATCATTGGTTGTCCCCAATCGGTGGACCGGGGTTCGAATCCCGTCGGGGTAAGAAATTATTCTTCTCCGTTCATTCTCAGTTTAAATTTTCGCGCCCCACTTTCCACTTCCGTGACATCGAAACGTCACATATCCGTCACATCGAAACGTCACATCCGTCACTTTAGAAAATTGTTACCCTCAGCAAAGAAGTTTCACTTCAAAAAGTTTGTCGGTACTGACCAGTCGTGGTCCCGCTAGGGGACTCATCGGTAAAGCTACCCAGCAGGCTCTACCTGAGACGCTGCGATATCGTTAGACGGTTTAAAACTGTATATATAGAAACCGGTGACGGATCAGGTAGCAGCGAGAAAGGTCTTTGCATGACTATCTGTCCATCTTGTGGCGAGTGTAGGAAATTAGCTGCCACAAAAGATTACAAATTTCAATAATCTATTTCATTTGTATCGAAAGGTCTTTCGATAGAAGAAGAGAGCGAGTTATCGCGATACCGGAGATTCAACTCTGCGTTCGCACGAACTTCGCGGATAGACTGCGGATCTTTATGCAAAATAAAAAAAATTGACTACATCGATTGCAAGAAATAGAAACGAAATTGAATGTTATTTCTTCAGTAAAGGCGAAAACAAAATGACTTTCCGAACGAACTAATACATTAACATATTACAATAAAAGAGCTGCACAAAGTCTAAATAAAATCAATCCTATCATTTTTCTACAAAGAAACATTTATTATCAGTTACTTTTAAAGCACGGTACGTTTAGAGTGTCGAAACGTCTTCGTGCAAAAAAAAAAGTGTCGTAGAAGGGAAAAGAAACTAAGTTTAAATTTATACTTTTCGGCTCAAACGTTTCGAGCTGCCCGGGGTGGCTCGATGTCGTCGGACGGGTTCGGAAAGAATCGGACAAGTTCGGGCGAGCGAGATACCGCGATACTCGAGATTCAACTCTGCGTTCGCACGAACTTCGCGGATAGACTGCGGATCTTTATGCAAAATAAAAAATATCAGCGTCGATTACAAGAAATAGAAACCAAATTGAATGACATCTCTTCCCTTAATGATTTTAATAGAGTAAAAATCATATATTGACATCTTCAGTTTTAAAAATTTTCCAACAACTACCAATTTCATCTGTACTCAATTTTGATCCGAGAGTGGCTCGACTTCGTCGAGTGATTTGAGGAGTTGGTGATTTGAAAATTACAGTCAACACGTGTTGGCCGAGAAAGTGTCGACTTCCAGCTCAATAGTAATGGAACGACACTGAAAGAAATCGAGCCTGTCGGGTTGTGTCTGCCTAATCCCTCCACAGCCGCGCACCCGCTCAATGTTTCGACTTCGACGGTGCACGATACGTAGTGTGTGTGTCCGCTAGGGGTGTGCGAACCGCACGATCTGTAGATTTCATATAGAAACTTTGAGTCATAAGTCTCCGTCCCAAAACGATAGGCCTTGTTTCGAGGACCAGCGCGCGGCCAATCAGCGAAGCGCATTCGAGCTGGTGCCACGAGGGGCTCTCTTCGAGGTCCGCGCTTCCGACACTGTTGAGGCCCATTTGACCACCTAACTAGTGCACATCATTCATTCCGTCGTTGTCGCTCGTCGTGAACGGACGTATTATTCGGTCGCACCGTCGAGTCACAACCTCGTTCTTTTCTCCGCGGAGAATTATCGCACAGTTTTCTTTAATACTTAAACTTCTGTCTTCAAAGTATTTACAATTTAAATTCACTCGCGAGTGCACAGTGTTTACTCGCGCCGTGTTCGCGTTCTTCGTCGCCGCGCCCGTCGCCTCTCTGCCTGCGGCCATTTTGTGCTGAGGTTCGTCGTTTTCTTCAAGCCACGTGGCGGACGATTCAGCCAAGCGGTCCTCCATCTTGAAGAGGCCGAATGTGAGAAGGAAGAGCGACCAATTTAAACGAGCCCCACTGGCTAACTCAACTGAGGTCGTCAAATTCACCCCAGGACTTGTTCTCTCGGCCGCTTCCAGGGTCGAGAAAGTGAAAATCGTCACCAAAAGGCAACTTTCTCTGGACAGCAAACCTGCCGTTCCTTCTTCGCCTTCTGCGCTGTTATCTGCCAGCTGCAGTGATCTTGTTTCTGTGGAAGAAATTCCCATTCAACCCATTAAATCATCAAACCAAGTAAGTTATGGAAAGTGCGCCTCCGACGACGCTTTACTTACTCGAGCCGCTTCTGCTCCGTCTGTAGCTCAAGCTTCTACTTCTGCAGCTTCAGGTAGCACTTCTATGCATGATTCTTTTACTGTTCCGCATGCTTCAAATTCCGAACATTTACTAACGTCCGAGAATCGGGATCTTATTGATATAAACCCACTTCACCCTACTCCTTCAATCGAAGCTTCACAAACCTACCCAGGTATACGGGAAAAGGATAATCTATTAAGCTCATCGGAATTTCAAGCCGAACAAAGGCAATGTCTCGTTTCTCCGCCAAATACGGCTTCAGCATATGACCTTCCTATCCACATACAGACAACCGCTATTGTTCACTCGCCTCCTGGCGATAACATTGCTTTTTCACCCGAGCCAAAAAAACTCAAGGCAAATCGGGATACAACTTCTATGGTTATTGACGACCTTCCTCTTTCTTCATCCTTTGGCACGATGCCGAAGGGCAATCACAATAAGCAAACATCGAGACAGGGGACTACTCCCAGTATCCCCACCTCAAACCGATTTAATTTGTTAAATTCTTTTAAACTCGACTCCGAGGATTTTCCGCCTCTGAGACCGAACGTTCGTCATGAGGGTCCGTCTCTTCGAGAAACTTATTCGCAGGCATCTTCCTCTAAGGGCAAAAACCCAATTGATAATTCTAATATCTCTAACACAAATCCTAAAGTTAATCCTAACTTGTCTGCGGTTGATGAACTCAACACAAGACAACTGTCCAAACCACCACCACTATACATTTCCAACTTTGATGGAAATATTCCAAAACTCATTTCCTCCCTGACTGAATCGTATGGGAAGGAATTTAAACTCAAGTTTCTCGGCCAAAGAGTGCGCATCCAATTAAATTCTATTGTACACTTTAGAGACTTGAAGAAGAACCTTCAAGACTCTAAACTTCCGTTCCACACCTTTACGGTTAATGCTGACAAAGTTTTGTCAGCGATCTTAAAGGGTCTCCCTAGAATGGACCCTGCTGAGCTTCTCGAAGAGATGAGATCGAACGATTTAGACCCAGTTTCTTGTGTACCCATGGGTGGTAAACGGAATTTAGACTCTCCGTACTGTACATACAAAGTTTCCTTTCCGAATGGGGTAACGTTGAATAAGGTTCGTAAAACCTCATACCTTTTTTACACCCGGGTGTACTGGGAAAAGTTTAACTCCAGAACCAATTACTCGCAGTGTTTCCGATGTCAAGCTTTCGGCCACTCTTCGTCGAATTGCGGATATAATCCGAAATGCGTTAAATGCGCAGGATCTCATTTCTCTTCGGACTGTTCATCCACTACTGTGGAGAATCCATGCTGCGCAAACTGCGGGGGCCCTCACACGGCAAACTTTTCCAAATGCCCCGCTCTAATTAAATACCTCGAGAAAAGGTCAAATCGACCACCACTTCCGTTGGAAGAGAATCTGCAACCACCCATGGGTCCGCATAGTTCGCTCACCTCTGCGATACGCAGACCGAATCTGTCATATAGCGGCGCGCTGGCTCCCACCAGCAAACCCCCTCGATCGGAGTTTAAAAATTCTTACGAACCTACGGAAAACACCGAAATACCGATGTCTTCCGTAGAAGAAACTATGATGGTTTTCAAGGAAATCTCTAACATCTGTAACGTCAGCAAAATACTTGCTGCCGCAAAAAATTTATTGTACAGGCTAAAACAGTGCAAGTCCGAGTCTGAGCAATTTATGGCTTTCATGCAGGTATCTGCCTCCTTTTCATAAATATTAAATATCCTAAAATACTGTTATGGAATGTAAATTCTGTACTAAAAAAGCACACTGAAGTTACTATTTACCTTCAAGCAAATAGTATAAATATTGCTATACTTACTGAAACGTGGCTCAGACCGGACCAGCACTTTTTTATTCCTGGTTATAAAATAGTCCGTAAGGACCGTAATGCACTGGCCCCGACATCCAAAGGTGGAGGGGTAGCTATTCTTATTCAGGATTCTCTTGATTTTAATATGGTTGATTTCCCTTCTCCAAATGGCGTGGACGTAGCATGTATTAGATTAACATCTCCTGGTCTGACGATTATGGCGGTTTACAATCCCCCCCTAAACGTCTTAACTAAGGAATTCTTAAATTCCGTTGCTAGACTCCGCGCTCCCTACATTTTGGGAGGCGATCTGAATGCTCGTCACTCCACCTGGGGAGATCAACATGCCAATAGATCTGGTACTGTTCTCTTTGAGCACTTAGCAAAAGCTAAACATAGACTGTTTTTTCCTCCTACTCCTACGTTCCGTAGGGGTAACATACTATCTACACTGGATATTTTTCTGGTGGAAGCCCCATGTAATTTTGATTGCACACTCATTGAGCAGCTGCCCGTCGACCACAGCCCGGTCATGCTGACACCGAATACCGAATTGCTGTATGCCCCAGATATAAAAGTTACCCATGACTGGGAGAAATTCAAGGAGTTATCAAACAAATTCCGCATTACGGGATATCTAGGGAATATCAGCGAGATTGACAAATCTATCAAAATTCTCTCCTCTTTTCTGCATGCATGTCTCAAAAGATCTTCGGTTTATTCCGAAAAATCTAACCGTCCGTTCTTACCAGACGACAAAAAACTGATCTCGCTCATTCGAGCCAGACGTAAAATCCGAAGGGATCTGCAACGTACTGGTTGCAGTCTCTTCCTGGCTAAACTAACAGATATTTCCAGAGAGATTCGAAGGAGATCGTTTGATTTCAAACAAGAGATCATGAACCAAAGATTGGCTAAAACCAATAAAACTGATCCCACCTTTTGGCGGAATTTTAAAATTCTTACTGGTTCACGAACCAACATTCCAGCAATTAAAATTGCCACATCTAGCAATCCTGTCGTCCTCGACAAGGACAAAGCTGAAGTTTTTGTCAACACTTTTGCTAACTCCTTCTCTGGTTCTGGTTTTACAACATCTAAATTCAGAAAAGTAGTAGAGAAATTCTACGATTCCCTTCTGATCTCAAATCCTGGAGAATCTCAAAGGCAAATTATTGTCACACCAACTGACATCGCTGGTTTTATCCGAGATTTGAAAAATAACAAGTCTCCTGGTCACGACAGAATCTCAGCTACTATGCTGAAAAATGCTGGACAGAGGATAGTAGTTCAATTATATTACATTTTCAACTCTTGTTTTAATCTCGCTTATTTTCCCACCTCATGGAAACTGGCTAGGGTGGTTCCCATCCCAAAACCAGGAAAAGATCATAAACTAGCAGAGAATTATCGTCCAATTAGCCTTTTGCCAATTGTGAGTAAATTGCTTGAAAAATGCATACTCAAAAATCTGTTGAAGTTCCTTATCGAGAAGGACATTATTATCAACCAGCAGTTCGGTTTTAGAGCCATGCATTCCACCACGCATCAATTGGTTAGATTTTCCCAAATGGTGACTCACCAGATGAATATCAGGAGAGTCATCCCTGCAGTTTTTCTGGATCTAACAAAGGCCTTTGATACCGTTTGGCATAAAGGTCTGATATTTAAACTCGGTCGGATTGGGCTCGACGGGCAGCTGCTCAGATTTCTACAGAACTACCTTAGTGGCAGAGAAATCTATGTTTCACTAAATGGGCAAAGTTCACAGTCACTCCCCGTGGCTGCGGGTGTACCGCAGGGCTCCATCCTGGGGCCTGTACTTTTTAATATATATGTCAACGACATACCCACCAGTACAAACTGCCATTTGGCAATGTATGCAGACGATACATTGCTCTTCTGCCATCATAAAATACCAAGTATTGCCATTTATCACTTACAATGCTACTTGGATCAAGTTTCCAACTTTTTTAAATCTTGGGGCCTAATGGTGAACCCTGCCAAAACACAGGCTATAATGTTTACCATCCGTCGACTCGCCCCTTATGGCAATTTGACTATCGAAAATTCCACAATTAAGTGGGAAACAAATATTAGATACCTGGGAGTCGTTATGGACTCTCAGCTTACATGGAGGGCAGCTATTAACGATAGGATTAGCAAAGTTCGTGCTGCGTCGGGAGCCCTGCACAAAATTATTGCCAAAGGTTCCCCACTTAACCTAAACCTTAGATTGACATTGTATAAGGTCTGTCTCAGACCTGTTTTAACGTACGGACTCCACCTTTGGATAGCCTCGGCCCGTAGCAATTTCTTGAAAGCCAGTCGTGCACAGTCTAGACTGTTAAAGATCATCTCCGGTTTTCCCACAAGAACTCCAACATGCATCTTGCATGAGTTGCTTGATATCCCGAGCATATTGGAATTTGCAATTGACTCAATTAAAAAATACATGGTCTTCGACCACTCCAACGCTCTAGTCAGAACCACCGGCACGTACGAGCCGCATCACATTCCTTATGTTCGGTTAAAAAAAAGATTTCCACTCTATTTCTACCACTTGAGGCCGCCTTGACATTCCACAGGGTTCAATGACGTGTTATACACACATAAAATATCTACATTATATTTTTATTCGCAATTACAATTGGGGAGTTTCTCCCCTGTCTCGATGCTTGTCTTTTCTCCTCTAATTCCTCTTTATGCATACTGTATGCATGGTGTTTCGGGTATCTTTTGAAAATTTTACCCCCCTTCAATCATTTCTGCAAACTATATTTCTCATTACAAAGGTAATACCACTTCCCTGCTTATGTTTGTTGGTAAAGCGACACCTGCCGCTAGGTACAACACTACTTAACTTATGCTAAAAAAAAAAAAAAAAAAAAAAAAAAAAAAACCTAACTAGTGCACATCATCATTCTGCTGTTGGCTCCCGTCGTGCGCGGACGTTCCGTTTTCGCGCAGTCTCTGGATCCTAGCGGCCATCTTGAATTCCTAAATTCGTGTGGGATTTTCCCAATTTCTCTTTGAGGTTTTCTCGCGTTCTTTATCGCTTTCTGCTGTGCGCGATTTTACCCTTCTGGTCTATTTGTGACCGTGTGTGATTAATCTCACTGCTGACTTCTTGTGTGCTGTGAAGACGGTGATTTCTTCTTCGTACATCCTCCCACGTGGCTGAAAACCGTTCATCGGCTGAACTCGGCAAGCGGCCTAATGTGAGAAGGAAGAGCGACTGCTTTAGACGAGCTCCACTGGCAGGCAGTGAAGCGAACCGGAGATCGAATCTGGATCTGGTCCTACCCACCACCAAAAGGATTGGAAGGGTTAAAATATTTTCGAAGAAGACTTCTTCTGTTGCGAGCCCTAAGGTTTCGTCTCCATCAACTCACGTAACTGCGAGCTGCAGTAACTTGTCTAGTGTTGAGAGTCCACCCCCCCCTAATTGCGCATCAAGCCAAGGTAAGCGATGTAAATTTTTCTTCTTCTGGCAGCTCCACCGCCCTTTCTCGTGCGGTATCTGCCCCTTCTGTTGCTATCCCGCTTGATGTGCTCGATTCTGATCTCTATCTTTCACCGGAGGAAAAATCCGGTCCTTCCTCGCCTACCCCTGGGCACCCTTTAAAAAATAAGAACTGGGATTCCTCCCTCCGGGACCCCCGCTCATTGGTTGTGTTAGCCCCTGACGCTTCGTCTTTTCATTTTCCCCCCCCTGCTGGGGATCATTCTTATCCTCAACATCCGTTGGATACTACCTTTGAATTAAACAATAATAGCAACAATTCGAATTTGAATTTGAATTTATGTACGGGTCCTCCTGGCAACGTATTTTCGCTTCCCTCCCCTCCGGCTACGGTCGTTTCGACCGCTAGGCGATCTCCGCCTAGCAACGGAAATAAACACTTGCCTGAGGCGAAGAAGCTAAAATTTAGCAAAAACTCTGACCTCCCGGTCACAGCTTCTAGCTTCAGCAATAACATGATACCCAATTCGGTATCCATTGCCAATGTTCCCACCCATAACAAATTCAACCTTCTCGGTTCCTTTAGTATTGACTCCGAGAATTTCCCCCCACTCAAGCCCAATGTTCGGCGTGGGGGACCCTCTCTTCGGGATACCTTCTCCCAACCTTCTTCGGGTAAGGGGAATTCCTCTACAGCTGCTGGTTCGCAATCTGTTCCCCCCTCTCAGTCTAGTCTGGACGCTCAACGTAATACACGTCCGTTAAATCGTGAAAGGAAGCAGTTTTCTAAGCCTCCTCCTCTTTACATCTCAAATTTCGATGGAAACATCCCACGACTCACTAAGTCACTCACGGAGTCATATGGAAAGAAGTTCAAGCTCAAATTTCTGGGGTCTCGCGTTCGTGTTCAACTCAACACCGTTGATCAATTCCGAGATTTAAAAGCAAAGCTTGAAGAGGCAAAGCTTCCGTTTCACACCTTCACGGTTAACGCCGACAAGGTTCTTTCTGTTACCCTTAAGGGGCTTCCTCGTATTAACCCTGAGGATTTAATGGAGGAAATGAAACTTCATGACTTGCGACCTGTCTCCTGTGTTCCGATTGGTGGGAAAAGAAATCTCGACTCCCCTTATTGCATCTACAAGGTGACCTTCCCAAATGGCGAAACCTTGAACAAAATCAGAAAGGTCCCCTACCTGTTCTATACTAGAATCTACTGGGACAAATTCATGTCTAGAACTAGCCATTCTCAGTGCTTTAAATGTCAGGCTTTTGGCCATTCATCCATGAATTGTGGCTATCAGCCAAAGTGTGTCAAATGTGCTGGCCCACATCTTTCCTCCAACTGCTCCTCTGCTGTCATTGAAAAGCCTGTCTGTGTTAATTGTCAGGGCCAACATACTGCCAATTATTCTAAATGCCCAGCCTTGCTGAGCTATCTCGAGAAGAGATCCAAGCGTCCAATACCCGACGCTTCCGCTCTCGCTATGCAGCCTCCTGCTCCATTTCCCATTGGTCCGCATAGATCTGTGGATACTTCTATCAGGAGACCCAGTGTCTCTTATAGTAGTGTACTCGCACCTAACAAAGGTGCTCCTCTGCCTACTCTGGTGAATAGTAGTAACAATATTAATTCTGTGGCTCCCAACCAGCCTACGGATTCCAATTTTTCCTCCCGCTCTTCTATCGAAGAGACCATGCTAATCTTTAAAGAGATTGCTGCCATCTGCAATGTCGACAAAATTCTGGCTGCAGCAAAAAACTTGCTGCATAAACTCAAGATGTGTAAAACTGAATCAGAGCAATTTATTGCCTTTATGCAGGTTTCCGCCTCCTTTTCGTAGGCAGGCAATATCCCAAAATTCTCCTCTGGAATGTAAATTCCATCTTGTGTCGTTACACTGATCTAGTTTTATACCTGCAACAAAACCACATAAATATTGAAATATTACAGAAACATGGCTTAAGCCGGAGCAGTCTTTCTCCATATCAGGTTAGAATGTGGTTCGTGCCGACAGACCCACGAGCAGCTTCCTCCGCCGAGGAGGTGGCGTTCTTATCTTGATTCAAAGCTCGCTTGAGTATAACATCATCGATCTTCCCTCCGTTGAGGGGGTCGATATAGCCTGTATACGGCTTACTTCTCCTTGTTCAACTGTGGTGGCGCTATACAATCCGCCCAAAATCAAATTGAGCTCTCGACTTCTCGACTCCATCTTTAGACTGAGAAGTCCACTTATTCTCGGTGGTGATCTTAATGCCAGACATTACGCCTGGAATAATCATCGAGCCAATCAAAACGGTACCGTGCTTTTTGACCATATGATTAAAGCCAGGTACCGACTGTTTTACCCACCCTTACCTACGTGTCGAACCCACAATGGAACATACGTTGCAAATTCTACCATTGACCTTTTTCTTGCTGATACACCCTGTGATTTCGACTGCTCGTTGCTTGAACAATTGCCGGCAGACCACAGTCCGGTATTGCTGGACCCTAAAGTGGAGCCACTTTTCTCTCCAGATATCATGGTTACATACGATTGGATCAAATTCAAAGGTCTAACCAACAATTTTCCGATCACCGGATATTTAAACGACTGTGCCTCTATTGATGCCTCTATAAGATCTCTTAGCTCCTTCCTCCACGCGTGTTTGAAGAAAGCGGCTATCTATACTCAAAAAACCTCCCGCCCCCACCTGCCGGACGATCCGATTCTCTCTTCGCTCGTCCGGTTGAGGCGAAAAATACGGCGGGACCTACAACGTACCGGTGATAGCTTTTTTGCTGATCACATTAAAGAACTCACTAAAGAGATAAAAAATAGAGCTTACAAGTATTGTAGGCTCGGCGAGAGTTGGCACGAGAAACTCGTAGGTACCACGTGGTGCTCCCACTACGCGCTCCACGTCTTCCGCGATTGGCCGAATCGCTCGACGAAGACAGCAAACGAGCGTATTGAGTGTGACTGCAACAGAGCGATGTCGCGTGGCGACGCGACGCTGAGCTCAGAACATTGGCGTAACTCTATTGTGCGTGCACGGTAAACAGCTCCATGGTTTACGCCGTCTTACGCGGATCCCACTTATTTACGCCTATGTCGACCGTCCCCCCCGTAAGAGTGGGATCCGCAGCCTTGCGTCAAGAGTGGGGACTCGCCGTTCCCCCTGCACCCCACTGACGAAATTCTGTGCCAACTCTCGCCGAGCCTACAATACAAGCAGGAGCTCATAAGAACTAGACTCTCCAGAACCAATAAGTCTGACCCCACCTTCTGGAGGAATTTTAAAATTATAACCGGTACTTCTACCAAGTTTCCTCCTTTGAATATTGCTGATTCCGCTCTGCCAGTCACTCTGGACCAAGACAAAGCCGAAATCTTTGCAAAAACCTTTGCGAGTTCCTTTTCCTGCCCTGGTCAATTCCATTCACCGCACAATACCGTGGTGGAAAATTGTTATCAAACTGTACTTAACTCATCTATTGACTTTTCCTATAGAAAGATCCTTATCTCTCCCACCGAAATCGCTGGCATGATCAGAGACCTTAATAATAATAAGGCCCCTGGCCATGACAGAATTTCAGCTACTTTACTCAAAAATACTGGTCAAAAAATTATTATCCAGCTGTATTACATCTTTAACTCATGCTATAACATTGCCTACTTTCCTTTAAAATGGAAACTCGCTAGAGTGGTTCCTATTCCCAAACCAGGGAAAGATCATAAGCTGGCTGACAGCTACCGGCCCATTAGTTTACTTCCGGTCCTGAGTAAACTGCTGGAAAAATGCATATTCAAGCAACTGCAGAAATTCCTTTCTGACACAGACCTCATAATTAATCAACAGTTCGGGTTTAGAGCTAATCACTCCACCACCCACCAGCTGCTTAGATTTGCTCAGCTTGTTACTCACCAGTTAAATGTTAAAAGGGTTGTTCCCTCAGTCTTTCTTGACCTTACCAAGGCGTTCGACACGGTATGGCACAAAGGGTTAATCTACAAGCTTTACAGCGCAGGCGTTGACTCCCTCGTGTTAAAATTTATTCTTAACTACCTCTCGGACAGGGAGCTGCTCGTGGTCATAAATGGCCGTGAATCATCCACCTACCCGGTATCTGCAGGCGTGCCTCAGGGCTCAATTCTGGGCCCCACACTTTTTAACATCTATGTCAACGACATCCCAACCAGTCGGCATTGTAAACTGGCCATGTATGCAGATGACACCTTGCTATTCGCATGCCATAAATCTCTCAGCATTGCTATTCGTCATCTCCAGGGTTATCTGGACCAGGTTTTTGCCTATTTCAAATCCTGGAACCTCCTAGTAAATCCTGCTAAAACCCAAGCTATTCTGTTTACTCTCCGTAGATTTACATCCCCCACAAATCTTACGGTAAATGGTACTCCCATACCTTGGGCAAAAAACATTCGCTACCTGGGGATAGTCTTTGATTCTAGACTAAATTGGCGTGAGGCAATTCTCGACAGGGTCCAAAAAACCCAGGCTGCCGCAGGGGCTCTTCATGGTCTGATTGGTAAGGGTTCCCCCCTATACCGTACCCTGAAAGTTACATTATACAAGGTCTGTCTTCGGCCGGTCCTGACATATGGTTTTCACCTGTGGATTGCGTCGGCGCACTCAAACTTTCTTAAAGCGAGTAGAACACAGACTCGTATTCTCAAAATCGTTTCTGGCTTTCCTCATCGCACCCCTACCTGTGTGCTAAATGAACTTCTGGACGTACCTAGTCTATATGAGTTCTGCGTTGAAAACATCAAAAAATATGAAGTGGATGACCACTTAAATCCTCTGGTCCGCTCTACCGGAACTTATAATTTACATATGATACCTTACAAAGTCAAGAAAAGATTTCCTCTTCATTTCCATCACCTTAGACCGCCTTAATTTCTGCAAACGGTACGATAACCTTTAAATTCCTTCTCATACTGCTGATTTTCACCTGACTTTAACCGGCTTTCCATGCTATGACCCTCACAGCTTTGCATGTGCTTTCTGTGTCATTGCCCTCTGCATGTGGCCCCTCAGCTACACTATTGCTTCTTTGCTATTTTCATAGCTCCATATTGGGCATTTCTGCAAATTTTTACCCTCTTTTACTTAAATTGCCCTATGGCAGTTGTACCTTAAGTAGGTAATTCCACTCTTACATTCTTATCTTTCACTGGTATAGCGGCATAAAAGCCGCTAGGTACAGTCCTACCAACTTTCTTCTAAATAAATTTAAAAAAAATTAAAAAACCACCTAACTAGTGCACATCATTCAAGAGTACAGCATTCGGCTTCTAGCGTTCGTCGCGTACGGACGTGTTTTGCCGCGCTCAGTTTCCGTTCTTTTTTCGCTTTGATTTCTATCTGCTCCTTGCATAAGCTTATGAGCGTTTAAATCCTTATCTATTGTTGACTTTATTGCCCAGTGTACTTCCTCTTGTGCTTTCGCGTTGGTGATCGTCTTTTTCGTGATTTTCTCGGGCGTGAGCCCACGTTTTTTCGGTCTGTGTGGCGGCCAACCGCCCACCACTCACTTTAAATAAACGCCCAAATGTACGGCGTAAAGCGTCTGTATTCAAAAGACCCCCAGTGGTTAACAGTGATCCGAACCGGAAATTTACTCCGGGTCTAGTTCTCTCGGCTTCAACGAAAGTTGAAAAAGTGAAAATTGTGTCCCGCAAGGATCCGCCATCTTACTCTACGGCACCGTGCCGTGCGACCACGGATGAAAACTTCTCACATGATGTGGCTGAGTCAATCTTAGATATTTCCCTGTCTGAAACAGCATTGAACTTACCTAAGGTCAGTACGGATCCTCCTATCTTAATTCGTTCGCTTTCCGAACCTTCAGTTACTCAATCAAATACTTCTAAAGCTCCGGAGCTCGATACTCCGCAGAGTATATTCCGCGGGGATTTCTCCCTCGCGCCAAACTATTCCTCTCTTGCAGAAGCTGAAAATGCTACTCATGAAATTGTAGTCTGTCCTTCTTCTGGTGATTCACCCCAGCAAACCGCAAATTCTGAAACAATTTTTCTGTTTCAAAATCCTGTTGTCGATATAGAATCTCGCTTCGATCCACCATCTTCGATAGCTGAAACAGCGACCTTCAACACGTTGTCACAACGTGTTTCTCCTATACATAAAAAAATTAAGAGAACTGTAACGGACCGGTCACCAACCGAAAACATGACGTCTCACACCAGTAAACAGTGTTTGACCCACCTTGGGGAAATCCCCACCATCTCAGTTTCAAATAGATTCAACGTCCTAAGCTCGTTTAAAGGAACTTCTAAGGATTTACCGGTGACAACAACAAATATCCGTCACGCGGGTCCCTCTCTTCGAGACTCGAAACCATCGACACTCTCAAATATTCAACCTAACTCCGACAATAAACAGCCTTCGGGGGAACTACCCAAAAAGGTTTTCTCGAAACCACCCCCTCTTTATATTGCAAACTTTGACGGCAATATGCCTCGTCTTACTAAGTCCTTGGCAGAATCCTACGGCAAGGACTTCAAATTAAAGTTCCTCGGCACAAGAGTTCGAGTCCAACTAAATTCAATTGAGCATTTTCGAGATCTCAAGGAGAAACTCGAAGGGGCTGGTCTTCCATTCCACACCTTCACGATAAACTCAGAGAAGGTCCTCTCTGCGACCCTAAAAGGTCTTCCTCGTATGAAGACTGAGGAATTAATGGAAGAGATGAAATTGCACAATCTTAACCCTGTCTCCTGCTCTCCCATCGGCGGCAGGAAAAACAACGAGTCGCTATACTGCATATACAAGGTCACGTTTCCTAGTGGCATAACCCTGAATAGCGTAAGAAAGGTGGCACACCTCTTCTGTACTCGAGTTTACTGGGACAAGTTTCTATCAAAAACAAATTACACCCAATGTTTTAAATGTCAGGCTTTTGGCCACTCTTCCTTAAACTGCGGGTATAAACCCAAGTGCGTTAAATGCGCTGGACAGCACTTCATATCTGACTGCCCCACGCAAACTGTTTTAAATCCTACATGTGCCAACTGTAACGGCGAGCACACCGCAAACTATTCTACGTGCCCAGCACTCGAAAGCTATTTGGAACGAAGTGCGAGGAAAAATCCGCTTCCTGCCTTCCAGCAACCAACTCACTCTGTCCTTAGACCACACAGATCGACTGAGACTGCACTACTTCGACCTAATATATCATATAGTAATGCTGTTGCACCGCAGAAAATTTCTGCCCCACAAATTCAAGATAGAACCCTTCATATCTTTCCTGAAAATCAAGGGAAAGCACCCTTTTCAACTGTTTCTCCTATCGAAGAAACACTTCAAATCTTCAAAGAGATTTCCTGCATATGCAACGTAGACAAAATATTAGCTGCAGCTAAAATGCTCTTATCTAAATTAAAAATGTGTAGCTCAGAAGCTCAGAAATTCGCTGCTTTTATGCAGGTCTCAGCCTCACTTTCATAGGCGGACAATATTCTAAAGTTCTTCTCTGGAATGTTAGATCCATCCATGGTAAACACGCCGATATCTCTCTATATCTGCAACAAAACCAAATTAATATTGCAATGCTCACCGAAACCTGGCTGAGGCCTGACATTGATTTCTCAATTTCTGGCTATAAAGTGATTCGAGCCGACCGACCACCTGACGGAAATCGGGGACGAGGAGGGGGTGTCATGATTCTAGTTCAGAATTCTCTTGAATATAAAATTCTCGATTTCCCTCACTATGACGGCCTAGAGGTCATCTGCGTTAGATTAACCTCTCCTGCACTCACGCTTGCTGCCGTCTATGTTAACCCTAAGATAGTCCTGACTTCTGAATTCCTGGACAGGCTCTCCCGTCTGAGATATCCATTCATCATCGGAGGCGATTTTTCAATGCCAAACATTCCTCCTGGCGTAACCAGAAATCTAATCAAAACGGCAGAAACCTTTTTAAACACAGTTCCCTGTCTAAATACAGGATCTTCTCCACCCAACTTCCAACGTTCCGCACTCGACACACTACTTCTTATTTAGACCTGTTCCTGGCCGACATCTCGTGCGACTTTGATTGCAGACTGATTGAGCAACTTCCAACCGACCACAGCCCGGTCCTTTTAGATCCCAGAGAGGCTGTCCTTGACTCTCCAAATATTATGAAAACATATGATTGGGAAAAATTCAAACTTCTCACAAATAAATTCAAAATTACGGGGCACCTCAGCAATACTACCAAAATTGACGAATCTGTGAGAACCACTGAGTCGTTTCTATCCGCCTGTACCAGAAAGGCTTCCGTCTATGAGGAAAAATCATCTAGACCACATCTCCCAGATGACCCTTTGTTGACGTTCCTTGTTCGCTTGAGGAGAAAACAGCGCCGTAATCTTCAACGCACTGGATGTGATTATTTCAGCAACATCATTAGTCAGCTCTCAAAAGAGATCAAGCGTAGAGCTAGCAAATATAAACAAGAAACAGTTAAGAGAAACCTCGCAAAAGTCGACAAAACCGATCCTACCTTCTGGAAAAACTACAAAATTCTTACAGGAATTCGTACAAAGTATCCTCCTCTTGTTACTCCTACTTCATCCACACAAATCATTACCGATCAAGACAAAGCAAATATCTTTGCAACAGCTTTTGCAAACACCTTCTCTGGTACTGATTATAATGATTCTTCACATAACGTTGACGTCGTTCGCCACTGTCAGTCCATCTCGAACTTTACTCCAGACCTCGCATTTAGACGCGTTCTTGCTTCCCCTTCGGAAATAGCAGCAGCTATCAGAACCTTTAAAAATAATAAAGCCCCTGGGTCCGATAAAATTACTGCCCTCATGCTCAAACACTCTGGACACAAAATAGTTATTCAGCTCTACCACATCTTCAACTCCTGTTTCAACCTCTCTTATTTTCCCGACAAATGGAAAATTGCGAAGGTTGTTCCCATACCTAAACCAGGCAAGGATCATAAATCCCCGGAAAATTACCGCCCAATCAGCCTTCTTTCAATTCTCGGAAAACTCCTGGAAAAATGTATTCTCAAACGCCTCCAAGAATTTCTTGCAAAGACAAACCTACTCAGAGATCAGCAGTTCGGTTTTAGATCGAATCACTCTACAATCCATCAACTAATCAGATTCTCCCAGATAGTAACCCATCATATAAATCTTAAAAGGTCGGTCCCGGCAGTTTTTCTAGATCTTACAAAGGTCTTCGATACTTTCTGGCACAAGGCTTTAATCTTTAAGCTAGGTAACGCTGGCCTTGATACACTGATGCAAAAATTCATATATAACTATCTTACGGACAGGAAACTCTTTGTCTCAATCAATGGATTTGACTCTCCTTTACACAATATTTGCGCTGGCGTTCCGCAAGGATCAATCCTTGGTCCCATTCTATTTAATATTTACGTCAACGATATCCCCGTCGACGAAAGAGCTCAACTTGCTATGTATGCGGACGACACTCTACTCTTTTGCCCGCACAAAAATTCCAGTATTGCTGTCAACAAACTTCAATCCTATCTTAACAAAACTATAAATTTCTTCAAAGACTGGAAGCTTACTGTAAATCCTGCAAAAACTCAGGCAATACTTTTTTCCTGGCGAAAGAAACACGCAATCCCTCAACTTATTGTAAATAACGTTTCCATCCCATGGGAAAAGAACGTAAAATACTTGGGTATCCTTCTTGATAGTAAGCTGACCTGGAAAGCAGCAATTTTAGACCGTGTATCAAAAACACGTGCAGCCGCTGGAGCCATTCACAACTTAATCTCTCAACCTTTCCTTTAAACCGCAGTCTCAGACTTGCCCTGTATAAGATCTGCCTGAGACCAGTGCTCACATACGGTCTACACCTATTGTTTGGGATTGGCTGAGTGGGCCTGCAGCGTCCGCGGCACGCGATAAGCCATTGGCTGTTATCAATCGCGATAGAGATCGAAGATCGATCGTGAGGTCGCCGAACTGTTGGCCGGCGCCGGCGAAGACGACGATTATCGATTATCGACCGCTTCTAGACGCCCGGATTGGTGGATATCCCTATCGATCCGCAAGTCGATCGTTTTCGGCGGTGACGGCTAGCGGCCGGCTGATCTATCGCCAGTTCTTATCTAGCTCGCTAGAACGATCTACATCTTGCGCATCTCCCTTTAACTTGCTTACGCTCTAACGGTTTTTGATATACTCCGCTACTGAGATATCATCATCTCTCGATTCTCTGTACTTCAGAGAAGTATC
The DNA here is from genome assembly GCA_916610235.2 of Lasioglossum morio. NCBI lineage: Eukaryota > Metazoa > Arthropoda > Insecta > Hymenoptera > Halictidae > Lasioglossum > Lasioglossum morio. Next base: position 557,659 of record CAKAJA020000202.1, on the reverse strand, counting down.
TAATAATCAGTGCACTAGTAAAATTATCTAATTTAACTTTATTGTATTTCCTAAAGTTACAAGTGTACATATTCTTAGTTTTGTAAAGGAAGTGGACGAACCCCAGTGGGAGTGAAAAAAAATAAAGATAGTGACTACTATTAAAGGTTTCCAATTCTCCCTTCCTATCCCGAACATTTGGTCCTTCGAGCCGGATCCAGTGCTGCAGTCTCCTAAAAAGTGAACGTTACTTTTATTCAAATCGCTCGTGCTTCGACCTTGTGAATAAAACAATGGCTGACTTGATCGAAAATCAACGGCTTGTCGCCCAACGACTCTCCCGCATCCTGACTAACTTGAAGAAGAAAGGCAAGGCTAATCTTACACTCGGAATACTTCAAGCCGGTCGAGACACCATTGAACGATTGTGGGATGAATATAGCCGGGGCGATTCGGAAATCAGAGCCGCCGCTAGAAAGGAACCTAGACTGAAGGAGACCCTTTACTTTAACGATGACGAGTATGGGAGTGTGCAAACCAGCTATTGTGAGCAGTCCGGAGCCATACGCGACATGATTTCAGAATACGAAGCGGCTACGACCGTTAAGAAAACTTCGTGTTGCCAAAAATGGCTCTCGCAACATTCGAGGGCGACTACAAGGACTGGCCATCGTTTCGTGATTTGTTTACTTCCCTCATTATAAACGACTCGACTTTGTCTCCTGTAGAGCGGCTTCACTATTTGAAAGGCTGCATGAAGGGCGACGCTGCGTCTCTTCTAAAAAACGTCAAGACGACATCGGACAATTTTCAAGTCGCCTGGGACAAATTAGAAAATCGGTACACTAATCTTCGCCTCCTCGTACAGGCTCAAATTCGAGTGCTTACCTCATTGGCTCCTGTCGAGAAGGAATCAGCGTCCGAAATGAAACGGCTCTTCAACGAAACGTTCGATGCTATAGATGCTCTAGACAATCTTGGTCGACCTGTCACGAACGCCGTAGACTGGATAGTCGAATTGACAGTCGAACGTTGGGACCTACAGTCTCGCCGTGATTGGGAAGAGTCGTTGCAACACTCGAAGGAGCTACCTACTCTAGAGCAGCTGAAGACTTTTATGGAGGGACGGATCCACACTTGTCAGGCACTGGAGTCTTCACAGCAGAATGAGACCTCGAACTCCAAGAAGAAATCTTCAAAGGCCGTAAGGGTACACCAAGTATCAAAGGCTAATTCCTCGACAAGGACCTGCAGTCTCTGTCAAGGCCCGCACTTCATCCTGTTCTGCAGCCAATACCAGGAGAAGGTTCCGAGCGAAAGGAAGGAGGCGGTTCGATCACTTGGGCTTTGCTACAATTGCCTAGGGAAACATCCCGCCAGTGATTGTCACTCTAAGAAGAGGTGTCAGAAGTGCGATGGGAAGCATCACACTAGCATTCACGATGCTGCCTCAAAAGCCAAGGAACCTACCTCTTCTGGAGTCTACGTGCAACACTCTTCTGCTCACGTGAGTCATTCTGCGGCCGTTCTCCTGAGCACTGCTCGCGTAAAGGTTTCAGGATCCCGGGAACCAGGCTGCCTCGCTCGATCGCTCATCGACCCTGGTAGCGAAGTGTCGCTGATTTCGGAGGCTCTGGCGCAGCGTCTTGGCGTAGAAAGGAGACAGGCTCGAGTTCCTCTTCTAGGCGTGGGAGGAGCCAAGGCCAGATTTACGAGGGGGAAAACCACGCTGGTACTCGCTCCTCATGATGGCGGGGAGCTACAATTCAAGGTTCCCGTTTACATTATCCCGGAGCTTTCCCGATACCGCCCTCGAAACTTACCTGACCTAGCTGCGTGGCCGCATATCCAAGGCTTGAAACTGGCCGATCCTGCCTACTACCGTCCCGATCCAGTCGACATTCTGTTGGGAGCTGATTCTTATAACTTGCTCCTTCGCGAGGGTGTGAGGAGAGGACCAGCTAATACTCCAGTTGCTCAGGAGACTGCTCTCGGTTGGATCTTGACGGGCGGAGTCGAGGCGAAGATCGGCGACGGTGCTGCCGAGCGATCAGGAATTCCGGTGCAGCACTGCAATATAGATCGCGAATTAATAGAATTGCTCACTAGGTTCTGGGAGCAGGAGGAGGTCGACGCTGCGATTCCGAGCACCGAGGACGACCAAAGGGCGGAGGAACATTTCGTTCGGACTCACCTGCGACTACCGGAGGGCAGGTATATGGTTCGCTTGCCCTTCAATCGAACTCCAGAGTTGGGAGACTCTCGGCGCATAGCCCTTCGGACGTTAGAGTCACTGAACAGCCGGTTCAGGCGCTCTTCCGATCTCCAACGAGCCTATTCGGAATTTCTGGCTTCCTATGAATCGCTCGGGCACATGGCAGCACTACAACTATCTCCGTCCTGGGAGGGATACTATCTCCCTCATCACGGCGTTTGACGAGAAGCGAGCTCCACAACGAAACTACGGGTCGTCTTCAACGGATCGATGCCATCTTCCAATGGGAAGTCCCTCAACGACTTCTTACTCCGGGGTCCGAATCTACTTCCCAACCTCGCTGATGTCCTGCTGAGGTGGCGACGTCATGTCTATGTTTTCTCGGCAGATATCGAGAAAATGTATAGGCAGATACTCGTTCACCCTGAAGACCGCAAATGGCAACGGATCCTTTGGAGACCTGCACAGGAAGACAGCATCGTTGAGTACGAACTCAACACGGTAACCTACGGATTAGCTTCTGCTCCTTACCTGGCAATCCGTAGTTTACACCAACTTGCCAAGGATGAGGAGAAGCAGTACCCCCTTGGATCCAACGTAATCCTGCAGGACGTCTACATGGATGACGTCCTCACCGGAGCCGACACCTTGTCCGAAGCTAGGCGGAAACAGCAGGAGCTACGGGAGCTCCTCATGGCGGGCGGGTTTCCACTTCGCAAGTGGGCCTCCAACTCAAAGGGACTGCTGGACGGACTCTCAGACGATGAGCGGAAGGGCATCGACGAGTGGGATTCTCCGACGCTCCACAGCGTCCTCGGTATAAGATGGACCCCTTCCTCTGATTGCTTTCAGGTTACCGCTGTGACGTCTCTCAAAAACTCTGGGTTCACGAAGCGTTCGGTGCTCAGTGGAATCGCCCAGCTGTTTGACCCACTTGGTTGGCTGGCTCCAGTCACTATCGCAGCAAAGGTGCTCATCCAGTCTCTCTGGCTCCTAAAGGTTGACTGGGATACACCTTTACCTGAAAAGGAGGAATTAAGTTGGCAGCAGTTCCAGCATCAACTCCCGGAGCTACAGAATCTAAAGATACCTCGATGGCTCGGAACCAGCTCTTCGCTTCAACCTCTGGAGATTCACGGGTTCGCCGACGCCTCCGAGCGAGCATACGCTGCGGTTGTGTATTCTCGCACAATCGACACTGAGGGTGCCGTCACAATCTCACTGATTGTGGCGAAATCAAAGGTGGCCCCCTTGAAGCGGGTCTCGCTGCCCAGACTGGAGCTCTGTGCAGCCTTCCTGCTGGCCAGGCTCGTCGAGCACGTCATCAAAGTGCTCGATTGGCAAAAGGTCGATCTTCACCTCTGGTCCGACTCTTCGGTCGCGCTCAGCTGGATCCAGGGGCATCCGTCTCGCTGGCCGACCTACGTGGCGAATCGAGTGGCTGAGATCCAGAGGATGCTGCCGTGGGCGAAGTGGCACCATGTCCGGAGTGCGGAAAATCCAGCCGACTGTGCTTCCCGAGGCCTATCTCCAGCTGAACTGCCCAAGTTCACACTTTGGTGGCGAGGACCCGAGTGGTTATCTTCACCTGATCTTATTCCGGTAACCTCCATCGAGGAAAAGATCGACGAGACGGAAGAACTGGTAGCGCACCACGTAAGCCGCAGGGTAAAGAAACCGCCATGCCAGCTAATAGAGCGGTTTTCAAACCTGAATCGGCTAATCCGAGTCCTGGCCTGGTGCCGCCGATGGATCCCTAGAAACCGGAAAAGGGAAGAAATAATGACAGCTTCCGAAACGCAGGAAATAAAACTTACCCTTCTGCGGCTGGAGCAGGAAGCAGTCTTCGAGGAGGACATCGCCAAGCTCCGGAAGGGTCTACCAGTCGCCACGAAGAGCAGACTGGCAAAGCTCAACCCCTTCCTGGGTTCGTCCGGAGTGCTTCGAGTCGGTGGTCGGTTGCAGGCAGCCGATCTCTCCTACGACAGGATGCATCCTGCGATACTTCCGGACGAGTCCCCCTTGGCGAAGTTGTGGGTCGAAGCTGCACACAAACGATGCCTGCATGGGGGGACACAGCTCACCCTGACTACCCTACGCCAGGAGTGCTGGATCCTCAAAGGGCGTCGTCTGGTAAGGTCTTGTATCCATCGATGCACGGTCTGTATACGCTGGAAAGGACAAACAGTCCAACCTAAAATGGGTAATCTTCCCCTAGCAAGGGTTATTCAATGTCGTCCCTTTTACAGGACTGGAGTTGACTACGCGGGACCGATACAGCTTCGATACGGTCGGGGTCGTGGCCAGCGCACATCTAAGGGGTATATCGCGGTATTTATCTGCCTCTCCACCAAAGCCGTGCACCTGGAGGCTGTAACGGATGGATCCACCGAACATTTCCTTGCTGCTCTACGTCGGTTCATCTCAAGGCGAGGCCGATGCTCGGAACTGTACAGCGACTGCGGCAGAAACTTCATCGGCGCTAACAACGAGCTGCGCAGTCTGCTCAAACAATCGGTCCAACAGGGAGGTGGTCCATTCGCTGCAGCCTCCACGGAAGGCATCAAATGGTCCTTCAATCCTCCGGCAGCCCCACACTTTGGAGGCATCTGGGAGGCTGCCGTTAAATCGGTAAAATATCACCTCCGCCGACTCATCGGGGAACAGCGGCTTACCTTCGAGGAGCTGGCCACACTCCTGACAGGTATCGAAGCGTGTCTCAACTCCAGGCCGCTACAACCCTTATCCGATGACCCTGAGGATCCAGCAGCCTTGACGCCGGGGCACTTTCTGATCGGGGGACCCCTCATCTCGGTCCCAGAGCCCAGCCTCGAGGAAATTCCCGTATCCCGGTTATCACGGTGGCAACTGATACAGCAGCTGCAGCAGCACTTTTGGAAACGCTGGTCTCGGGAGTATTTAAACACCTTACAAACCCGCGGCAAGTGGATGAAAAACAAAATTCAAATTAGAACAGGTTGGCTGTGTCTAATAAAGAACGAGGAAGTTGCACCTACTCAATGGCCGCTAGTTCGCGTGATTAACGTACACCCGGGACCAGACGGTACAGTGCGAGTTGCCACAGTCCGTACTTCCACGTCGCAATTCCTCCGACCAGTGCATAAACTGATCCCCTTGTTGGCAGCGGACGTCGAGAAAAGGGATACGGGAAAGGTCCATGAGTCTGGACCCTCAAGCGACCCCCCAGTCAGTAATTGTAACTAATAATGCAAAATTTCATGTAGATTCACGTAAATTAGCTCATCTCATCAATTCACTCACCTTTGTATCACCTGCATTCACTGTACACACTCATCACCATCGCATTCACTGTATAACACGGTCACCTCTAACGCTTGTTACTACGCACTTTTTTTGTAGATACTACGCAGCACGTTTTGGACCTACTCGGCCCGGCTATTCATTCACGTCTTCTCCATAACAGATTGGTTCTGCGTTAATTTCGTCATTGGCTGACGAGGCGGGCGGAATGTTTGGGATTGGCTGAGTGGGCCTGCAGCGTCCGCGGCACGCGATAAGCCATTGGCTGTTATCAATCGCGATAGAGATCGAAGATCGATCGTGAGGTCGCCGAACTGTTGGCCGGCGCCGGCGAAGACGACGATTATCGATTATCGACCGCTTCTAGACGCCCGGATTGGTGGATATCCCTATCGATCCGCAAGTCGATCGTTTTCGGCGGTGACGGCTAGCGGCCGGCTGATCTATCGCCAGTTCTTATCTAGCTCGCTAGAACGATCTACATCTTGCGCATCTCCCTTTAACTTGCTTACGCTCTAACGGTTTTTGATATACTCCGCTACTGAGATATCATCATCTCTCGATTCTCTGTACTTCAGAGAAGTATCTAATAATCAGTGCACTAGTAAAATTATCTAATTTAACTTTATTGTATTTCCTAAAGTTACAAGTGTACATATTCTTAGTTTTGTAAAGGAAGTGGACGAACCCCAGTGGGAGTGAAAAAAAATAAAGATAGTGACTACTATTAAAGGTTTCCAATTCTCCCTTCCTATCCCGAACACCTATGGATTGCCACCGCACCCACTAACTTCCTAATTGCCAGCCGTGCTCAAACCAGAATTTTAAAAATAATTACAGGTTTTCCAACACGCACGCCCACCTGCGTAATAAACGAAATCTTCAACATTCCGAGTCTTATCGAATTCTGTTCTAAAATCATTGACAGATACGAGGTGGATTCACACCTGAATCCACTTGTTCGTCTCACGGGAATGTACAACCCCCACGAAATCCCTTACAGAATCAAAAAAAGATTCCCATTATTTTACCATCATCACTGTCCTCCCTGATTCACTGGGTTATTATGCCCGCATTCTATTGGCTATGCATGATGCATAAATAAAGCCTACGCCTCATTGGCTACATTACAGTTCAAATTAAATTCAATTCATATCTTCAACTATGGTTCTCACACCATTCTGAGAACCAAACCAAATTAATATCAATATTACCGAAGGGGCAAACCCCCCCCTCATCCCCCCTCCCTTTCCGATGAAATTACTCTCTCGCGGAAATACTCATTTCTGCATACATTTGCACGACTTCCCTAATGGATTGTCTTGTCCATATCTACCCATATTAAAAGGAGCTGTTTTGAAAATTTTACTCCTCTCTTATCCTAATTTTTGCTTCATACTGCAACTCCTACCTTTCCAGAGGTAACACCATTTAAATTCTTCTTTTCTTCTTCTTAAAACCTGGTAAAGTGGCGCCAACTACTAGGCACAGGCCAACTACTTTCTGCTACTATAAAAAAAAAAAAACACCTAACTAGTGCACATCGTCATTCGCGCGCGACAAGTCGTTAGGTTCGGACGTGCTTTGTCGTGGACAAAATTTCTGGAGCCTTCCAGAGCCTTTAAAGTGCGTTGTTTAAAGTGTTTCGGTTTCCCTAAAATTGTGATCTAGTTATTGACCAGTGCAATTTCTTTACGCCGAGGCACCGCGATCGCGCTTCTGTCGCCTTCGCCATAAGGCGTTTCTTTCCGCTCGCTCTAACCTCTCCGCGCACGTGGCGGACAAGCGCTTCGAGGGAACCCACACGAAGAGACCCCATGTAAGCAAAAAGGGTGAACAAGTTAAGAGATCTCCACTGGTTTCCAGTGGAGTTACCAAAAGGTTTACGCCTGGACTGGTTCTCTCGGCCTTATCGAAGGTCGAGAAGGTCCAGATTGCGACGAGGAAACAACTCCAATTAACCAAGGTTCCTACACCAGTTTCGGCGCCTGTTCCTTCTTCCTCTCGCACTAACGCGGCCGTTAGTGCGATATCATGTGTTGAGGACACTTCTCCTCTGGTTATATTGCCGGTTGACTGTGCTCATGGTAGCCCTAAAATTCTCCCCCGTGCTGTATCTGCACCATCGGTTGCGCAGCTGAAAAGCTCCACAACCACGGAGATCGTCTCTCCATCCAACTCTTTACCAGCTCCTGGCGCTGATAAAACTGGTAAAACTGGTGAACCTTTACTAGAGGACGGTGAAATCTTCTCAACCGACTTATTCACTCCAACTGTGTCTACTCTAGACTTTTCCCCTCCTAATACCCTTTTTCAGGAGGGTAACCCTCCGCAGGGATTCTTAAATCTAAAGGATTTTCCATCCATAAATACCAATTCTATGTCTATGCCTGACATTGGGTCGGCAACGACCGTACCGTCCTTTGCTCGGTCACCGCCGAGCTACCACAACAATTTTTTGTCTGAGACAAAGAGACAGAAAATCGGGGGGGACACTGAATCTCCCGTCACCTTCGACTCGCAGGTTGTAAACATGACAGGGGTTCCCCATCATGGGGAAATCCCCGCCGTAACGGTCTCCAACCGCTTTAACCTTCTCGGCTCCTTTAGTGCCGATGCAAATGATTTCCCTCCACTTAAACTGAACCCTCGACATGGAGGTCCATCGATTCGTGGTTCTCCTTCTCAGCCTGCCACTGACAGACAGACAAATTCAAAAGCCAACAGCAATAATGCTGTTCCTTCTTCTTCCTTAACCTACTCCTCCTCGGATAGAGTAACCTAGAGGCAGATCGCCAACCCCCCCCCTTATATATCTCCAATTTCGATGGGAATATCCCACGCCTAACGGCATCTCTCGTTGAGTCCTATGGGCGTGAATTCAAACTAAAGTTCCTTGGAACACGTGTTCGCGTTCAACTAAACTCACTCGATCACTTCCGTGATTTTAAAAAGAAGCTGGAGACAGCCAAGCTCCCTTTTCACACCTTCACGGTGAACTCTGAAAAGGTGCTCTCAGTCACTCTTAAGGGGTTGCCTAAGATGAATCCGACCGATCTCATGGAGGAAATGAAACTCCACGAACTTAACCCGGTCTCGTGTATACCGATCGGAGGTAAGCGAAACGTAGATTCCCCATATTGTATATATAAAGTTACTTTCCCGAACGGGGTAACTTTGAATAAAATACGCAAGGTTGCTCATCTTTTCTATACACGCATTTATTGGGATAAATTTCAGTCCAAAGTGAATTACTCACAGTGCTACAGATGTCAGGCTTTCGGCCACTCCTCTGTAAATTGCGGATACACACCTAAATGTGTCAAATGTGCCGGCTCCCATTTCACTTCGGAGTGTACTCTCATAACCATTGATAAACCTACATGCGTGAACTGTAACGGCCAGCATACGGCTAACTACTCCAAATGCCCGGCTCTAATGAATTATCTAGACAAAAGGGCAAAAAGATCTTCGCCACCTGCTCACCTCGCACAGGTATACCCATCGGCTCCTACGGGCCTTCACAGGCCCGTGACCACATCAATTAGACGCCCTACCGTCTCCTATAGTGCCGCCCTTGCCTCTAGTAAAAGTGAACACGGCGGGAATGAAGGGTACAGAAACCCACCCATGGTTACCCAGGAACAAGTTCCAAATCCCGCTAAACCATCGATCTCTTCGATTGAAGAGACGATGATGGTGTTCAGAGAAATTGCAACTATTTGTAATGTGGACAGAATCTTGGCTGCAGCAAAGGATCTTCTCAACAGACTTAGAATTTGCAGAACTGAGTCTGAACAGTTCGCCGCTTTTATGCAAGTATCTGCTTCGCTTTCATAGGAGGCAAATATCCCAAAATTCTTCTATGGAATATCAACTCCATATTCCATAAATACACCGATCTCTCATTATATCTGCAACAAAACGATGTTAACGTTGCGATAATTACAGAAACGTGGCTTAGGCCCGACCAAAATTTCTACCTTTCTGGATATAAGATCGTCCGATCCGATCGCCCCCCGGACAGTTACTTTGGCCGCGGCGGTGGTGTAATGATCGCTGTCCAGAGCTCACTTGATTTTCAAATTGTAGAGCTTCCACAACTGAGTGGTATAGACATTGCCTGTATCAGCTCACCTCTCCCGCACTAACACTTGCGGCAATCTACAACCACCCAAAGGCCACAACGACCTCGGAATTCCTGGATCAGCTTTCTCGACTTCGCTATCCATTTATCATTGGAGGTGATTTCAATGCTAAGCACCCATCCTGGCGAAATCGCACTTCTAATCTAAATGGCAGAACCCTTTATAACCATAGTCTAAAATCAAAATACAGGATTCTTACCACACAACTACCTACCTACTGTAGAGGGAACGTAAGCTCATATATCGATCTATTCATCGTCGATACTCCCTGCGACTTTGACTGTACCCTACTAGAACAGCTACCATCAGATCACAGCCCAATTCTTCTGAATCCGCAAGAGACGGCCTTGTTTTCTCCTAATATTGTCAGGACGTACAACTGGGAAAAATTTAAACATCTCACTAATAACCTGAGAATCACTGGTCATCTCCACAATACCACGGAGATTGACATATCAGTCAGAACCTTAGAATCCCTACTTACGGCGTGCCTCAGAAAAGCATCCCTGTTTGAGGAGAAATCCTCCAGGCCGCATCTCCCGGATGACCCATTTCTCGGATCTCTGGTTCGATTAAGAAGAAAGTATAGGCGTGATCTCCAACGCACAGGGGGTAGTTACTACACCGACGTAATCAGGCAGTTATCTAAAGAAATTAAACACAGATCAATTATATACAAACAGGAAATTCTTAGAGGAAATCTTGCCAGAACAGACAAAACTGATCCTACCTTTTGGAAAAATTACAAGATCCTGACCGGTGCACGGAACAAATATCCTCCGCTCATTTCTCCATCTTCCTCTAGTCCCATCATTTTGGACAAGGACAAAGCGGCGGTTTTTGCCGAGGGTTTTGCCAAAGCCTTCGCGGAAACAGAGTAAGGATTCTCAGTATAATGATACCATAAATCGGCACTGTCAATCGATTAGAAATGCTTCTCCTGATCTCTCACTGAGACGTACACTTGCTTCCCCCTCGGATATCGCCGAAGCAATTAAAACTCTCAGAAATAACAAAGCCCCTGGCTCTGACAGAATTACTGGGCAAATGCTCAAAAATGTAGGGCATAGAGTAATCATGCAGCTGTATTATACTTTTTCTGCCTGTTATAATTTAGCCTACTTTCCCACCAACTGGGTCTCCATCCCATGGGACGACACAATCCGATACCTTGGAATTGTTATGGACAAGAAGCTCACGTGGAAGGCTGCCATATGCGACCGCGTGTCAAAAACACGTGCCGCGGCGGGAGCAATCCACAAACTAATTTCACAGGCTTCCCCTCTAAACCGTAGTCTCCGACTAACACTATACAAGGTTTGCATTCGGCCGGTCCTAACCTATGGGCTGCATGTTTGGATAGCAGCATCCCATTCGAGCTTTCGTTTGGCCAGGCGTGTCCAATCACGCATACTTAAGGTTATAACGGGTTTTCCTACCTACACTCCTACTTGCATCCTTAATGAAATTCTTAACATCCCCAGTATCCTGGAATATTGCATCAATATCATTGACAGATACAAGGTGGATACACATTCCAACGCGCTCGTCCGCCGTACCGGCGAGTACAATTTACATCAAATTCCATACCGGATCAAGAAAATGTTTCCACTACACTACCATCACCTGCGTCCTCCCTGACTCAACCTTTAAAATTTCAAGCTTCCGAAATGAGCTCGCTGCTTTTAAGTACCGTCAGCTCTTCAGTTTACATCAGTTTCAATCTCATTATACACTAGTGCACTTATCCGGTTTACCTGAACCATGCGCTACTTCTGAAATTTCCTTCTGTACTGCCTAAGGCATTGACCTTAGGCCTACCTTATTCTCGCACTCGCTGCGTATACTTTCAGGACATTTTTTGAAACTTTTAGTCCTTTCTGACATGCTATTGCACTCTTGCAACATCTACTCTATGTTGGTAATACCATTTCAATAATATATAACTTCTTCCAACCTGGTAAGGTGGCGCTCAAGCCACCAGGCACAGGCCTCCTATTTTTCTTGGAGATAAAAAAAAAAAAACCTAAATACTGCACATCGTGATTTTGGTAATTTATATTGCCCTGATAAAGCCGTGTTAAAAAGTTTTACTACTTTAGTATTTCAAAGCGTTTTACATTAGCTTTTGCGAGTAACGTAGATTGTGTGCACTACGTGAGAAGAAACGGGCGAAGTATTTCGATTGGATCGTCGCGTCGGTTTCATTTTGCTCGAATGTCTCCGAAGAGATTAAATACGCCGCGAACTTCGCGAAAACCGTGGGGCGAATTAGGCAGTAGGCAACAGCGACACATTTTAAGAGCAGCTAGATTCAATTTGATCCGCGATGAATTATCAGCCCTCGCGAATGTCGGAACTGCGCAGGACACCACCACCTCCTCTTCATTCGTACGTAATAGGATTGTTGAGGCCCCACGCGAAGATTTAGAATCACATTTTTGTTTTCCATGTTCACAAAACACGTCCAGCAGCGCGTTTTTTTCTTCGATTCCGTCGTGCGATAACACAGCCCGGCGATCTGCTGACGCTGTGTCCGGTTCATCGTTTCGCGATCTTTTAGCACATTGCTTTTTAACGAATAATATATCACACGCTCAGGGAAATAACATTATAAAGGTTCTGCGTACCGACACTTGTTTTCACAATTTTCCGATAGATACGAGGACGCTTCTCGGCACCCCACGCAATAATGTTATCACTTATAAGGTACTACCGGGCGAGTACATTCACTTTGATGTAAAATCGAAAATCGTAAATTATTTACGTAATTCCCAGGAAACCATTCCCACCAAATTAAAAATAGATTTTCATGTAGACGGTTGTACACTCGACAAACAGAACACGGTGCATTTTTGGCCTATTCAAATTAGAATCGCGAATATTCCGTATAGTAAATCGGTAATAGTTGGCCTGTACAGAGGCCCACGCAAACCCATAGATAATGTAGCATATCTTCAAAAATTTGTATCCGACATTAATTCGATAATGTCGAACGGGGGAATTATTTTTAAGGGCAGAAAAATCCGCGTAGTTTTGAGGTGCTTTATTGCCGATGCACCAGCCCGGGCGTTCATTTTAAATCATACAGCGCACACATCCGAGCGACCTTGTTCCAAGTGTGAGGTGTCTGGCGTACGGGAACAAGGTCGTGAAGTTTTCCTCGCGATCGATCACTCTCCTAGGACCGACAATACTTACGCAACTTGCACTACCGATATAGACAGTCATCATAAAGCCGGTACCAGCGCGTTAGCTCCCCTCCAAATGGGAATGGTTTCCCAAGTGCCATTCGAGTACATGCATTTGGTATGTCTCGGAGTAGTTAAGAAAATGTTAAGTGCCTGGGTGTGTGGTAATTATTTGAAAGAATCTAAATTATCTGCTGGACAAATTAATATAATATCGGCGCGATTGAATATACTTAGTAGCTACTGTCCTTCCGATTTTGCTAGGCGTCCGCGACAAATTGATATTTTTTCGAAGTACAAAGCAACAGAATTCCGGCAGTTTCTGTTGAACACCGGTCCCGTAGTCACGTGCGGAGTTGTAAATGAAAACATCCGTTTTCATTTCCTACTTCTGCACGGGGCTATTAGAATAGTCGTTTCGCCCTCGCTTCGTAACAAACATATGACGTTCGCAGACGAAGCCTTGAAACAATTTGTTTCCTCCTGCGAACGTCACTACAGTAAAACATTTTATTCATACAATATCCACGGGCTTCTCCACATAGTTAATGACGCGATACGTTTAGGACCTTTGGACTCGTTTTCGGCTTTTCCGTACGAGAACAATATGATGTTTTTTAAAAGGAATATAAGCCCGGGCTACCATTGTAACAGTTCGCGAACCGAATGGCAGAAATCGAGCTTGATGCTCGTCGACGGAATGGGGGAGGTGGTGATCCTCCAGCCGATATCCACACTCGTGCGTCGTTTAGTTGTAGTAGTGGCGAGGCTTCCCTTCGCAAAATTCGTGTTGGTAGGTTATTGCTTGCGACAGACAATCGCGATAATTGTTGTGTATTGCGCGAAGGCACGGTCTGTGTTATTTCATTTATAAATCCGTCGGGAAGTAGTTAAAGGTTAGGAGTACAACGATTTCTTAGTGTAGACGCGTTTTATGATATTGCAATAGAGTCGTCCGCGTTAGATTTTTGAAGTGAAACTTCTTTGCTGAGGGTAACAATTTTCTAAAGTAACGGATGTGACGTTTCGATGTCACGGATGTGACGTTTCGATGTCACGGAAGTGGAAAGTGGGGCGCGAAAATTTAAACTGAGAATGAACGGAGAAGAATAATTTCTTACCCCGACGGGATTCGAACCCCGGTCCACCGATTTTTTTTGGGATAACCAATGATTTTTAGAATAATAGCGAACATTTTGGAATATATCGCAACGAATAAAATGCTCGGTAGTAGGATCAAACGAAAAGGTTAGAAATACATGGTTATGTTACGACTACAGACATATAGAGATAGATTGCGCCGTCTTACGGGCGAGTTGAAGTAAAATCAAAAATAAAATAAAAATACTAATGTGTGTTTACCAAAATCTAAGTAGATTCCACGTTTTCAATCAAAATGAATAAATATATTTTCATTTAAAAACAAAATTAGTCGCGTAGAAGAAGCTCAGTGTGGTGTTTACAAAGTATTATTATACTGATGTGTGTTTACCAAAATCTAAGTAGAATCCCACGTTTTCAATTAAACTGAATACATATACAGGGTTATACAAACGTAACTTTCATAAAAACTTATTTCTTACAAAAGAAAATCAAGTTACATCAGATGTTGGAACTGCCATTCATTTTTCTACGATACAGAGCACCGCTCTTTGTATTACATTTCTCATTGCTGCCATCATTACAGCATCTCTTTTTATGCTATTACATGCATTTGTTATGTGATTCCAAAGTTATTAAACATTATTCATTGTTCTGTCGTGTACAACGGATTGAACATATCTCCAAAGGTAAAAATCCAACGGAGACAGATCCGGAGAACACAGTGGCTAACGAATTGGATTATACGTTCCTGACCGTATGATTCTGAAGTGTACGTGATAAATATAAACATAATATGGGAAGCGACAGTGGTAAACATAAACCGAGACACCCTACTTATGGCGACAACAAAAACTCTTGTATAAAGAGCGGAGCTCTGTATCGTAGAATATGGACCGCAGTTCTATTATATTATTATTATATTATACTGATGTGTGTTTACCAAAATCTAAGTAGAATCCACGTTTTCAATCAAAATGAATAAATATATTTTCATTTAAAAACAAAATTAGTCGCGCAGAAGAAGCTCAGTGCGGTGTTTACAAAGTATTATTATACTAATGTGTGTTTACCAAAATCTAAGTAGAATCCCACATTTTCAATCAAACTGAATACATATACAGGGTTGTGCTAACGTAACTTTCATGAAAACTTATTTCTTACAAACAGGAGCCGAAAGTGTAGAGAAAAGTGTAAAGAAAAAAAAATATACGTGTGGAAAACCACGCGCGGTGGAAGTGAAACTTCTTGCAGTCTAGTAATGTTTAGAAGCATATTAAGATTGGAAATGTTAAAAAAAAAACAAGATCAGGAACAACCAATACAAAAAAAACAAGATCAGGAACGACTAATACAAAAAACAAGATTAGGAACAACTAATACAAAAAAAATCATAGAAAAAGTTTCACTTCAAACATAATGAACGATCAAAATTTGCTTCGCAAAGAAGGAGAGCGTATGGGAAATGCTATGAACTACGTTTCTTTCTTTCTCATACGCTCTCCTTCTTTGCGAAGCAAATTTTGATCGTTCATTATGTTTGAAGTGAAACTTTTTCTATGATTTTTTTTAAATGTTCCAATTTAAGTAGAGACGTAGACACAGTTAATCTGGAGGACATTCGAGCAAAGTGTTACCCAATGCCGCTGTTCAGTGCGTGTGAAAACTGCGATAGCGCATCGGAAATTTCCGAATGGGCTGTCGCAGTTCTGGCACATGCTGAAGAAGCGTGATTCATTTTTAAAGTGGAATAAGCCTACTGGGGATACCACTGAAAAAAAACACATTAACAGTAGTACCTCCGTGGTAATGTGGAAACCTACTGAAATCCGAGGGAAAATGCAGCGCTGTCCAGGAAAGGAGGAGAAGGAAGCTACCGGAACAACCGAGGAAAAGGAACAACTCGTAATAATTTGTGGGTATGTGTGAAAACGATTTGAAAGTGAAAGGTCATTGGCCCCTTCTACTCGATAATTCCATAGGGCGGATATTAGACATGCCCTTGTGGATTTTAACGAGTAGGTAGGTTCAATGTTGTCCAACGATTTCTTAAACATTTTCACCTCGCTGGACAAAATTAATTTAACTAATTCAAAATTAATATTTGGTATAATTACCATTTCTTCGAATAACGTCGAAAATTCGATTAGACATTGATGATATCAAAGTACGAAGAGTTTCTGCTTCAATGGATGTCCACGCTTCGTTCACCGCAATCCACAACTCAGAAACAAAGTTGTACTGTTTGCAATTGCCATATACTTTTCTTGCAAGTATTCCCCACAGGTTCTCAATTGGGTTTAAATCTGGTGAACGAGCTGGCAATGTCAAAATTCTAATATTTCTGTCGTCTAACCACTTCTTTGTTTGCCGTGATGCATAAACTGAGGCGTTATCTTGCTGAAAAATGAAGTTTTCAGTCTCAATTCCTTCTGTAAATGGTATTAGGACCATATCCAACAGCTCCGTATATTTTGTCGAATTCATCTTGTGATTTATTCGACAGATTGGTGTTTTTTTATTGGCTCCGAATGCAGCCCAAATCATTAATGAGCCATCATCAAAGTTACGACTCATTGCAACATTATTTTCTTTTCTTAAATCGTGCCAGTAGTATTTTTAACCATCTGGCCCATCCAAGTTAAATTTTTTCTCATCGGAGAAAATGATATTTTCCCATTCTTGGGTCCAGGACATATGTTTATCTGCAAATTCGAGGCGCGCTTGTTTTTGTCGTTCTTTGAGTTGAAACAGCAGAGAGGGTTAAGATATCAAAGCGTTATGTAGAATGCACCGACTAGGGGTGCGCGGCTGTGGTGGGGATAGGGGATTATGTGCCGTTCCCGGGCCTTTTCTCTATAAAGAAGTTTATGACAGGTCGTTACTATTGAGCTGGAAGTCGGCACTTTCTCGAACAATATTTGTCGATTGTAAAGTAATTTTTAAATTATCCATTGTAATCTTTTTACTGTGCACAATATATTTCAGTATGCTTTTTCGGATTCGCCCTTATCCCTGAACAAGCAAATTTAGATAACTGGTGCCCTTCGACTCCTTTTTATTTGGGGCCTCCCTCGCACTGCAAGAGCCGGGGAATTCCTGTAGTTAAATTTTACCGTTTTGTACATGGTTTTTGAACAAAGCGCTCGGGACTATATATCCGTTACACTTTTACAATTGAAAATGTCAATGTATGATTAGCTTGAACTATGCAGAATATGGGGAAAGTAGGGACATTATGGTACGAACGTTTTCCAACCTTGACAAAATTCGTTAAACCTGCATAATTTCACTAAAACTTTGATTTTCACAATACCACGAGCGGAACAGATTTTTTTGTAACATGCTGTACATCCTTTCCCGTAGATTCTTCCACGCTGATTCCAAATCTAGTCTAAAAATTTGTGTACCGCCTCAGGATTTTGCAAAAAATCGAATTTTTTGTCAACACAACTAATGAAATCATTTTTTCGTCGAAACCCGATTGAGCTACACTTTCTTTTGGTGGATATTGCAAAATTATTTTTTTAACCTCGACCATCAACTGTATGGAGTCGAAAACTTTAAGCTAATTCTTTTGTTTGATAGTGGTACAGCAGTGGGTTAGGATACGAGATCATTACCGTCCACTACTACGCGATTGTAGGGGGTGACGGCAAGGCGCCAACACAATAGCACCCCAAAGCACAATAGCAATGCAATAAACACGGCCGGGTAACCCGATTGCCAGGTATACCGGTGTGAAACCGCGAAAAATGCAATTGCGAAACTTGGTTATTTCACATAATTTTTTCATGGAGTAATGCTAGCAACGTTCGCGGCGTTCTTGCGATTGGAACAAGACTAAACTCGATAGAATTCTAGCTATGTCTAGTGGTTGTAATCGTGAATGTATTCGCAAAAGGATCCGAAATCTTCGAAAAGATCCTATGACTTATTTTCTGCTAGGGCGACGAGGTGCCTAGGTGACAAAGGCTCTGTAGCCGTAGCCACGTGGTGTAATAAACACGGCCGGACAACCCGACGGCCAGCCAGGTGTATCGGTATGAAATTGCTAAAAATGCAACTGCCAAACTAGATTATTTTAAATCATTTTTTTATGGAGTAATGCTAACAAGGTTTAGGCCTTCTTCCGATTAATACAAGACTAAACTCAATAGAATTCGAACTATGTCTAGTGATTTTATTCGTGGATTTATTCGAAGTCTTCGAATAATAGATAAAAATAATAGTTACAAATTGTATTCGAAACAACAGGCTTCGACAAACAGTGTTCCGAAACGCCCAAAAGCTGGCCAAGCATTACAAACACTATACTATACCCCACGAGAGAACCGTAGCGCGTGAAAACCAGTTTGCGTTCGTCGCTGCGCATCTTCGCCCTGATTGGTAGGAATAATAATAATTCATATACCGCGTATATGAAGACTCGCAGTCGAGACAGTGGGAGATGGGTGGGGGAGTGGGAGTTGGGAGGCTCGCAGCGCTGTCCGCGGTCACTCAAGCTGCGCGAAACGCTACGGTTCTCTCGTGGGGGCAACTTTAGAAGAGCACTACAAAACCTTTCTAAAAATACGCATTGCTAGTGGGGCCTACAGCTGTTAATGTTTTTTTTTTATTTTGTGTGTGACTCTACACGAGCCACACAAAGAACTTCTCGATTCGTTAGTTGCAGTATATTATTATCATTACTTAGTGTGCGTTTTAAGAAGATTATGTTTTCAGGGAAAGAGATTATAACACTGTATTGGGCATATAGAGTAGATTAAATTTTTCAAGAAAACAAAAAAATTATTTTTTTTAAATATATCTGAATATATATATATATATATATATATATACTTACGTTTGCTTCTTCGGTGGATACGCCTCTCGTATAAATTGCAATGTTGAATCAACTCCTTTCGAAAAAAACTAAAAAACAATAAACCAAAATGGACCAAAATGTAATCAGCTCTAAGTTACAGCGGGGCACATCGATTGCATCATTCATTATTCTGATCGCGTTGTTACTTTTTCAGAAAACGTTAACGAAAAATTTGATACCATAGAAACGGACATGCGCGCGCACACACACACACATGTACGAACATTTTGATAAAAATAGTCTAAAATGACTCCAATGACCATGAAACGTGAAGATTGCTAAAACCTCGATTTTCGATTCTCGGGGTAATTACAGTAACTTCCCTATGATACGGGAAGTTAATAAAAAATGGGAATTGACAAAGATTTTATATACACCCATGACAATGATCCAAAAGCATTCTGCATATAATACTAGGCAATGGATTTTATGTAACACACCAAAATACTTGAAGACGCCACCACAATCACCAGACGTTAATCCCATTGAACATCTATGGGATTACTTGGAGAAAAAGATTCGTAATCACAATGTTACATCTAAAGAAAGTTTAAAAGCTGCTTTACTAGAAGAGTAGAATAAACTTGAGCCTGATACAACATCCAATGTTCGAGATTCGGAGTTCAAATTGTGGTAATTATCAGTCGCGTTGCGAAATCGTTCGAAGACGGCACTTTTTCATTCGTGTTGACAAGCAAGCGCTACCGTTACTCGAGGCCGCGTAGGCCGTGTCCGCGTCTATTGCCGGCAACTGTCCACAATTTGAACTCCGAACGGTTTCGATGCTCAGGATCATGCTAGCGATCTTGCGCCAATCGCGTACGACCCTGTCGATTCACTCGCCGAATATTTAAAGGCCCTCCCTTGGCGGAATGGGCGTCTTTTCAGTTCTCACGCGTACTTGTTAACATCTTGCGTTCTTTTCTCAGTATTTCCTCTGCGACAATCACTGCGCTAGATATCACCATCGGTTTGCTCGTTTTCGTCGATCAATTGAATTCTTGTCTTTCGCGTCGCGTTGCGTGCTTGTTGCCTCGCGTGAAGATTTCCTCTCGTACGCGGTCAAGATTTCCGTCCGCGGTGATTCTCTTTACAAGAATCACTCAAGATCGTCCGTCGCGCTCAAAAGGCAACGTCCAGCCACGCTCCAAGATTTCCGCTCCGTCTACCATCTTATGGTCGCGAATCAAACCACCGATATACTTAAAATAAATCTCAGTGTGCAAATTTACTTCGCCGAACAATTTTCTCTTTCTTTCTTTCTCGCCTTTTCCTCACGCGCTCATTTCTGAGCGGTCCCAGCCTCAGGCGCCTCCGACTGTCAGTCGACGCCGAACATTTTGGTCCTTCGAGCCGGATCGTGACGAATAGGCAAGTGCGGGAGTGAACGAGATTTGCACATCATGGCAGACACCGTCGAAGCCCATACTCAAATTCAGTTGGCCATAGAACGTGCTCTTACCAACTTAAAAAAGCTGGGGAAGAACAATTGGACAAAGTCAACGTTGAGGACAAGGATTGTCCATCTTCAAGAGCAGTGGAGGAAGTTCGAGATCGGACATTCGCGACTCTTCACTGCAATCAAGCCGGAGGAACGAGCGAAGATTCCGTACTTCAAAGAGGATCATTATGCAGCTACGGAGGAGGTGTACCTGGACTCGCTTGCCTTCATGAATTACCACCTCGACTCGCTGACCAACGAAACCGTAAGTCAACCAAATTCGGAGGGCGATGGCCATGCGCGTTCGTCCGTCCCAGATTCGCAGCTTCCTCGAATCAAGGTACCGCAATTCGACGGCCGATACGAGACCTGGGAAGCGTTCCGCGATAAATTCACCGCGCTCATTATCAAAAATTCTACGCTTCACGATGTAACGCGTTTCCATCATTTGGTGTCCGCTCTTCAAGGTCCCGCTCTTGAATGTATTTCAACGCTATCGGTGACGGATGAGAATTTTAAAATCGCGTGGGATACGTTAACGGAGCGTTACAATAATCCGAGACGCATCATCGCCGCGCATTTCTCGCAATTATTAAATCTTCCCGCGCTGTCTCGTGAATCTGCCACGGATCTCCAGAGTCTCCGCGATCGTGTTCGCGTCACCGTCGACTCTCTCAATAAGCTCGGGCGAAAACCGGAAAATCTATGGGATGACTTCCTGGTTTATATTCTGTCCCAAAAGCTGGACTCTGCTACACGGAAGGCGTGGAAGTTAAAACTTGGCGACGACGTAACGCCGCCGTCGTTTCAAATGTTTTCAAGATTTATTGACTCACGCGCTCGCGGGTTGGAGGAATTTGCGCTCGATTCCGACACCACGACCTCCACGACTCCACCCGCCTCGAGTCGCCCCGCCGCCGGCTCCTCGCGGGTGCATGCTGCGATCACTTCGCCGCCTTCTAGTTCATCGCACCCTTCGTGCCCTATATGTCGAGCTTCTCATAATTTCAGTGCGTGTCCAAAATTCACGGCTCAAAGCCCCAGCGGCCGGCGCGAGCTCGTTAAAAGGTTTTCGCGTTGCTTTAACTGTTTGAGTCACACTCATTCCATCCGCGAATGTCCCAGCAAATATTCTTGTCGAGTTTGTCGAAAACGTCATCATTCATTGCTGCATTTAGAAGACTCGACCCCGTCACCTCCACCTCCGGAGCCCTCTACTTCTCTCTCAAATTCGAATGAGATCCACTCTCATTTCGCTGCCACCCCCGCTGCCCCAAACTCGGGCATTCTCTTGGCCACCGCATGGGTACAACTCCGGGTTCCGTCTGGTCGCTGCATAACAGTCAGAGCATTGATTGACCAAGGGTCAGAAGCGAGCTTCGTAACCGAAGCCATGGTGCATCTTCTCCGTGCAAAACGCACTCGTGTTTCGACCTCCATCTCCGCCGTCGGCGGAGTCCATATCGGGACGTTGCGCCACGCTGTGCGCCTCCACATCGCTCTTCGCGATTCCCTGAGCCCTTCGGTCATGACCACCGCGCTCGTTCTCAAATCTCTGTCGACATACATGCCGAAGCGCATTCAGGATAATCGCACTCTCGCCCATTTATCCGAGCTAAATTGGGCAGATGCGGATCCGTCCAGTTCGGCTGCGATTCATGTTCTTCTCGGTGCAGACGTCTATTCAGAGATAATTTTAGACGGTCTGCGGAAAGGCTCAGTCGGGCAACCGATAGCCCAAAATACAATTTTTGGTTGGGTCATCTCTGGCCCTTTCTCTTCCATGTCGCTTGACGGCCCACAGCCGTGCGAAAACCCACGCATCGCAATGCATCATTGTGTCCAAGACGACACCCTTTCGAGCGAACTCCGTCGCTTCTGGGAAATTGAGGAAATCCCTTCGAGCTCCCTCCTTACTAAGGAAGAAGAAAAGTGTGAGCAGCATTTCCAAAATCACACATCGCGAGCTTCCGACGGGCGGTACATTGTCCGTCTTCCGTTCCGCTCGGGCCCTCCGATTAACATTGGTCATTCTCGTGGTGCAGCGGACAAGGTTCTGCAGTCAATTCATCGGAAACTTCTGCTCAAACCAGATCTGGCCGCTGAATATCAAGAATTTCTCCATGAATACGAGGCTCTAGGACACATGCGTCCCGCGCCCCGTTCGTCTTCACCTTCTCAGTGTGTGTATATTCCGCACCATCCAGTCATACGCGCTGACAGCTTGACCACTCATCTTCGCGTGGTTTTTAACGCATCCAGCGTCACGTCAAACGGGTCCACTCTCAATGACCACCTTTTCCCTGGTCCAAAATTACAGACCGATCTCTCTGCCGTCATTCTGCGATGGCGAACTTTTAGATTCGTTTATACTGCTGACATTGCCAAAATGTACCGCCAGATTCTTGTTGATGAACGCGATGTTGACTTTCAGCGAATCCTCTGGAAAACCTCCATCTCTGAGGAGACCCAAGAGTTCCAGTTACTAACTGTAACGTATGGCATGACCTGTGCCCCATTTTTGGCGCTCCGCGTTCTTCAACAACTTCTTCATGATGAAGGAAAACAGTTCCCGCTTGCGATTCCAGTGCTTCGCTCTCATATTTATGTCGACGATGTCCTTTACGGCGGCGACGATCTGTCGGCTATTCGTAAATCTCGAGATCAATTAGTTCAACTTCTCCAACGCGGTCACATGAAATTACGAAAATGGGCTAGTAATTCGGTCGAATTTCTGTCCGATATCGAGCAGGAAGATCATGGACTCGCCTGTTCAAAAACTCTCGCTCCCGACGATCGAGTCAAAATCCTCGGGATAAGTTGGAACCCTTCTCGCGACTCATTTCAATTCAATGTGAATCTATCCGAGTCGATACCGTCCACAAAACGTTCTATTTTATCAACCATAGCGAAGATTTACGACCCTCTCGGTTGGGTCACTCCCGCGATCATAAGCGTAAAAATTCTTATTCAAGGATTGTGGCGCCTTCGTATAGGATGGGACGATCCCATCCCGAGTCATCATTATGAACAATGGAAATGCATGTATTCGAAATTTCCTCTTTTAAATGGCCTCCAAATAGAACGGTGGATTGAGTCTGGTCCGGAAGTCTCTCAGATCGAACTACACGGTTTCGCAGATGCGTCGACGGTTGCATACGCCGCCGTCGTTTTTGTCCGCTGTATCACCGCCGCTGGACCCATCAAAGTCTCTCTTCTTGCTGGCAAGTCCAAGGTCGCACCCTTGACTCCTCTGACCATCCCACGGCTGGAATTGCAAGCAGCCGTTCTTTTGTGTCGTCTGATGAATTTTGTTGCATCGTCTCTTGACTTTCTCGAAGTTCCATGCTATTGTTGGACCGACTCTACAGTGGCGCTCGCGTGGCTGCAATCTCACCCCTCAAAGTGGAAGACGTTCGTCGCCAACCGGGTTGCCGATGCACAATCTCGCCTCCCACACGCGATATGGCGTCATGTTCCGACAGCGGACAATCCCGCTGACTGCGCGTCGCGCGGACTTCTTAGCGATGAGTTGATAAATTCTCGTCATTGGTGGCAAGGCCCATCTTGGCTTAGCCACGATTCCACGGAATGGCCTCAACAACCTCAACATCCTCCGCTGGAGGAATCTGCCGAGTTAAAGGTCGTGCATCACAGCGTGGCCCCAACTCCCCCCTGGGATTTAGAATCCCGATTCTCCAGTTGGCCCAAATTAATTCGGGTAACGGCCTATGTGCATCGTTTCGTGCGTAATTCTCGCAATAAACTTCGGCATCCAGGCCGTGCTCTGTCAGCGGCCGAGTGCACCACCGCAAAAAACTTTTGGCTGCGAAAAATACAAGGGTGCCTTTTTCGTGACGCAATCGACTCGCTTGCCAGTAGAAAGTCACTCCCGCCAAAGGACTCACTCCAATCGCTCAACCCGTTTCTCGATGAGGCCGGACTTCTTCGAGTCGGAGGTCGACTACGCCATGCTCCGATTTCACTCCACCAAAAGTATCCCATCTTGTTGGCGCCTCACCCATTGGTCCGCCTTATCATCGAGCAAGCCCATGCTCGAACCTTGCACGCCGGGTTACAACTCACCCTCCACACTCTTCGTCAAGATTATTGGCTTCTCCGAGGTCGAAGAGAAGTTAAATCCGTCATACATGCGTGTGTCCGATGCGTGAGAGAACGAGCCGCGGTCCCGACTCAAATCATGGGAAATCTCCCTGCAGCGAGAGTGTCCCCTTCGAAACCCTTCTCGCATTGCGGTGTGGACTATGCCGGACCCATCCAGATCCGAGCCTCCGCTGGTCGCGGAATAACGTCCCGCAAAGCGTACATAGCGCTCTTCGTCTGTTTGGCCACTAAAGCAGTGCATTTAGAGTTGGTTGGGTGCTATTCCTCTGAAGCGTTTTTAAACGCATACGTTCGGTTCTGCTCCCGCAGAGGCTTGCCTGGAAATATGTACTCCGATAATGGCACAACATTCGTCGGAGCGAATCAGGAGTTGACCTCGTCTTATCGCGCCGCGCTTCGGGATCCTGAATTTCAAAATCGAATCGCCACTGATGGAGTGTCATGGCATTTTATTCCCCCGTCAGCACCGCATTTCGGCGGACTGTGGGAAGCCGGCGTAAAAAGCGTAAAACACCATCTCCGTCGCGTTCTCGGCGAGCGAAAGCTGACTTTCGAAGAATTTACGACTCTTCTATGCGCGATCGAGGCATGTTTAAATTCACGACCCATTGCTCCTCTTCGCGACAGTCTCGATGATTACGAGCCGCTTACGCCAGGGCATTTTCTCATCGGGTCAGCCCTTACAATCGCTCCTCAACCTTCGCTTCTCGATACAGCCGAAAATCGCCTCTCTCGATGGCAGCTAGTCCGCCACATGACAGAGCGCTTCTGGAAATTGTGGCAACACGATTATTTAAATACGCTTCAGCAACGCGGTAAGTGGCGACGCCCGTGCCCCCCAATCGCTGTCGGACAGCTAGTCCTTCTACGTGATCCAACCCTCCCTCCGTGCAAATGGGAGCTCGGACGAGTCGTGCAAGTGCGCCCTGGCGACGACCAACACATTCGCGTAGTCACCGTCAAAACTGCTACCTCAAACTTCAAAAGGCCAATCGTTAAATTGTGCCCTTTGCCCGTCAATTGCGACTCCGAAAATTAAATGTAAGCGCGTCCTCTATACCCTGCGTATTTTATTTATGTATCAAAAAAAAAAAAAAAATTTTGTATATCAATGGATGTAACTCTGTCTCAATTCATGTAAATTCGTCTTATTCATTCATCTTGCGTATGCGTCCCGCGAACCGTCGCTCTCGCGCGAACGCACATTTCAACCGTCATATCCTCGCTTCGTCAAGGCGGGCGGCTCGTTGCGTCAATTTTCCGTCATTCGAAATGACCATAAGTTCAAGTCTCATGTTCATGTACAATTTCCATGGCGGGCGGAATTCAAAATTCTAAATTTGGGATTGGCGTGCGCGGGTATTGTAACACGCATTCCCTTTATCGTTTAATTAGTAATAGTTCGAACGGTTCCGTTATGTTTACGTCTGCGTGCGTTTCGGCTTCGTTTCGAAACTAGTGTTTCGAGGCGGGCGGTATGTTCGAGATTCGGAGTTCAAATTGTGGTAATTATCAGTCGCGTTGCGAAATCGTTCGAAGACGGCACTTTTTCATTCGTGTTGACAAGCAAGCGCTACCGTTACTCGAGGCCGCGTAGGCCGTGTCCGCGTCTATTGCCGGCAACCGTCCACAATTTGAACTCCGAACGGTTTCGATGCTCAGGATCATGCTAGCGATCTTGCGCCAATCGCGTACGACCCTGTCGATTCACTCGCCGAATATTTAAAGGCCCTCCCTTGGCGGAATGGGCGTCTTTTCAGTTCTCACGCGTACTTGTTAACATCTTGCGTTCTTTTCTCAGTCTGTCCTCTGCGACAATCACTGCGCTAGATATCACCATGGGTTTGCTCGTTTTCGTCGATCAATTGAATTCTTGTCTTTCGCGTCGCGTTGCGTGCTTGTTGCCTCGCGTGAAGATTTCCTCTCGTACGCGGTCAAGATTTCCGTCCGCGGTGATTCTCTTTACAAGAATCACTCAAGATCGTCCGTCGCGCTCAAAAGGCAACGTCCAGCCACGCTCCAAGATTTCCGCTCCGTCTACCATCTTATGGTCGCGAATCAAACCACCGATATACTTAAAATAAATCTCAGTGTGCAAATTTACTTCGCCGAACAATTTTCTCTTTCTTTCTTTCTCGCCTTTTCCTCACGCGCTCATTTCTGAGCGGTCCCAGCCTCAGGCGCCTCCGACTGTCAGTCGACGCCGAACATCCAACTTAGTACATTCCATGTCAAGAAGGCTCGCAGCGATTGCAGAATCAAAAGGCAAAATATTATATAAAATATTATTATATCTGCATATTTATCTGTTTTTGTTGATTCTTGTGTAATGCTGAAGGGAACTAAAATTTTGTTCACGCAAAATTTATTCTACAAACATCTAAGAATATTTATTAACCCTTTGGTTACCGCGAACGAGATATTTCACGCCCCGATATAGTTCCCGATAAACGCTCTTAACGAGATATCTCGTCCCACCTAGACACTATAGAGAAATATGTTTTACAAGTAACTATACCCTGATTTGTAAAAGGAAGAAATTAATGAAATCTTTATTAATTTGTCAAATCACTTGTGAGAGGTGGCGAGATATCTCGCCAAAGTCGTCTGGCGGAAAGTATCGGGGCGTGGGATATCTCGTCCGGGGTAACCAAAGGGTTAATCATTTCTTCCTCCTAAAATGTATTATTGTTATGAATATACACAGTTTTACTTTCAATTTACGAATACATACTCTCCACAAGGACTGTATGTAGCGGTCAGCTATGCCTAAAATAAAGTAACATCTGGTGTGCAAATGCTGAAGAGGTTTTGGTGGAAACTCATGCAACAATAGAAGTTATTTTTGAGAAAACTGTCAGGCAGGGTAATTAAGACATCTGCTACGGTTGACGGTATTTTTTCCGTTAGCGGCAGTTTTAATCCTGCAAACAGTCATAAAACCCCGACTTCCTACAAGGCCCAAGTCGATGGTAACCGGGGAATCCCGCAAAGGCCACCCCAATAGAAGAATATATTGAAAATATTTGAATTTGCCTTTATTTTCAATTGCAATTTTAAATATTACTTGCTCGGCAATACCGAGGCAGACTCGCGATGTAGTTTCCGAATAGAGTCTAATATACATACATACAGCGGATAAAAAAAGTATTCGTACGCCCTTTAAAATTGAATAAAACATTGAATAAAATTATGAATTACAAAAAAAAGTTTTAATCACTAAAATTGCGAAATAAATCGCAGCTAAGGATGTGTTAAACCTCCACGGTTACACATCGCATCCCCGAAAAACGCGCCTAGAACGCAAGGAATGGCGGGGGTGTATACTGTCCCAAGAAAGCAACCGACGACGCTATCCAATCAGCGCTTTTCTCAGTCCATGCACCTCCTCCCGTGCAGCTTCCCGTAGCAAACGGTAAAAAGTCAGAAGCGACAAAAGCTCTCGAGACGCAGTCCTCTGTACGTCTAATCGAGTGTAATGCGCGGCGATCTTTCGCAGTAGTAGTGTTGAACCAGTGAAGTGATGGATAACGTAAGTTTGGAATTTTTACAATTTGTAATAGTGAAAGTTCGTGAAAAGAAGTTTTTTTACCTAACAAGGGAACATATTCAGTTGACACAAGCCGATTTTGATGAAACTTATGTGAGATATAGTGCTTCGAAAAATATTTGACACGAGTTTTTTTTATCGGCAACCATCCACTTCTGAAGAATATCTTTTTAGATATCTCGGAAACCAGTGGTCGAAAAAATTCGATTTTTTTAATTGTGTTTTTAATGGAAAATGTAGTCGTGTAAGAAAAATTTTAACAAACGTTTTTTGTTTAAACAATGTATATTAAAACTTTGATGTTTTTCGAGCTCGTTGACTGGTTTTCGATATATCTCAAAAAATATGGTTTTGACCCCCAACTTTGAGGGCTGTTTTCGCCCCTTCAGAAGTGGATGGCTGCCGATAAAAAAAATATACGTGTGGAAAACCACGCGCGGTGGAAGTGAAACTTCTTGCAGTCTAGTAATGTTTAGAAGCATATTAAGATTGGAAATGTTAAAAAAAAAACAAGATCAGGAACAACCAATACAAAAAAAAACAAGATCAGGAACAACTAATACAAAAAAAAATCATAGAAAAAGTTTCACTTCAAACATAATGAACGATCAAAATTTGCTTCGCAAAGAAGGAGAGCGTATGGGAAATGCTATGAACTACGTTTCTTTCTTTCTCATACGCTCTCCTTCTTTGCGAAGCAAATTTTGATCGTTCATTATGTTTGAAGTGAAACTTTTTCTATGATTTTTTTTGTATTAGTTGTTCCTGATCTTGTTTTTTGTATTAGTTGTTCCTGATCTTGTTTTTTTTTGTATTGGTTGTTCCTGATCTTGTTTTTTTTTTAACATTTCCAATCTTAATATGCTTCTAAACATTACTAGACTGCAAGAAGTTTCACTTCCACCGCGCGTGGTTTTCCACACGTATATTTTTTTTTCTTTACACTTTTCTCTACACTTTCGGCTCCTGTTTGTAAGAAATAAGTTTTCATGAAAGTTACGTTAGCACAACCCTGTATATGTATTCAGTTTGATTGAAAATGTGGGATTCTACTTAGATTTTGGTAAACACGCATTAGTATAATAATACTTTGTAAACACCGCACTGAGCTTCTTCTGCGCGACTAATTTTGTTTTTAAATGAAAATATATTTATTCATTTTGATTGAAAACGTGGATTCTACTTAGATTTTGGTAAACACACATCAGTATAATATAATAATAATATAATAGAACTGCGATCCATATTCTACGATACAGAGCTCCGCTCTTTATACAAGACTTTTTGTTGTCGCCATAAGTAGGGTGTCTCGGTTTATGTTTACCACTGTCGCTTCCCATATTATGTTTATATTTATCACGTAAACTTCAGAATCATACGTTCAGGAACGTATAATCCAATTCGTTAGCCACTGTGTTCTCCGGATCTGTCTCCGTTGGATTTTTACCTTTGGAGATATGTTCAATCCGTTGTACACGACAGAACAATGAATAATGTTCAATAACTTTGGAATCACATAACAAATGCATGTAATAGCATAAAAAGAGATGCTGTAATGATGGCAACAATGAGAAATGTAATACAAAGAGCGGTGCTCTGTATCGTAGAAAAATGAATCGCAGTTCCAACATCTGATGTAACTTGATTTTTTTTGGTAAGAAATAAGTTTTTATGAAAGTTACGTTTGCATAACACTGTATATGTATTCAGTTTAATTGAAAACGTGGGATTCTACTTAGATTTTGGTAAACACACATCAGTATAATAATACTTTGTAAACACCACACTGAGCTTCTTCTACGCGACTAATTTTGTTTTTAAATGAAAATATATTTATTCATTTTGATTGAAAACGTGGAATCTACTTAGATTTTGGTAAACACACATTAGTATTTTTATTAACTTCCCGATTTATAGGGAAGTTACTGTAATTACCCCGAAAATCGAAAATCGATTTTTTAGCAGATCTCCACGTTTCATGGTCATTGGAGTCGTTTGAGACTATTTTTATCAAAATGTCGGTATGTGTGTGTGTGTGTGTGTGTGTGTGTGTGTGTGTGTGTGTGTGTGTGTGCGTATGTCCGTTTCTATGGTATCAAATTTTTCGTTAACGTTTTCTGAAAAAGTAACAACGCGATCAGAATGATGAATGATGCAATCGATGTGCCCCGCTGTAACTTAGAGCTGATTAGATTTTGGTCCATTTTGGTCAAGTAGTTTTTTAGTTTTTTTCGACAGGAGTTGATTCAACATTGCAATTTATACAAGAGGCGTATCCTCCGAAGAAGCAAACGTAACTATATATATATATATATATATTTAGACATATTTAAAAAAAAATTTTTTTTTTTAAATTAAAAAAAATTTTTTTTTTCAATTATGCAACTACTGCTAACGTAACCGCTTACAATAATCGAAAAATATCCCGGATGCGCGCACATGAAAGTAGAAAGTAGAATATAATGATACTAATATACTGCAACTAACGATTCGGGAAGTTCTTTGTGTGGCTCGTGGAGAGTTACACACCAAATAACATCCGTACCACTAACCCTCTCGATAGCTCGTAAAGCGAGCTACAACACCCCCACCTGCGAAGCTCGCGAAGCGAGCGAGCAACAACCCCCCTCTAGTTTTATTTTTGATTTTACTTCAACTCGCCCGTAAGACGGCGCAATCTATCTCTATATGTCTGTAGTCGTAACATAACCATGTATTTCTAACCTTTTCGTTTGATCCTACTACCGAGCATTTTATTCGTTGCGATATATTCCAAAATGTTCGCTATTATTCTAAAGATCATTGGTTATCCCAAAAAAAATCGGTGGACCGGGGTTCGAATCCCGTCGGCGTAAGAAATTATTTTTCTCCGTTCATTCTCAGTTTAAATTTTCGCGCCCCACTTTCCACTTCCGTAACGTCGACACGTCACATCCGTTATTTTAGAAAATTGTTACCCTCAGCAAAGAAGTTTCACTTCAAAAAAACACGTGTCAAATATTTTTCGAAGAACTATATCTCACATAAGTTTCCTTGTCAGTGTAATAAAATTCAATATCTTTTATAACAATATTTGTTTAAAATAGAAAAATACGTTTCATAAATTTCAGAAGGAACGCCCGAAAAGAAGCGCGCCGAAACCGCGTAAGTATCAGACGACATCCTCCGACGACGAACCTCCGGCCAAAAGGAGGGGCCCGCTGCCCAAAGATAATGAAAGCGACTACGGCGCGATGAAAAAGAGGTTGGAGGCGGTAAGAAGCAGGCAGCACGAACCGGAGGCCGAGTCTCCGACTCCTTCGTTGCCTCCTCCCAACGAGGAAAGAACAGGCGAAGAGTGGCATAAGTAAGTTGTATAGATTTTTTTAAATTCTGGAATAATTGTAATTGAATATTGTAGTACACGGTGTAATGTTTGCATTTGTTTTAGCGGCCAAATTGGTTTGGTCAATAACAATTTTGACATCCTGCTCCAGCGGATAAACCAGCTAACGGAGTACGTCATCCAATTGACCGAGAAGCTGGACGACTCGCGATCGTGCAACGTACACGACAAAGAGGTCCAGAACCAACTTCTGCGGAACCAGGCCGCAATTATAGACAATCTGGAGTGAGTCACTCTCAGAATTAGTTGAAATTATATGTTTGTCGAAAAGATGTTTCATTTATTAATTTTTCTTTGCTCCTAGAACCAACCGGGGGCAACTCCAAGGGCCCATGGCGGCACAGCAATGGGCGGAGGAGATAGGGCGGCCGAAGTTTTTGCCTCTACGCTCCATAGAAGAGTTAGAGAACTTTGGGGTAGGTCCTGCAGAGGACTTTGACAGTGTGGTAAGTATATTGGAACACAGAAATAATAAAAGTATGTGTATCAAATTTGTCAATATGTAAACTAATATTTATTTTTTATTCAGGTTCGGTACTTCCTCAGATGGGGAGGATCCTCTGCAAAAGAGGTGGTCAGTACCTGCTTTAAGCGGGCCCTGACCGACTCCGCAGCAGCCAGCTACACATGGTTGGGGGCCTATCAAACACGACCGCTGCACAACACGCGGATCATACGAGCTATCTACGGTAAGCATTCCACACCATCGACATAGTTTAATTTCTCATTCTCAATTCATTGTTTATCTTGCTTTGAATGAATGTTACAGCCGCAACGGCGCAGAGCCGTTTGTTCCCCCAACCGACAGAGAAGGAGTTCGGCAGGAACGCCCAACTCGCGCTGAAAGCGGCGAAGCAGCGGAACCGGAAGGCATCCGCCGCCGCTACCACTACCGCTACCACCACCACCGCTACCACCGCCATGGCCCCGCCACCGTGAAATGGAGGGGACGTCAACAGTGTCGTAAGTATATTGTAAGAAAAGTGTAATAAAAATGAGTATATCTAATCCATTAATACGTAAACTAATGTTCATTTTTATTCTCAGGATCACATATTCCTGGAGGACAATGCAGCGACAAAGTGGAATAGGCCTACTGGGGATACCACTAAAAAAAACCGCATTAACAGTAGTACCTCCGTGGTAATGTGGAAACCTACTGAAATCCGAGGGAAAATGCAACGCTGTCCAGGAAAGGAGGAGAAGGAAACTACCGGAACAACCGAGGAAGAGGAAGACAATTTGAAGGTGAAAGATCATTGGCCCCTTCTACTCGATAATTCCATAGGGCGGATATTAGACATGCCCTTGTGGATTTTAACAAGTAGGTAGGTTCAATGTTGTCCAACGATTTCTTAAACATTTTCACCTCGCTGGGACAAAATTAATTTAATTAATTCAAAATTGTATTTTTAGTTTACACCTAATTATTTATTTTACACAGTATTTTTAGAAAGGTTTTGTAGTGCTCTTCTAGTGTTTGTAATGCTTGGCCAGCTTTTGGGCGTTTCGGGACACTGTTTGTCGAAGCCTGTTGTTTCGAATACAATTTGTAACTATTATTTTTATCTATTATTCGAAGACTTCGAATAAATCCACAAATAAAATCACTAGACATAGTTCGAATTCTATTGAGTTTAGTCTTGTATTAATCGGAAGAAGGCCTAAACCTTGTTAGCATTACTCCATAAAAAAATGATTTAAAATAATCTAGTTTGGCAGTTGCATTTTTAGCAATTTCATACCGATACACCTGGCTGGCCGTCGGGTTGTCCGGCCGTGTTTATAACACCACGTGGCTACGGCTACAGAGCCTTTGTCGCCTAGGCACCTCGTCGCCCTAGCAGAAAATAAGTCATAGGATCTTTTCGAAGACTTCGGATCCTTTTGCGAATACATTCACGATTACAACCACTAGACATAGCTAGAATTCTATCGAGTTTAGTCTTGTTCCAATCGCAAGAACGCCGCGAACGTTGCTAGCATTACTCCATGAAAAAATTATGTGAAATAACCAAGTTTCGCAATTGCATTTTTCGCGGTTTCACACTGGTATACCGGGCAGTCGGGTTACCCGGCCGTGTTTATTGCATTACTATTGTGCTTTGAGCTCAGACCTTGGGGCTCGGTATGCATTCGTTCGAGCCTCCAGCTGGCCAAAGCAATCCGACAGGATCCGAAAATTAAATACAGATACAATTAGTTACAAATGTATCCGAAGCTTTGGGTACAAAGCATCTA
The DNA here is from genome assembly GCA_916610235.2 of Lasioglossum morio. NCBI lineage: Eukaryota > Metazoa > Arthropoda > Insecta > Hymenoptera > Halictidae > Lasioglossum > Lasioglossum morio. The sequence continues at coordinate 524,134 of CAKAJA020000202.1, read as the reverse complement.
ATTAACCGCTTCGTTCTCATGGACGTGTTAGTAATCCCTTGATTCTTGGGCAGGGGGTGGTTCTTCAAAGTGGAAACAAATCGTGATGTTCCTAGCTTTTCTGATTTATGGCTGGTTCTACCACTCCGCTCGCGCCGAGCGAGACTACAATAGAGCAACGGAGTTAGCGACGGACACAGGCAGCGTGTGGCCGTCGCGGCGCCGATACAGTTTAAAGGGTCTCGTGTTCTCACAATGTAATGTGTTTTATGAGAACTCAAAAATACTGTGGAGTGATGAGGAGAGAATACGAGGAGTGAGAAAAAGAACACGTGCTCGATGGAATTTGCGATCGTTTACTTGTATCGATACTTTGCTGCTTACAGGTTTGAATGATATTGAAAGACTGTGTGCTCGACAGGGCACGCTCGAAGACAACAACCTAGGTGTGGATGTGTGAATAGCTGAAACAGAGAGTGATTAAAGTGTGTGCGTGCGTGCGTGCGTGCGTGCGTGCGTGCGTGCGTGTGTGTGTGTGTGTGTGTGTGTGTGTGTGTACCAAGATGCTAAGTGGGACCGAAATAAACAGTATTCGTTGCCCTGTCGAGAGTGTACTGGGTGATTGAAATCAATTAGATTGCAGGAAGGATGATTTTGCCGCAACATAATGCCAATTCAAAATCCTTTATTTTTCATTATTTTTTTATAAGACTTTCACTGACTTGTTTCTGGCATTATTCTAATTAAAACAAGACCAAACACGATATAATTTGGCCCATATTTACTCTACATGTGAAGCATCATTCATAATTTAAGTGGGTCCACCTATAGAGGAGACTATGATCCTCCACGCAAGTTGTTGTTTATGCGTTTTTGGTAAGGCGTAAGCTCTAGGTGTATTGGAATTGTATGTCTTTAATCTTTTCCCTAAATTTTCATCTAACTGCCCTTTCTTAACCAAATTAGAGATAATAGAATTAGCTTTTTTCTCAAATGTAATGGTATATTGATATTTGCTAACTTTATACGTATTTACAACTTTTAACATTTCACTCACCTCGGAAATATAAAAATTTTTATCTACAAGAACTGTCGTATTCCCCTTATCAGATTTAAGCAGAAGTAAGTTTTCATTATTTTTTAAGAAATGTTTTGTATCTTTTAAATCACTTTTAGAAAGAAAAGAGGAATTGGAAATGCCATTGTAATTCCTAGTAGGTATATGTATAGTATGATTTAGAACTTTGTTTATTATGCGCAATCTAGTTTCAGACTGCAAGTTATTAGTTTCAGTAATTTTTTCTAATCCTGCTTCAATTGAGGCAATATATTTAGGTGATGTAATAAAGTTCCTAGGGGGTTCTAGCGCCAATCTAGGACCCAATTCAAAAACTTTTTTAACGTTCAACGGTATTTCAATATTGGTTAAGTTTTTAAACCACGACGTGTTTTCAGAATCCAATGTAACATTATCAGTAGATTCATCCTGACAAACTACCACATTTTTAACCCTCAATAAGTTAGCAAACTTTCTTAAATTTTGTTTTTTGCGATCATTGAATAATTTTAAAAATTTTTTATATTCAAATTTATAGAATTTATCAAGAATATATTCAGGAATGAGGAATTGTAAAACCTCATTCAATTCATCAATTTCTTTTAGAGCATTACAATGTAACAAATGTGTATCTTTAATGGTAATATTTAATACTTTTCTCATATATCTATTTTGTAGATGTGATAATTTGTCATGAGTGAAACCAGAATTTGTAGGAAAATTACCTTTCTTTTTTATAACATTTTTAAAAATGAACAATGGAATAATGTTATTTGTTCTGCACTTTAGTAAAAATAATTTTTTGTTACTTATCTTAGCTATAGACAGGTTAATACGTGACCAGCTCTTGAGTATGTTGGCTATTTCCTTGCTAAACATCCTTGACATTGACGCAAAGAAGTTTTTTTCTTCAGTGTTTGTAATTGTTTCGCCATCCATGATAAAGGAAAAATTCTTATCGATCGAAAATTGAAATATAAAATACAACTATGCTATCAGAGCCAGGTTCGATCACTTTTAGAAACAACAAATATGCAAATTAAATACTTAAATTTCTCAACGTTTCGATCCCTATGTGGATCATTATCAAGAGACAAAATTTTTGCGTCTGAAAAAAGAAAAATAATAATACAGATTTTGAAAAACAAAAAATAAACATTAGGTAATATAACACAGCCATTACAATTACCAAGAATTAGTAAAAAGAAAAAAAAGAAGAAAAATGAAATACATACTTGCTGTGAAAGAAAGGGACAAAAACTTTTAAACACATATTGTGAGATATAAATCAGCTTAACCCATAGCTGGCAGAAATGTAACTGAAGCAGTGATGCCAGAATCGTGGGACGTGGTATTTTTCTCCTCCGCTCGCTCAGTCGACTCGACCCCCCACTCTGACGTACCATCGGCTCCTTGCGTTGCTTCGACTGCGCACGCGCTACACACAAGCGTACCTCTAGTCTATCCGTGTGAGCTGCCTATTCGACTCGATGCGTTCCTTCGAAATTCACGTCTTACCGAAATGCGAAATCTGGAGGTAGCGCACACGGTTCCCGGCGCGGCGCGGTGCACATTTTGCTATAACTTTTGATCTAAAGAAGATATCGATGCGAAATTTGGACTAAAATTTTTTTTCGAAAAACCGGGTTTAATGGTCCATCTTAAAATATGTTTTCTATGTTTTAAACAATTTTTTTCGTTGGTTTTTAAGGTATAACCGGTTAAGATTGTTCAGCGGGCCGCCAACACAAATTGATTTTTAGTCAAACCATACTTAATAAATAATTACGAAAAAATTCATGAATATTCTACCTAATAGCATACATTACTGAAATTTTTTTCAGATTTTTCGGATTATGTAAACATGTTTAAACAAATTGAAAATCTCCAAACATTCGAAGAAAATGCATATTTCGTATTCAAGTTGTAGAGATATCAGTTTTATAAAAATTCAGTAGTCGGATATTATTGAAACAATTGTCCTTAATTTTTTTTAGAATTTTTTATAAATTGTATCGGTGTTAAAAAAATCAAAATCAACTGTTTTGATACTCCTTTACTTTTTTGTAGATGTATTGTGTAATATCGAATATTTTTATATTGAGAGAAATACATTACAGATTTAATAATTCAATATAAAATATTTTATTTACGTCATATTTCAATATACATATAATCATCACTCCTAACAAATATGATAATCACATAATTATTGTAACAACATTTTACATATAATTTAAAGTATTCAAAAAAGGTGTTTGCAATAGCATCTCCGGTTACGAAAATCGATGTTAAATGGTCCCTTCCTTTCTATAACATAAAAAAACATACTATTAAAGTAATAATTACAAAGCACAGAATAAAATATTAATGTAAGTATACACTTATCTTTTCTTTGAAATCATTCTTGAATCTGCAAATCCTGATTTCGCGTTCTCCAGAAACTATGTTCCAGCTGGCACTCGCGCGATTTTAAATGGTCCTCTGCATTTCTATAACATAAAAAAACATACTATTAAAGTAATAATTACAAAGCACAGAATAAAATATTAATGTAAGTATGCACTTATCTTTTCTTTGAAATCATTCTTGAATCTGCAAATCCTGATTTCACGTTCTCCAGAAACTATGTTCCAGCTGGCACTCGCGCGATTTTAAATGGTCCTCTGCATTTCTATAACATAAAAAAACATACTATTAAAGTAATAATTACAAAGCACAGAATAAAATATTAATGTAAGTATACACTTATCTTTTCTTTGAAATCATTCTTGAATCTGCAAATCCTGATTTCACGTTCTCCAGAAACTATGTTCCAGCTGGCACTCGCGAGATTTTAAATGGTCCTCTGCGTTGCTGCATTCAAAGAAAAAGTAGACGTGATTAAAATGGTAATTCTAATTCCAATTGTATAGGATACAATATAAATAGTAACGTATACTTATCTTTTTTTTATCGATGAACATGATTCCTAATAAAAGAAATGTTAGAAACGCGATAAAGAAAACTGGAGATACAATTGTGGCTGTTTGTTAATTGCAGAATATACCCACCACGATGGAATAATATGAATATAGAAACAAATTTCTATGCCTTATAAATAACAATAAATAACGAGATAAGAGATACAATATCTGTCATTGACAGACATGATGTTCGACGAGATGCGCGATTACATGCGTCGATTATCCTATTCATCCCGCCTTTATTCTACGCATCTGCGTATAGTAAACCTCCTACGTCAAGAAACAAAAGTGTATCGGTTGCGTATCGATGTTGCGCGTGACTAATATCCCGCGCGATCTTGACACCACAACGGTCGCAACGTGCTACAGCAGCGTGACAATTTGTTCGTCTATCGTTCTTTTTTATTATAAGGAGTGTTTGTGTTTGTGATTGTCTTCACATTCGGAAGTCTTTTAGTTTCATTTTTACCAGTTTTAATCGTATTAGGGTCTTTTAAAGTTTAAAGGGTCTGTGGTTGTGCTATAATGACAAGTGTACCCATTAAAAAGTTTAAGAAAAGGTTTCAGCATCATTGGTATGATGCTGATGAATCTTTGAAGGATTGGTTAGAAGAAGTTTCTTCCGATGAGTCAAAATGCTTCTGCAAAGTCTGCAACAAAATCCTCGATTGCGGACTTTCAGAAATACGCAAGCATTCATCCAGGCAGGCTCATATCAAAAATATGAAGCAATTGCTTCATAATGACAATGACACTCGAGACAACAACATCGTTCTTGAGGAGCCTGTACAAACATCTAACGAACCCGAAAATTTCAACAAGGGAATAAATTCTTCATTAGGCGATAAAATTAAAATCGCCGAAATCAGATACGCGGCTTTCTTCGCCGAACATAACATCGCCCTCTCCATCGCCCCTGATCTCCTCGCCCTTATGCAAGACATAGGAAATGAACCTCGAGTCTTGCAGGGCATGAAGGTTGGCCGCACGAAGTGCAGTCAAATTATTTCTAATGTTTTATGCGTTCGCGAGACGGAACGTATTGCCGATAACGTGCGGCATTGTAAATTTTCGGTACACGAGGATGAAACCTCGGATTCGACAAACGACAAGTGGCTCACATTAGCGGTTAGATATGTTGAACCATGTCGTTTGTCCGTTACGACGGAATTGCTGCAACTGATTCATCTCGATGCCAGCGATTGTTCGGCAGGAAAGATTTTCCAATCTTTCGAAAATCAGTTGCTGAAAATGCAAATTCCGCTGAATAATATCGCGGCTCTCAGTTGCGACAATGAATCCGTCATGACAGGAAATTATTCTTCGTTCAAGACAAAATTGCTTGAGAAAAATCCCCACGCCATGACAATTCCGTGCATTTGCCATTCTGTAGCACTGGCGGCAAGTGCTGCTTGCGCTACGCTACCGAGAGAATGTGACGAATTGCTTCGTGGCGTCGCTTCCTTCATCAGAAACAGTCCTAAACGGACTGCTATTTTCCGCCAATTCCAGGAGAGTTATGAGAACTCTCCTGTAAATATTCTTAGATTATCGGATACACGCTGGCTTGCTAGGCATCAGTGTATCCAACGATTTTTAAAGGTTTGGGACGATTTAGTCCGATTTTTCAATGAACAAACCTTTTCGAAAGATTCGGTACTTGCTAGGAAATTCTTTTCCTTCCTGAGCAGACAGGATATCAAAGGATATTTCCTCTTTTTGGAATATGTCCTTGATATTCTAAACAAATTTAACGCCTTCTTTCAGAATCGAAAAACGTTGGTGCAGGAGTTGCAGCCATCTTCAAAAAAGCTGCTTAAATTTTTTTTGCGAAGGTTTTTAAAACCAGCACTTTTAAAAGATAACATTTTTAAATTAGTAAGACAGGTTAATTTCGAATTGAGATCGAATCAAGTTCCACTGAATCAAGTGGAACTTGGTTCCAGATGCGAAGATTTTTTGAAAGAGGCGGTTGATGATGGAATGTCGGAAGTTGAGTTGCACTCCTTCCGGCAACATTGCTTAAGGTTTTATGAGACCATAAGCAATGAAATCAGAAATCGTCTACCTTTCGACGATGCTTTTCTAGGGGCATTGACGGTTTTCAAATCCGATTCCGTATTTAACAGCGACAGAGATTTAACTTTTCAAAATCTCGTAGCTGTCGCTCGTAAATTAGGGAATTGGAGTGCCGTAGATCTACAAAAAGAGTGGAACTTTTTGTACTACGGCACTTCCCAGTTACAGAGGGACCAATGGTCTAAATTATCTTTCGACGATATGTGGGTAGACATCTGTACCCAAAAAGACCCAAATCAAATTCTTCGTTTCCCCCTCCTCACATCTTTAATAAACACGGTCAGATGTCTTCCACACTCGAATGCCGAGGCCGAGAGAATTTTTTCACTGCTTCCCGACATAAAATCTAGAAAAAGGAATAAAATAGGCGCTGTCCTATTAAATTCCATGTGTGTGGTGCGCACATCTTTGAAAGCTAGACAGGAGTCTAGTCGCACCATGTCTGTCGATGACAGACATTTATCCCTCATGTCGGGAGAGCATTTATATGCACGTTCGTCGCCGTCGGTAAATTATACGCAATTAACTTTGCACGCGTTTACGGACTTCTGAAGTCGTTTTTTTGAATCGGTCGAGTTTCGTTCATAGTGTCCATGATTTCCATGGAACCCCAACTTGATGGGTACATTTTGGAATTAAAACAGCCACAATCCTAATTTCAGTTTTTTTTATCGCGTTTTGAACATTTTGTAATCGGTTTTTAACATCTTTTTATTGCAGTTTTAACATTTTTTATCTTATTAGGAATTTCTTTTATTAGGAATCATGTTCATCGATAAAAAAAAGATAAGTATACGTTACTATTTATATTGTATCCTATACAATTGGAATTAGAATTACCATTTTAATCACGTCTACTTTTTCTTTGAATGCAGCAACGCAGAGGACCATTTAAAATCTCGCGAGTGCCAGCTGGAACATAGTTTCTGGAGAACGTGAAATCAGGATTTGCAGATTCAAGAATGATTTCAAAGAAAAGATAAGTGTATACTTACATTAATATTTTATTCTGTGCTTTGTAATTATTACTTTAATAGTATGTTTTTTTATGTTATAGAAATGCAGAGGACCATTTAAAATCGCGCGAGTGCCAGCTGGAACATAGTTTCTGGAGAACGTGAAATCAGGATTTGCAGATTCAAGAATGATTTCAAAGAAAAGATAAGTGCATACTTACATTAATATTTTATTCTGTGCTTTGTAATTATTACTTTAATAGTATGTTTTTTTATGTTATAGAAATGCAGAGGACCATTTAAAATCGCGCGAGTGCCAGCTGGAACATAGTTTCTGGAGAACGCGAAATCAGGATTTGCAGATTCAAGAATGATTTCAAAGAAAAGATAAGTGTATACTTACATTAATATTTTATTCTGTGCTTTGTAATTATTACTTTAATAGTATGTTTTTTTATGTTATAGAAAGGAAGGGACCATTTAACATCGATTTTCGTAACCGGAGATGCTATTGCAAACACCTTTTTTGAATACTTTAAATTATATGTAAAATGTTGTTACAATAATTATGTGATTATCATATTTGTTAGGAGTGATGATTATATGTATATTGAAATATGACGTAAATAAAATATTTTATATTGAATTATTAAATCTGTAATGTATTTCTCTCAATATAAAAATATTCGATATTACACAATACATCTACAAAAAAGTAAAGGAGTATCAAAACAGTTGATTTTGATTTTTTTAACACCGATACAATTTATAAAAAATTCTAAAAAAAATTAAGGACAATTGTTTCAATAATATCCGACTACTGAATTTTTATAAAACTGATATCTCTACAACTTGAATACGAAATATGCATTTTCTTCGAATGTTTGGAGATTTTCAATTTGTTTAAACATGTTTACATAATCCGAAAAATCTGAAAAAAATTTCAGTAATGTATGCTATTAGGTAGAATATTCATGAATTTTTTCGTAATTATTTATTAAGTATGGTTTGACTAAAAATCAATTTGTGTTGGCGGCCCGCTGAACAATCTTAACCGGTTATACCTTAAAAACCAACGAAAAAAATTGTTTAAAACATAGAAAACATATTTTAAGATGGACCATTAAACCCGGTTTTTCGAAAAAAAATTTTAGTCCAAATTTCGCATCGATATCTTCTTTAGATCAAAAGTTATAGCAAAATGTGCACCGCGCCGCGCCGGGAACCGTGTGCGCTACCTCCAGATTTCGCATTTCGGTAAGACGTGAATTTCGGAAAGTCATTTTGTTTTCGCCTTTACTGAAGAAATAACATTCAATTTCGTTTCTATTTCTTGCAATCGATGTAGTCAATTTTTGTTTTGCATAAAGATCCGCAGTCTATCCGCAAAGTTCGTGCGAACGCAGAGTTGAATCTCCGGTATCGCGATAACTCGCTCTCTTCTTCTATCGAAAGACCTTTCGATACAAATAAAATAGATTATTGAAAGGCTATAGCCGGGTTTGATGGTCAAATTCGCCCCCGGCGGGATTTTAATCGAGTTTGGACCATTCGATAGCCTATCCAAAAAAACCCCTCTGTGCCAAGTTTCAGCCCCCTATCTCATCTGTAAGGGTAGTTATCGAGAAAAATCGAAAAAACCAGTTTTTGGCCCATTTTCCCTATTTATTGACAATTAAAAATTCTGAAAAAAATCTGACACATTTCGGATACCAAGCCACATATTAGGTATCGTTTCCAGATTTTTCCGCTGCAAGCTCTGCTTGTACAAAATGAAAAACACGAAAAAAATCGAAAAAATGCAGATTTCATATAGAAATCTAAAAGGTGCTACTCCAGATTTAATTTAGCAATGAGATATTATCAAAAGTATTATGCTCAATTTTTTTCAGATTTTTGTGAGTGGTGCGTCATAGTTAAAAAAAATAAAAACCGCTTTTTTCGGCGTTTTTCCTAAGTTATACTTATATTTTCAGAGTCATAAAAATATATTATGTGATATTAAACGTTCCTACGTTCAGAAAAACATGTCTCAGACTTTAAAACTTGCCTAATACCAAAAACGAAATAATACTGTGTACGATATATTCGAATATTTCGAAGGTGATTCCAACGGCGCCGGATGGTGCAGCGGCTATGGTCCCCGACTGCGGAACCGCTGAAGACTTTTTGGACCAGGTACGAGTCTCGGCCAAGCCAATTTTTTTTTCCATCATATGATTTTTTATAAACCATTGTAAAAACATTTTTTACCTATGTTTAGACTATTTTATAATAATTTTTCGGAAAAATATTTTTGAAGTACTTTTGCCTCTAGTCAGTCGCCAATGGGAATCGCACTATTGGATGTTGCTCACATGTTGCTGCTATTATTTATTATTTATCTCATGCTCAATTCAATATGGACATAGTTCGGCCAGCAGAGATATTCACTAAGATTTTTGATACTGATCAAATAACACCGACAATTGATGAAGATAGCGATGAAGTCTGAAACCGCCTTACACGATTCCACCGCATACCAATCCCCCTACAATTATTAAAGATAAGTATTCCTAATAATACTTCAGGTGATCATTTTGTGTCACGGAACTAATCAATCTTATTTACAAGATACACAAACGATGCACAATTCCACGTGAAAAATGTTAAGTGGAGCTGTAATACAGTCCGCGAATGAGTAGAGGCAAAAGTACTTCAAAAATATTTTTCCGAAAAATTATTATAAAATAGTCTAAACATAGGTAAAAAATGTTTTTACAATGGTTTATAAAAAATTATATGATGGAAAAAAAAATTGACTTGGCCGAGATTCGTACCTGGTCCAAAAAGTCTTCAGCGGTTCCGCAGTCGGGGACCATAGCCGCTGCACCATCCGGCGCCGTTGGAATCACCTTCGAAATATTCGAATATATCGTACACAGTATTATTTCGTTTTTGGTATTAGGCAAGTTTTAAAGTCTGAGACATGTTTTTCTGAACGTAGGAACGTTTAATATCACATAATATATTTTTATGACTCTGAAAATATAAGTATAACTTAGGAAAAACGCCGAAAAAAGCGGTTTTTATTTTTTTTAACTATGACGCACCACTCACAAAAATCTGAAAAAAATTGAGCATAATACTTTTGATAATATCTCATTGCTAAATTAAATCTGGAGTAGCACCTTTTAGATTTCTATATGAAATCTGCATTTTTTCGATTTTTTTCGTGTTTTTCATTTTGTACAAGCAGAGCTTGCAGCGGAAAAATCTGGAAATGATACCTAATATGTGGCTTGATATCCGAAATGTGTCAGATTTTTTTCAGAATTTTTAATTGTCAATAAATAGGGAAAATGGGCCAAAAACTGGTTTTTCGATTTTTCTCGATAACTACCCTTACAGATGAGATAGGGGGCTGAAACTTGGCACAGAGGGGTTTTTTTGGATAGGCTATCGAATGGTCCAAGCTCGATTAAAATCCCGCCGGGGGCGAATTTGACCATCAAACCCGGCTATAGCCTTTGTAATCTTTTGTGGCAGCTAATTTCCTACACTCGCCACAAGATGGACAGATAGTCATGCAAAGACCTTTCTCGCTGCTACCTGATCCGTCACCGGTTTCTATATATACAGTTTTAAACCGTCTAACGATATCGCAGCGTCTCAGGTAGAGCCTGCTGGGTAGCTTTACCGATGAGTCCCCTAGCGGGACCACGACTGGTCAGTACCGACAAACTTTTTTATGCATTCACCGCTGGGTCGCCAACCCGATGAATTCTGTGTTAAAATCAAAGAACTTTCGATAGAAAAGAGATAGAACGATGATTTTTTTTTTAAATTAAAGCTCAAACTTTGCAGAATATGGGGAAAGTAGGGAGATTATAGTACGAACGTTTTTTAACCTCGACAAAATTCGTTAAACCAGCACAATTTTTGTAAAACTATGACTTTCACAATACCACGAATGGAAAAGCTTTTTTTGCAACATGCTGTACATCATTTCCCGTAGATTCTTCCACGCTTATTTCAAATCTCGACTCAAAATTTGTCTACCACCTCAGTATTTTGCAAAAACTCGAAATTTTTGTCAACAAAACTAATGAAATCATTTTTTTGTTGAAATCCGATTGAGCTACACTTTTTTAGGTGGTTCTATTCGGAAAGGATTGGGCTATTGCAAAATTATTTTTTCAATCTCGACCATCAACTGTATGGAGCCGAAAAATTTAAGATAATTCTTTTTCTACGTCTTTTTCGATGAGCCGTCAGAGTGATTTAAAGGGCCTAGCCGAATAAGATCATCAAAACTGCCCTTGGAGGTTTTTCAGTGGTTATTGAACCATTCGAAAGCTGACCAAGAAAAACTCCTCTGAGCAAAAATTCAACCCCGTAAATTACCCGTAAGGGTAGTTACCGGGTAAATTAGATTTTGCGCTCTTCTGCGCATTTTCCGGTCTCAATGCGTTTTAAAGATCTGAAAAAACGTGACATATTTTGTATCGTAAGACGCATTTTTGAGAATTTTTTCAGATTTTTTTGTTGCAAACTGTGGTCGTAAAAAATGAAAAACCCCCCCAAAAAATACGGAAAAATATTTTTTTCTCCAAAATATGAAAACATGCCATTCTAGTGTTTGTTTCCCTGATAAATTACTATAACAGGCAGTGTTGTCAATTTGTTTCAGAATTTTTTGTTGTGGTACATCATTGTCAAAAACATTAGCAGTCGGTAAATTGTGCCGTGATTGGTAGTGATCCTTGACATTTTTATACTACTTGACGTCCTGTATTTTTTAAAATCGTTATGTTTGGTTGCTCTGCCGATCTTTTCGAATTGCTAAAACGCGAAGCCACGATCAGATCATTCAGCAATTGTTCGCGAAAAACATATTTCGATCGCGGTATTGTCTAACGATCGCTGACAATTCTGCTGTATTGCGTCCGAGCGCGGACAGGATAACGCGACGCGGATGTCTTCAGATAACAATATCTTGAAGACCCGGACGCACTTGGAAATAATTTTTGTCATGTTACATAGTGGAAGGTTCACCGAAAAGATCCTTACTTGTTAGGAAGTGGAACCTTGTGAGACATGTAAGATCGCGCATATCAAAGATACAAATGTTTAACGATTATTTTCATTGTGTTCAGTATTTTTTTTAAATATGTTATGTATCATAATTGTCAATGAAAAGCATGATTTAATTAATTTTTTCGGCGCGACGGCTGCGGTAGGACTAGGGAAACCCACAACCTGATAGACTCGATTTCTGCCGTTCCCGGGGCTGGAGAGAGTGAGGGTACGCTCGGACACAGAATTTGGCTACGGCTAGGCTCCTGCAGCCAGATTCTGTGTCTGAAAATCGTGCGGCCCGCACACCCCTAGCGGCCACACATACATGTACTACGTAGCGTGCACCGTCGAAGTCAGAACATTGAGACTTCAGGCGCGCGGCTGTAGTGCGACTAGGTAGACCCAACCCGATAGACACGATTTCTTTCAGTGACGTTCCCGGGGCTGTTCTATATGGATAGATTAATGGCAGGTCATTACTATTGAGCTTGAAGTCGACACTTTCTCGACCAACACGTGTTGACTGTAATTTTCAAATCAGCAACTGCTCAAATCACTCGACGAAGTCGGGCCACTCTCGGGCCGTCTGATGTGTCATGGATAGAATGCGGATCATTATGCATTTATAGCAAAATTGAATAGATGAAATTGATAGTTGTTGGAAAATTCTTAAAATTGAAGATTTCAATATATGATTTCTCCTCTATTAAAATCATTAAGGGAAGAGATAACATTCAATCTAGTTTCGGACAGAAGCGGACAAGTTCGCGGGAACGCAGAGTTGAATCTCGGGTATCGCGATAACTCGCTCGCCCGAACTTGTCCGATTCTTTCCGAACCCGCCCGACGACGTCGAGTCACTCCCGGGCAGCACGAAACCACGGGGCAGCTCGAAGCACTTGGGTAGCCCGAAGCGCTTCAGCCGAAATATATAAAGTTTCTTTTCGCTTCTACGACACTTTTTTTCTTTGCACGAAGACGTTTCAACACTCTAAATCTACCGAGCCTTAAAAGTAACTGCTAAACGTTTCTTTGTATAAAAATGATAAGATTGATTTTATTTAGACTTTGTGCAGATAAATTAATATTTATTTAAATTACATACTACATACTATTAGGTCGTTCGGAAAGTCATTTCGTTTTCTCCTTTACTGAAGAAATAATTAACATTCAATTTGGTTTCTATTTCTTGCAATCGATGTAGTGAATTTTTATTTTGCAGAAAGTTTCGCAGTCTAGTAATAACAAATGGAAGCATTGTCATCCCTACACGAAAAATGAAGTTACTTTCCAAACGACCCAATAGTATCCAGTATGTAATTTAAATAAATATTAATTCTGTCAGTAAAAAAGTAGACGCCTGTTGCTGCTGCTACACATTTGTTCAATAGACATTTACTTTACCGACATCTACCACATTGGCGCAACCTGCTCTTGTACGGCATTTGACACATTAATGCGACCGTGTTGCCCTCTTACGGCGTTGCAGTAATCCGCTGCAGCTGCCGTGCAGATCGCGTTCAGCTACGGCGATAGCCAGGGGGAGAAAATTCTTATGTATGACCTTGGACTGCTTAGTTAACTACAGGGAACACCCTTAGATGGCCCCACGATCACAGCACATCACGTGACTAACTGTGATTGGACATGAAAGGACTGAGTTCCTTGGCGCTATTGGACGCAATTTGGCGCTAATATTTGACTAGTGCCGCTACAATCAATCGTCAATTGTCAATCAATGTCCGCTGTGCCGTGCTGTCACGTGCTGTGCCTCAATATTATTGATATCGTTAAATACGTTATTGTGGACAGTTGTGGACAGTTGTGGACAGTTAGATAGTTGTGGACTGTGGACACTGCGATTTTGACATTATTAATTAATTTTTTAATATTATTTGCAGTCATCTAAAGCTAGAAGTTTGTTTTTAGGATAGTAGATAGTGAGGAGCAAAGGAGTGCAGCAGCAAGCAGAAAAAGTGAAACAAGTGCATAAAAACATTTAAGTGCATAAGAGACATAAAGTGCAGAACATTTGGACATAAGAACAAAGTGGTGAAAGCGTGTTGCGTTCCACAGTGTTCATCGGGTGTGACCATCCGAGGGCATTACTTTCCCAAAGACGTCAAACAAGCAGACTCTTGGGCTAGTAAAATTCAGTGTCCTGTCATACATAAACTGACAAGCACTGAAAGGCGCAAGTACAGGGTGTTAAAGACACTTTGAAGAAACTTCCTTCCTGTGCTTTGCCCGGCGAAGCAAATTGAAAAATGATGCAATTCCAACTTTGCATTTGCCAGTGCAAAGTTATGAAATGGAATATGCATATGAATATATGGAAGCAGAAGAATGTCCAGCCTCTGCTACACTGCTGGAAAATGAATTATGAATTATTATATATATATATATATATATATATATATATATATATATATAATATATAATATAATATATATATAATATATATATATATATATATATGTGTGTGAATATGAACATCATATTATGTATGATGTACAATTAATTATGTATTATGGATAATGTATTATTATTATGTATTATGTATGTTATTACTATATATTATTTGTATGATATTGTATTATTATATATTATTATGTATTACTATGTACTATTATGGATTATGTATTATATGTATTATCATATACGTATATACATATAATAAAAATTGTTAAAATAAAATATTTGTTCAAAATATATTATATCCTTTCACTTCGAAGTTAAATTGAGCGGTATAGAATCGTATAGCTATATAGCTATATATATATATATATACATATATATATATATAGGTTTTAGTTGAGGGAACATATACAGGGTGTCCCAAAACTACCCTAGGAGCCGAAAATGGGAGGTTCCTTGGGTCATTTGAAGCGACATTTTCCTTTGCAAAAATGGCGTCCGCGGCTTTGTTTAGGAGTTATTAACGAAAAACACGGACCAATCAGAGCGCGCCCTGGGCCGCCGTGCCGCGCGGCACCGGCAGCCGAGCGTTGGTGGTACGCCGTGACATCGCAACGAACAAGAGTTTCTCGATGATGTAAATTCTCTCCGATTTCAACGAGCTTTGGATATGTGGTCAAGACCATTATTCTGAACAACATTTCTCTTTAAAGTTTTTGGCTGTCGGCTTTAGTTTACGAGATAATCGCGCGAATAACGTTACCCGAACGAGAGAAGAAGCAGAAACTGATTGTTTTAAAAACTCACTTGCATCATTCAGCCATAAATCCATTTGCTGCTTCGAAATGTGTGTCAATGGGTCAGTCGGTGACGAACTGCACAGATGTCTGCAGGTATACGACAGTACCGAAATCCAAGGGGCGTACGGCCAGGTCGACGAACTGCACAGCTGGGGTAGATAGCAGGTATACGACACTTTGGCGGATACGCGCTCAGCGATCTGGACTTTTCACTTTCACTTTCAAATCGATAAATAAATCATATGTTTATTTCACACAGATGCACTAAGAACAATTGCAATATCACTTGTATTACAGCACAAATCACAACAATCAGATAACGTGATCACTAGCGAACGTAAACTTTCGAAAAGAAGAACATCCCGAATTTTTTCTTCACATTCACAGTCGAGGCACTAAAATCCTTCGAAATTGACCTGCCGCTTGTTGTCCATAAATAATTCTTGTGGTAAGGCCGGTAATTGCAGCGCTAGTGGTAGCTGTCAAGTACGCGATCGCAGTCAAATCCAAGGGCTGCAAAAGGAGAGCAGCACGGCAAGTGCGTCCAGGTCAACGCATCCGTCACTTAGCACGTAGCAGGTAGTTCCTACGTTATTCCTGCGTTAAATATTCGGGGCCCTGAAAAGGGTCGTTCTCCGACGGCAGTTTGATACGTGGACGCTCTCGTTTGATTTGCCTTACAGCGGCAGCAACATTGAAGCCGCCGCGGACGTACGCGACAAAGATGTAGAAGTTCTCTTGGGACGTGAACATTATGTGGCAGACTTGGACTGACTGCAGTTTCCCTAAAAAGCTGCGTACACCCCCAAATATCCCCACCACGAAGCAAACCTGAGGATACAGGAACATTCTAAAAAATCACGTGTTTTGCAGAAGTTGAAAGTGCAGCAGTGTGACCCTTGCCTTTCCTCCACGATAGAAAACAGGGATCCTCGTCTCCGCGGAAGGGAACGTGCCATAAATCAAACTCTGCAGTTACTTGGAAATGTCCGCAGGACACCGGAACGGAAAAATTTTCTCCTGCACATGTTGGGTTTATGAATTCTTTTTCGACCGTGCACTTTCAACTTCTGCAAACCACGTGATTTTTTAGAATGTTCCTGTATCCTCAGGTTTGCTTCGTGGTGGGGATATTTGGGGGTGTACGCAGCTTTTTAGGGAAACTGCAGTCAGTCCAAGTCTGCCACATAATGTTCACGTCCCAAGAGAACTTCTACATCTTTGTCGCGTACGTCCGCGGCGGCTTCAATGTTGCTGCCGCTGTAAGGCAAATCAAACGAGAGCGTCCACGTATCAAACTGCCGTCGGAGAACGACCCTTTTCAGGGCCCCGAATATTTAACGCAGGAATAACGTAGGAACTACCTGCTACGTGCTAAGTGACGGATGCGTTGACCTGGACGCACTTGCCGTGCTGCTCTCCTTTTGCAGCCCTTGGATTTGACTGCGATCGCGTACTTGACAGCTACCACTAGCGCTGCAATTACCGGCCTTACCACAAGAATTATTTATGGACAACAAGCGGCAGGTCAATTTCGAAGGATTTTAGTGCCTCGACTGTGAATGTGAAGAAAAAATTCGGGATGTTCTTCTTTTCGAAAGTTTACGTTCGCTAGTGATCACGTTATCTGATTGTTGTGATTTGTGCTGTAATACAAGTGATATTGCAATTGTTCTTAGTGCATCTGTGTGAAATAAACATATGATTTATTTATCGATTTGAAAGTGAAAGTGAAAAGTCCAGATCGCTGAGCGCGTATCCGCCAAAGTGTCGTATACCTGCTATCTACCCCAGCTGTGCAGTTCGTCGACCTGGCCGTACGCCCCTTGGATTTCGGTACTGTCGTATACCTGCAGACATCTGTGCAGTTCGTCACCGACTGACCCATTGACACACATTTCGAAGCAGCAAATGGATTTATGGCTGAATGATGCAAGTGAGTTTTTAAAACAATCAGTTTCTGCTTCTTCTCTCGTTCGGGTAACGTTATTCGCGCGATTATCTCGTAAACTAAAGCCGACAGCCAAAAACTTTAAAGAGAAATGTTGTTCAGAATAATGGTCTTGACCACATATCCAAAGCTCGTTGAAATCGGAGAGAATTTACATCATCGAGAAATTCTTGTTCGTTGCGATGTCACGGCGTACCACCAACGCTCGGCTGCCGGTGCCGCGCGGCACGGCGGCCCAGGGCGCGCTCTGATTGGTCCGTGTTTTTCGTTAATAACTTCTAAACAAAGCCGCGGACGCCATTTTTGCAAAGGAAAATGTCGCTTCAAATGACCCAAGGAACCTCCCATTTTCGGCTCCTAGGGTAGTTTTGGGACACCCTGTATAGATGGCACCGCTGAAGTCCATGGTCCACATATTATACATTGGAGTTTACTCCCCCTGGCGATAGCTGCCCAGCAGTGCTGCTCCAGCATCGATGCAGCTGGTTATCTGGGTTCTCTTTCATGCATGATTTGCAGGTGTGCGAAGAGTGAAAATTTTTCGTGGCCTTGCTTAGTCCCGGGCGGACCCCGTGCATACGGCTGCACGTGGCCCGGTCTCAGAGCCATAAAAGCCCGGTGCCGTTCTTTTCGGGGGTTTTCTAGCCTCCGCCGAGACACGGCGTGACAACAGGAAAAAAAGAAAAATAGATTAGTGTACGATATCCGCGAATATACGCGAAGAGATACAATAACGAAACACTAAGCGGTCAAAGACAACGGCGAATTGAATGGGCGGGGGCGCGAAACGAAAAATCGAAAAACGAAAAACGAAAAAGAGACGCGCAGACAACTAAGCTCGAAACGTTTGAGACAGCACAGAACGAAAAGAGAGCGTTCAATAAATAGGGGAAACTATGTAAAACGACAATAACAATAAACGCGGAATCAGGGGAATAAGTTTGACATATACGAGCGAAACACCGGAAAACAAACAGGAAAACAACATAGGGCAACGGTATAGCGTAGGAAGACAGCGGGGTCCTCTGTAAAAAGAGAAAAAAAAATTAAAAGAGAGAGTCGAGCGTAGGGTAAACGTAGGCCATAAAAAAGGGATCATTGTTCATCGTCACGAAATGGCTCGGACGAACGGGGCAGCGGAAAATAGATAGACAAGCGAAACGAAACACGACGTTGGAAAAATCAACACGTGTTACGTTTCAAACTCAAGCATATCCAATTGAGATTGAGATTCCTCGAAAGGAAAAGCCAGACTAGGAGGATGAATACATACATGATCTCTTCTAGGGCGGGACTTAACACGAAAGTCTGCGCAAGAGTTCCAAACTCGCAAAGGCGGTCCTTACCCCACCCGCGAGAAACAGGAAGAAAGCGAGAAACTATAGATACGACGCAAGGAAAGAACCGGGAAAGATATATCAGTTCGAAGTCGAAGAAGATCGCGTGCGAATTAGACGAATAATCGTAACGAAAAACTAAGTAGTGGTGCAGAGTTCCGCGATACAAATGAAATACGCGACGCGCTGCAATTAACAATCGCGAGTAACTGCGAACAATCGCGATTAATTACGAACAATCGCGACTAAATTACGAATAATCGCGAATAATTGCGAACAATTGTGATCAATAGTGAACAATCGCGATTAAATTACGAACGATCGCGAATAAGTGCAAATAACTGCGAACAATCGTGAATATTTGAAAAAAATTGTGAATAATCGCGGAAATGGACTGAAGTGATTGGTGTCAATGAGAAACGAAAGAAAGGACAGAAGGCCGATCAAACGGGTTCGAAGGAGGGAGAAAAACGCGACTAAAGAATAAGGGAATAGCTGAGAATGGTAGGAACATGCGCTCTCTCAATAACACGAATTAGAGATAGAAATGAAAAATGAAAAAAAAAAAAACAGAACAAGCTTAATCGCGAGAACAGAAATTTAGCAACGTTAATCTCCGCGAAGAAAGAGATACCGATAACAGTAAGCTGACGGGATCAAAGTAGTCAAATCAATAAAAGACAGTCGAGAATAGTGTGAAAAAACAGGATAAAAAATTAAAATAATTGAAAATAAATTTAACAGCTATCTTCCTAAAGACGCATGAAACACGATGGTAACAATTACATGAAAAAATAATTCGCACACTTCTCACAAATCGAAATTCTATCGCTTCGCCTGTCACCCACAGGCGTCGTGGTGCGATAGACTTTCATTCAATTCATCCTGTTTGTTCTCGCTTCTCTCAAATCGAATCAGCAAATATTTTGAACGCTTCCAATGTTTCCGATGATGATTTGACACCCGCAAAAATAGAATAAAACGAATAAATAATTTGAAATTCAAGAAAATCATCGCGCGACAAGTCACGTAAACGCGTATAATATTACAATAAATTAAACGTTGTAACTTGTCGCAAGATGAGGGCGGGAACCCTTCGGAAATGCTAGCTAATTAAATAACGCAAAAAACAACCAATCTCATCCCTCACGCAGTGAGTAATGAGAGAGATATAGAAAATAGAAGATGTCACAATAAATTAACTCAACTAAACATGCACGCACAGCTAGCATTCACTTCTCAATTGAATTAGAACTCAGAAAAGATAAATAACCCAGATCACGCGAACAGAACCCGGAATATAAATAAATAGCACGAATGAAATGGAAGTAACAGTGTGTCAAATCAGAATCGGACGATGCAGACATTCGTGAAAATAGAATAGAATCTCACAACAGTAATAACGAAGAACTCAACAATAAATTAGATATGAATTAACAATAGATGCAAAAGAATTAAACAGAATATAAATTATAACGTATAGAAAAGTCACTAATCTCGCATCGAATTAGAAGAAACACCAAAACTTGCAAGAACACAATGTTCACAGATGAAACTGATCAAAATGGTCACGAATGTCTACACAAAACAACAACAATTTGATCCTGGCAGAAGTACAACACGAATAACAGATCATTAGAAAGACGTAGATAACACCAGCGCGAACAAATAGAATAATAAATAGCAAAATTAATAAGCGTAGCATCCAACCCACAGATGCAAAGCCTCACACAGGCACCTGCGAAAGAAAAATTAAGATAAATATTAATATTCCAGCAACAATCAAAAGTAAGATATATAAGTAATATATAAATATGATATCTCGATACATAGTAGAATACAAACTAGTTGGAATAAATAAATATTGTTTGCACGAACACAACCAAATCAAGGAAATGCTCGTGCAAACGAGAAAAACTTGAACATTAATCAAATTAAACAATGTACCAACCTCGAGCTTAGACACGTGCACGTTCAGCAGCAACAAAATGCCAGGACGATGAACAGCAAAATCCGAAATTCAAGGAAAAGCTAAAAATAAAAACAGAATTAGCAGAAAATAATAGTCGCGAGAAGTAAAGTAGAAACCAAACGACACAATTCACAGAAAAGTAGAACAAACCCGCGACAAAGTTCCAAATACTAATAAATTAAACGATAGAGTGCAATATAACTAATTAAAACCGAACAGACACGGGCACGGCACGCTCGCGAAGCGACCACGTGCACCGGTTCGAACTGTAAACAGAGAAGTTAGGCGAATCGCGTTCGATTGCGAGGGGAGCATGAGGCATCGAGCAACGATGCGATCATGCGAACCGGCGCGACGAAAATAATTAATTTTCAATTGAAGAGGCAATTTTCGATCGTCTCGAAGATCACGGTGACGATCGAGCCTCGATTACCGATCGACGAGCCACGGGAAACACCGCAAAAAAAAAGAAGCTTCGGATTCCCGGGGATCGAATGCGCGGAATATTTTGAAAAAGTCAACGACCGAGATTGACACGAGAAGCAATATATAAAAGAGAAAAAGATGCGATAAGATGTATTTATTGAAAGACGTAAAGGGAATCATAAGGGATAAGTAGACGACAAAGGGTCAAACGATTTAATGAAAAAGAAACAAAAATAAAACAAATGAAAATAGGAAGAATCGCGGAAACATTGTTAGATGGAAAATACTATTTTCTCAATTAGTAGAACGTACAGGCAACAGGTCCTCCACCTCCAGCTCGCGATTAAAGTCTTAAACAGAAAAAAAAAGAAAAATAGATTAGTGTACGATATCCGCGAATATACGCGAAGAGATACAATAACGAAACACTAAGCGGTCAAAGACAACGGCGAATTGAATGGGCGGGGGCGCGAAACGAAAAATCGAAAAACGAAAAACGAAAAAGAGACGCGCAGACAACTAAGCTCGAAACGTTTGAGACAGCACAGAACGAAAAGAGAGCGTTCAATAAATAGGGGAAACTATGTAAAACGACAATAACAATAAACGCGGAATCAGGGGAATAAGTTTGACATATACGAGCGAAACACCGGAAAACAAACAGGAAAACAACATAGGGCAACGGTATAGCGTAGGAAGACAGCGGGGTCCTCTGTAAAAAGAGAAAAAAAAATTAAAAGAGAGAGTCGAGCGTAGGGTAAACGTAGGCCATAAAAAAGGGATCATTGTTCATCGTCACGAAATGGCTCGGACGAACGGGGCAGCGGAAAATAGATAGACAAGCGAAACGAAACACGACGTTGGAAAAATCAACACGTGTTACGTTTCAAACTCAAGCATATCCAATTGAGATTGAGATTCCTCGAAAGGAAAAGCCAGACTAGGAGGATGAATACATACATGATCTCTTCTAGGGCGGGACTTAACACGAAAGTCTGCGCAAGAGTTCCAAACTCGCAAAGGCGGTCCTTACCCCACCCGCGAGAAACAGGAAGAAAGCGAGAAACTATAGATACGACGCAAGGAAAGAACCGGGAAAGATATATCAGTTCGAAGTCGAAGAAGATCGCGTGCGAATTAGACGAATAATCGTAACGAAAAACTAAGTAGTGGTGCAGAGTTCCGCGATACAAATGAAATACGCGACGCGCTGCAATTAACAATCGCGAGTAACTGCGAACAATCGCGATTAATTACGAACAATCGCGACTAAATTACGAATAATCGCGAATAATTGCGAACAATTGTGATCAATAGTGAACAATCGCGATTAAATTACGAACGATCGCGAATAAGTGCAAATAACTGCGAACAATCGTGAATATTTGAAAAAAATTGTGAATAATCGCGGAAATGGACTGAAGTGATTGGTGTCAATGAGAAACGAAAGAAAGGACAGAAGGCCGATCAAACGGGTTCGAAGGAGGGAGAAAAACGCGACTAAAGAATAAGGGAA
This sequence comes from Lasioglossum morio, assembly GCA_916610235.2. NCBI lineage: Eukaryota > Metazoa > Arthropoda > Insecta > Hymenoptera > Halictidae > Lasioglossum > Lasioglossum morio. Next base: position 501,616 of record CAKAJA020000202.1, on the reverse strand, counting down.
TAGCTGAGAATGGTAGGAACATGCGCTCTCTCAATAACACGAATTAGAGATAGAAATGAAAAATGAAAAAAAAAAAAACAGAACAAGCTTAATCGCGAGAACAGAAATTTAGCAACGTTAATCTCCGCGAAGAAAGAGATACCGATAACAGTAAGCTGACGGGATCAAAGTAGTCAAATCAATAAAAGACAGTCGAGAATAGTGTGAAAAAACAGGATAAAAAATTAAAATAATTGAAAATAAATTTAACAGCTATCTTCCTAAAGACGCATGAAACACGATGGTAACAATTACATGAAAAAATAATTCGCACACTTCTCACAAATCGAAATTCTATCGCTTCGCCTGTCACCCACAGGCGTCGTGGTGCGATAGACTTTCATTCAATTCATCCTGTTTGTTCTCGCTTCTCTCAAATCGAATCAGCAAATATTTTGAACGCTTCCAATGTTTCCGATGATGATTTGACACCCGCAAAAATAGAATAAAACGAATAAATAATTTGAAATTCAAGAAAATCATCGCGCGACAAGTCACGTAAACGCGTATAATATTACAATAAATTAAACGTTGTAACTTGTCGCAAGATGAGGGCGGGAACCCTTCGGAAATGCTAGCTAATTAAATAACGCAAAAAACAACCAATCTCATCCCTCACGCAGTGAGTAATGAGAGAGATATAGAAAATAGAAGATGTCACAATAAATTAACTCAACTAAACATGCACGCACAGCTAGCATTCACTTCTCAATTGAATTAGAACTCAGAAAAGATAAATAACCCAGATCACGCGAACAGAACCCGGAATATAAATAAATAGCACGAATGAAATGGAAGTAACAGTGTGTCAAATCAGAATCGGACGATGCAGACATTCGTGAAAATAGAATAGAATCTCACAACAGTAATAACGAAGAACTCAACAATAAATTAGATATGAATTAACAATAGATGCAAAAGAATTAAACAGAATATAAATTATAACGTATAGAAAAGTCACTAATCTCGCATCGAATTAGAAGAAACACCAAAACTTGCAAGAACACAATGTTCACAGATGAAACTGATCAAAATGGTCACGAATGTCTACACAAAACAACAACAATTTGATCCTGGCAGAAGTACAACACGAATAACAGATCATTAGAAAGACGTAGATAACACCAGCGCGAACAAATAGAATAATAAATAGCAAAATTAATAAGCGTAGCATCCAACCCACAGATGCAAAGCCTCACACAGGCACCTGCGAAAGAAAAATTAAGATAAATATTAATATTCCAGCAACAATCAAAAGTAAGATATATAAGTAATATATAAATATGATATCTCGATACATAGTAGAATACAAACTAGTTGGAATAAATAAATATTGTTTGCACGAACACAACCAAATCAAGGAAATGCTCGTGCAAACGAGAAAAACTTGAACATTAATCAAATTAAACAATGTACCAACCTCGAGCTTAGACACGTGCACGTTCAGCAGCAACAAAATGCCAGGACGATGAACAGCAAAATCCGAAATTCAAGGAAAAGCTAAAAATAAAAACAGAATTAGCAGAAAATAATAGTCGCGAGAAGTAAAGTAGAAACCAAACGACACAATTCACAGAAAAGTAGAACAAACCCGCGACAAAGTTCCAAATACTAATAAATTAAACGATAGAGTGCAATATAACTAATTAAAACCGAACAGACACGGGCACGGCACGCTCGCGAAGCGACCACGTGCACCGGTTCGAACTGTAAACAGAGAAGTTAGGCGAATCGCGTTCGATTGCGAGGGGAGCATGAGGCATCGAGCAACGATGCGATCATGCGAACCGGCGCGACGAAAATAATTAATTTTCAATTGAAGAGGCAATTTTCGATCGTCTCGAAGATCACGGTGACGATCGAGCCTCGATTACCGATCGACGAGCCACGGGAAACACCGCAAAAAAAAAGAAACTTCGGATTCCTGGGGATCGAACGCGCGGAATATTTTGAAAAAGTCAACGACCGAGATTGACACGAGAAGCAATATATAAAAGAGAAAAAGATGCGATAAGATGTATTTATTGAAAGACGTAAAGGGAATCATAAGGGATAAGTAGACGACAAAGGGTCAAACGATTTAATGAAAAAGAAACAAAAATAAAACAAATGAAAATAGGAAGAATCGCGGAAACATTGTTAGATGGAAAATACTATTTTCTCAATTAGTAGAACGTACAGGCAACAGGTCCTCCACCTCCAGCTCGCGATTAAAGTCTTAAACAGAAAAAAAAAGAAAAATAGATTAGTGTACGATATCCGCGAATATACGCGAAGAGATACAATAACGAAACACTAAGCGGTCAAAGACAACGGCGAATTGAATGGGCGGGGGCGCGAAACGAAAAATCGAAAAACGAAAAACGAAAAAGAGACGCGCAGACAACTAAGCTCGAAACGTTTGAGACAGCACAGAACGAAAAGAGAGCGTTCAATAAATAGGGGAAACTATGTAAAACGACAATAACAATAAACGCGGAATCAGGGGAATAAGTTTGACATATACGAGCGAAACACCGGAAAACAAACAGGAAAACAACATAGGGCAACGGTATAGCGTAGGAAGACAGCGGGGTCCTCTGTAAAAAGAGAAAAAAAAATTAAAAGAGAGAGTCGAGCGTAGGGTAAACGTAGGCCATAAAAAAGGGATCATTGTTCATCGTCACGAAATGGCTCGGACGAACGGGGCAGCGGAAAATAGATAGACAAGCGAAACGAAACACGACGTTGGAAAAATCAACACGTGTTACGTTTCAAACTCAAGCATATCCAATTGAGATTGAGATTCCTCGAAAGGAAAAGCCAGACTAGGAGGATGAATACATACATGATCTCTTCTAGGGCGGGACTTAACACGAAAGTCTGCGCAAGAGTTCCAAACTCGCAAAGGCGGTCCTTACCCCACCCGCGAGAAACAGGAAGAAAGCGAGAAACTATAGATACGACGCAAGGAAAGAACCGGGAAAGATATATCAGTTCGAAGTCGAAGAAGATCGCGTGCGAATTAGACGAATAATCGTAACGAAAAACTAAGTAGTGGTGCAGAGTTCCGCGATACAAATGAAATACGCGACGCGCTGCAATTAACAATCGCGAGTAACTGCGAACAATCGCGATTAATTACGAACAATCGCGACTAAATTACGAATAATCGCGAATAATTGCGAACAATTGTGATCAATAGTGAACAATCGCGATTAAATTACGAACGATCGCGAATAAGTGCAAATAACTGCGAACAATCGTGAATATTTGAAAAAAATTGTGAATAATCGCGGAAATGGACTGAAGTGATTGGTGTCAATGAGAAACGAAAGAAAGGACAGAAGGCCGATCAAACGGGTTCGAAGGAGGGAGAAAAACGCGACTAAAGAATAAGGGAATAGCTGAGAATGGTAGGAACATGCGCTCTCTCAATAACACGAATTAGAGATAGAAATGAAAAATGAAAAAAAAAAAAACAGAACAAGCTTAATCGCGAGAACAGAAATTTAGCAACGTTAATCTCCGCGAAGAAAGAGATACCGATAACAGTAAGCTGACGGGATCAAAGTAGTCAAATCAATAAAAGACAGTCGAGAATAGTGTGAAAAAACAGGATAAAAAATTAAAATAATTGAAAATAAATTTAACAGCTATCTTCCTAAAGACGCATGAAACACGATGGTAACAATTACATGAAAAAATAATTCGCACACTTCTCACAAATCGAAATTCTATCGCTTCGCCTGTCACCCACAGGCGTCGTGGTGCGATAGACTTTCATTCAATTCATCCTGTTTGTTCTCGCTTCTCTCAAATCGAATCAGCAAATATTTTGAACGCTTCCAATGTTTCCGATGATGATTTGACACCCGCAAAAATAGAATAAAACGAATAAATAATTTGAAATTCAAGAAAATCATCGCGCGACAAGTCACGTAAACGCGTATAATATTACAATAAATTAAACGTTGTAACTTGTCGCAAGATGAGGGCGGGAACCCTTCGGAAATGCTAGCTAATTAAATAACGCAAAAAACAACTAATCTCATCCCTCACGCAGTGAGGAATGAGAGAGATATAGAAAATAGAAGATGTCACAATAAATTAACTCAACTAAACATGCACGCACAGCTAGCATTCACTTCTCAATTGAATTAGAACTCAGAAAAGATAAATAACTCAGATCACGCGAACAGAACCCGGAATATAAATAAATAGCACGAATGAAATGGAAGTAACAGTGTGTCAAATCAGAATCGGACGATGCAGACATTCGTGAAAATAGAATAGAATCTCACAACAGTAATAACGAAGAACTCAACAATAAATTAGATATGAATTAACAATAGATGCAAAAGAATTAAACAGAATATAAATTATAACGTATAGAAAAGTCACTAATCTCGCATCGAATTAGAAGAAACACCAAAACTTGCAAGAACACAATGTTCACAGATGAAACTGATCAAAATGGTCACGAATGTCTACACAAAACAACAACAATTTGATCCTGGCAGAAGTACAACACGAATAACAGATCATTAGAAAGACGTAGACAACACCAGCGCGAACAAATAGAATAATAAATAGCAAAATTAATAAGCGTAGCATCCAACCCACAGATGCAAAGCCTCACACAGGCACCTGCGAAAGAAAAATTAAGATAAATATTAATATTCCAGCAACAATCAAAAGTAAGATATATAAGTGATATATAAATATGATATCTCGATACATAGTAGAATACAAACTAGTTGGAATAAATAAATATTGTTTGCACGAACACAACCAAATCAAGGAAATGCTCGTGCAAACGAGAAAAATTTGAACATTAATCAAATTAAACAATGTACCAACCTCGAGCTTAGACACGTGCACGTTCAGCAGCAACAAAATGCCAGGACGATGAACAGCAAAATCCGAAATTCAAGGAAAAGCTAAAAATAAAAACAGAATTAGCAGAAAATAATAGTCGCGAGAAGTAAAGTAGAAACCAAACGACACAATTCACAGAAAAGTAGAACAAACACGCGACAAAGTTCCAAATACTAATAAATTAAACGATAGAGTGTAATATAACTAATTAAAACCGAACAGACACGGGCACGGCACGCTCGCGAAGCGACCACGTGCACCGGTTCGAACTGTAAACAGAGAAGTTAGGCGAATCGCGTTCGATTGCGAGGGGAGCATGAGGCATCGAGCAACGATGCGATCATGCGAACCGGCGCGACGAAAATAATTAATTTTCAATTGAAGAGGCAATTTTCGATCGTCTCGAAGATCACGGTGACGATCGAGCCTCGATTACCGATCGACGAGCCACGGGAAACACCGCAAAAAAAAAGAAGCTTCGGATTCCCGGGGATCGAATGCGCGGAATATTTTGAAAAAGTCAACGACCGAGATTGACACGAGAAGCAATATATAAAAGAGAAAAAGATGCGATAAGATGTATTTATTGAAAGACGTAAAGGGAATCATAAGGGATAAGTAGACGACAAAGGGTCAAACGATTTAATGAAAAAGAAACAAAAATAAAACAAATGAAAATAGGAAGAATCGCGGAAACATTGTTAGATGGAAAATACTATTTTCTCAATTAGTAGAACGTACAGGCAACAGGTCCTCCACCTCCAGCTCGCGATTAAAGTCTTAAACAGAAAAAAAAAGAAAAATAGATTAGTGTACGATATCCGCGAATATACGCGAAGAGATACAATAACGAAACACTAAGCGGTCAAAGACAACGGCGAATTGAATGGGCGGGGGCGCGAAACGAAAAATCGAAAAACGAAAAACGAAAAAGAGACGCGCAGACAACTAAGCTCGAAACGTTTGAGACAGCACAGAACGAAAAGAGAGCGTTCAATAAATAGGGGAAACTATGTAAAACGACAATAACAATAAACGCGGAATCAGGGGAATAAGTTTGACATATACGAGCGAAACACCGGAAAACAAACAGGAAAACAACATAGGGCAACGGTATAGCGTAGGAAGACAGCGGGGTCCTCTGTAAAAAGAGAAAAAAAAATTAAAAGAGAGAGTCGAGCGTAGGGTAAACGTAGGCCATAAAAAAGGGATCATTGTTCATCGTCACGAAATGGCTCGGACGAACGGGGCAGCGGAAAATAGATAGACAAGCGAAACGAAACACGACGTTGGAAAAATCAACACGTGTTACGTTTCAAACTCAAGCATATCCAATTGAGATTGAGATTCCTCGAAAGGAAAAGCCAGACTAGGAGGATGAATACATACATGATCTCTTCTAGGGCGGGACTTAACACGAAAGTCTGCGCAAGAGTTCCAAACTCGCAAAGGCGGTCCTTACCCCACCCGCGAGAAACAGGAAGAAAGCGAGAAACTATAGATACGACGCAAGGAAAGAACCGGGAAAGATATATCAGTTCGAAGTCGAAGAAGATCGCGTGCGAATTAGACGAATAATCGTAACGAAAAACTAAGTAGTGGTGCAGAGTTCCGCGATACAAATGAAATACGCGACGCGCTGCAATTAACAATCGCGAGTAACTGCGAACAATCGCGATTAATTACGAACAATCGCGACTAAATTACGAATAATCGCGAATAATTGCGAACAATTGTGATCAATAGTGAACAATCGCGATTAAATTACGAACGATCGCGAATAAGTGCAAATAACTGCGAACAATCGTGAATATTTGAAAAAAATTGTGAATAATCGCGGAAATGGACTGAAGTGATTGGTGTCAATGAGAAACGAAAGAAACCCAGATAGCCAAACCTAACTCAGGTAGAAATAGGGTAGGGCGTACCGAGGTCAGGTATAGGGAATTATACGGGTTGAACGTCGCTTGGACGTGCCGAGGGTAGCCCCTACCGCGTTTCTACCGAAGGCCGATATTTCACTGAGGGCTCGTAACGTACCCTCGGTAGAAACGCGGTAGGGGCTACCCTCGGCACGTCGTGCCTCGTTTCTGCCAAGTTTTAAGTAGGTCCGAGATTGTAAGAGGGCAGCACGGTCCCATTAATGTGGCAAATGTCGTTATGTAGGGCAAGTCGCACTAGTGTGGCAGCTGTCGGTAAAGAAAATTTTGACTTATTTACTTTTCAACAGTTTTCGCTTATTTTACGTATTTGACATGAGTAGGAAAAATGAAATAACAAACCTCATTCAATGATATATGTGTTTCATTTTATTTTAGACACTAGTAAGCAAACGGCTTAGTACGACAGTAATGATATTTTATATTTTTTTAAATTGAAATATCTCCTGAACTACTAACTTTTCGACATAAGTTTATTTATAACGAATAGGAGTGGATGAGTGATAGAGTGGATGTATTAAAAGATATTGCATTCCATTTAAAATAAATGAAGGTGGACTTTATTTATCTGCAAACAGCGGGGCCACCAACGATTCGAATGCCGAAACGCATACCGTCGATTTTGCGCGCAATGTGGTCGCGACGGGGTACTGACGAGAGACTGTCACCCGCCGGGAAACGCCACACGGGGCCAGCCACTGACGGGCACCGGCAGGCCCCCGCAATAAAGTATACGCCCCGCCCGTTACTCCCGATCTTGGTATGCGGCCGGGAAATCGACGCGCTACTAGACACCGGCTCCCAGTTGTCATGCATAAATGCCGAGGTACAGGAATGGGCCAGGGAACAGGGAATATACCCGACTGCCCCGACGACAAACATTGGACTGGCCGACGGCTCCGATGCTCAACCCACAGGGGTTATCCGCTTACCGTTCGGGGCGATAGGCTACGAGTGGCTACAGGAGTTCACGGTGCTGCCAAATATGGGCACTCCAGTACTATTGGGCATCCAGACAATTGCGGCCCTACAACTCCAACTGAAACCACCCCTCGACGTAGCTTCCTGGCCGATTGACTGCCTAGCCGAACCGTGCTTCCAACTAGGACTGAGGATACCACAACCCGAAGACCGGGAACGGCTCGAGATCTTTCTGGGAGACGAGATGAAAAAGTTCGAGGCGGTACCAGGGCGAACGACGCTCATAGAGCACCGGATCAAGCTAAAGGATACCACGCCTCTCAAACAACGGTATCAACCGCGAAACCCCGCGATGCAGGCCATCATTAATACCGAGGTGGAAAAGATGTTGAGCGAACAGGTCATCGAGCCCTCCAGCAGCCCATGGAGCTCGCCCGTAGTGGTGGTGAGAAAGAAGGATGGTCGCCCGCGCTTCTGCGTGGACTTCCGCCGGCTGAACGCTAAGTCGGAAAAGGACGCGTACCCCTTGCCACAAATACAGGCGACGCTTGACAAACTGCGAGGGGCGAAGTTCTTGACCACGCTGGACCTGAAGAACGGGTATTGGCAGATCCCGCTTGACCCCGACAGTCGACCGCTTACAGCGTTTACCGTCCCTGGGAAGGGACTGTTCCAGTTTCGGGTCATGCCCTTCGGACTCCATTCAGCGCCTGCCACGTTCCAACGACTGCTAGACCGGGTTATTGGCCCCGAGCTGGAGCCGTTTGCATTCGCATACCTCGATGACATCATCATCGCCAGCCCTTCCGTCGAGGAACACCAGTGCCACCTCCAAGAGGTATTTCGCCGCCTCCGCGCCGCGGGCCTACGATTGAACCCAGACAAGTGCCAGTTTTGCGTCCCGAGCCTGAAGTACCTGGGCCACGTGGTCGACCAACAAGGGATCCGCACCGACCCCGAGAAAACCAGCGCGATCGCACGAATCCCCGCGCCGAAAACGATACGGGAAGTGAGACGCTTCCATGGCATGGCATCATGGTACCGGCGATTTGTGCCAAACTTCGCAAAAATTATAGAGCCATTGACACAGCTCACTCGCAAGAATGCCAGGTGGAGATGGACGGAAACGGAAGAAAGAGCCTTCCAAGAAATGAAGGAGAGGCTGATCACTGCACCGGTCCTCGCCTGCCCAAACTTTGAGCAACCATTCACGCTCCAGACAGACGCCAGCGACCACGGACTGGGGATTGTCCTCACGCAAGGCACCGAGGACGACGAACACGTCATCGCCTACGCTAGCCACACGCTGAGCGCAACAGAGCGCAACTACAGCGCCACCGAGAAGGAATGCCTCGCGGTAATTTGGGGCATTCGTAAAATGAAACAGTACCTGGAGGGCTACCATTTCACGGTCGTTACCGACCACCAGGCGCTGCGATGGCTACAGCAGATCGACGGTCCGACCGGGAGGCTGGCACGGTGGGCCCTCGAACTGCAGCAATACGATTTCGAGGTAAAGTATCGGCCCGGCAAGTTGAATCAGGTGGCCGATGCGTTGTCCAGAACCGAACCCGTACCGGGCGTTAACCTAATTAACCCGAAACCGCGCACCGACTCCTGGTACGAGAAAAAGATGGAAGCCGTACGGAAGCAGCCCGCAACGGCCCCCGACTACCAAATACAGGACGGAAAGCTACACCGACGGGTACCCCACCAGCTGGACTACAACGAACCTGAGCCCAGCTAAGCGTGGAAGGTATGCGTACCGTCCAGCGAACGCAAGGACATACTGAAGCAATTTCACGACGACCCGACAGCGGGCCACTTAGGGATTGCCAAGACCAGCGTACGTATCGCACAAAGGTACCACTGGCCGGGGATGTTCAGAGAGATCGCCAAGTATGTCCGAAGCTGCGCCAACTGCCAACGATACAAGACGCCGCCACAACCGCCACCGGGACGTCTCCATGCCAACCCCGGAACGCAGCCGTGGCACACGGTGTCGATTGACCTTGTCGGCCCACTGCCCCGCTCGCGCCTCGGCCATATTTGGTTGCTGGTGGCCCTCGATCGGTTCACCAAGTGGGTGGAACTCACCGCACTCCGGAAGGCCACCAGCTCGGCCGTCGCCACCGCCGTTCATCGGGAAGTTATACTCCGACATGGAGCTCCGGCGACAATCATCACGGATAACGGCCGGCAGTTCGTAGGCGAGCCATTCACGACCCTACTGAAGGCAGCTGGCGTCGAACACCGGAGGACACCACCATACTCACCCCAGTGCAACCCGGTCGAAAGGGCGAACAGGGTGGTGAAGACGATGCTGGCGCAATATACAGGGGAACGACACGACAAGTGGGACGAGAAACTAGCCGAGGCACAGTTCGCCATCAACACTGCATGGCACGAGGCCACAGGATACAGTCCAGCCTACCTGAACCTGGGGCGAGAGCTCAGGGTACCTGGACAGCCGGTGGACGGAGGACCGCCCATCACGACGCAACAGCGCTGGAAGAACATCCGAGAAGCCCAGGAACTGGCCAAGTTGCACTTGGCGCGGGCCTTCGACCGACAAGCACAGCACTACAACCTGCGACACCGAGAATGGAGACCGGCCATCGGGGACATCGTCTGGAAGAGGGAGCACACGCTCTCCAACAAAAACGCGCGTATCGCGGCAAAACTAGCGCCGAAATACAGCGGTCCGTACACGGTCGGCCGAATCGTCTCCCCAGTCATAGTGGACCTAAAAGACGGGTCCAACCGATGGACTCGCCACGTCCACATCAAGGACCTGAAGTCGGGAACAGGCTCAAACGGGGAACCAGCCACTGACCATGAGGGGGCAACCGACGAGACACGATCAACCCACCCCAACCTCCCCAACCACGCAGACGCCCCCGCACCCCGACGTAGGGGGAGACCGAGGAAAGTAATAGGGAGCGTTACTTTTTGTCGTAGGCACCAGAATTACTTCCAGTACGCTGCAAGGATGGACGAGTTCTACGCCGAACTGGAGGGGCTGTTCGACGACGCCCCCGATGACAGCCTACGACCACGCACACCGGTGACGCCGGAGCACATGTCCAGAGACGCAGCCCCCAGGACGGAGGTTACCGTCGACCCCACCGGGACCGGACCCGCAGGCATGGAGGTGATCCTCGACCTCGACGCAGCCGGGCCGTCCACCAGCCAGGGGCTAACAGTGGGCCCGAGTACAGCCGGTACAGGGGCCGCCGCAACACCAGGTGCAGAAACGGTCACCAACCCACGAGTGACAATGAGCTGCGCTACCGGAGCGTTTCTGCGCCGAGCCGCCGGGATTCGCGGCGCCATCTCCCGCCGAGCACACGCGAAGACGATCCGGCCACTGACCTGGTGGCCACAGGCGGTGCAGGGGACCATCCGCCCGAGGTCGGAGACCGACGCAACAACCGCGTCCACAACGGCAGCAACGACGACACCACCACCCACGGCGCTGTCGACAACCGCACGGACGGCGGCGGTGCCCACGATGCCCACATCGTCAACCACGGCGACGCTACCGACAACGCCCACGCCAGTACCGGCAAAAACACCGCCCACGGCGAAGACCCCGAAGGACCCGGTGCCAAGGTCATCCGACAGCAAACGGCCGACGAAGAAACCCAGGGTGACGCCAGCGGGCCAGGCGAAGGGCCCACCCGGGCCGGCTCCAGCAAACCAAGGGACCCCGACGCAGAAGAAGAAGAAGAAACCATCTATGCCTGTACTCGAGCATTGGGCGGACACGCCACCGCTACCTTACGCGACGAAAGTGAGCGAGCCCCTACCACGGAGTGCCGGGCCCCCGACGAAGGTTGCCAAAGCGGCGGCCATACCCGAGGCAACCACCGCGCCAGCAGACGACACCGCCGGGGAATTATTGGTCAACGCACGGGCTTGCCTGGACCCGCGTAACCTACCACCAGGGCCCCCAGATCTACCGGTCCCAATCTGGCGGGATCTCGAACGCTTGTCCGTCGCCCCACGGACACCCCCGCTCCGCTACCCACGACAACCGTACCGGCCCAACCCGGAGAAATGGCCAGTCTCAGAGTGGAGACGCGCCGCAGCGCTGCCGCCACCCACCACGCCGGGGCAGGGAGACGTCATCGAGGAAAGGCCGACGGCAGAACTCACCAGACACCGGAGGACACACGGACGACCAGCAACACGGGACCTCTCCGAGGACGAGAGGCCGTTAAACAACGGAGCACCGGTCTCCCCGTGGCAACCAGTACCCGGATCACTCTCACCGATACTGTACCGGGGCAAACACCAGGGCTCGGACATGACCTGGTACGGTCTACCCACAGGCCGACGGGTAGAGGTCCCGTCTTGTCTAATCAAGACCAAGCAGTTCTTGGCAGAAAGGGGGCCGGAAAGGTGGAAATTGCATTTCGACCCATCGGGAAGGCTACGGAGGTGCCAAAGGAGGGAGCCCACAGGGGTCTATTAATTACGGGGGAGTATTAATTACGAACAATCGCGACTAAATTACGAATAATCGCGAATAATTGCGAACAATTGTGATCAATAGTGAACAATCGCGATTAAATTACGAACGATCGCGAATAAGTGCAAATAACTGCGAACAATCGTGAATATTTGAAAAAAATTGTGAATAATCGCGGAAATGGACTGAAGTGATTGGTGTCAATGAGAAACGAAAGAAAGGACAGAAGGCCGATCAAACGGGTTCGAAGGAGGGAGAAAAACGCGACTAAAGAATAAGGGAATAGCTGAGAATGGTAGGAACATGCGCTCTCTCAATAACACGAATTAGAGATAGAAATGAAAAATGAAAAAAAAAAAACAGAACAAGCTTAATCGCGAGAACAGAAATTTAGCAACGTTAATCTCCGCGAAGAAAGAGATACCGATAACAGTAAGCTGACGGGATCAAAGTAGTCAAATCAATAAAAGACAGTCGAGAATAGTGTGAAAAAACAGGATAAAAAATTAAAATAATTGAAAATAAATTTAACAGCTATCTTCCTAAAGACGCATGAAACACGATGGTAACAATTACATGAAAAAATAATTCGCACACTTCTCACAAATCGAAATTCTATCGCTTCGCCTGTCACCCACAGGCGTCGTGGTGCGATAGACTTTCATTCAATTCATCCTGTTTGTTCTCGCTTCTCTCAAATCGAATCAGCAAATATTTTGAACGCTTCCAATGTTTCCGATGATGATTTGACACCCGCAAAAATAGAATAAAACGAATAAATAATTTGAAATTCAAGAAAATCATCGCGCGACAAGTCACGTAAACGCGTATAATATTACAATAAATTAAACGTTGTAACTTGTCGCAAGATGAGGGCGGGAACCCTTCGGAAATGCTAGCTAATTAAATAACGCAAAAAACAACCAATCTCATCCCTCACGCAGTGAGGAATGAGAGAGATATAGAAAATAGAAGATGTCACAATAAATTAACTCAACTAAACATGCACGCACAGCTAGCATTCACTTCTCAATTGAATTAGAACTCAGAAAAGATAAATAACCCAGATCACGCGAACAGAACCCGGAATATAAATAAATAGCACGAATGAAATGGAAGTAACAGTGTGTCAAATCAGAATCGGACGATGCAGACATTCGTGAAAATAGAATAGAATCTCACAACAGTAATAACGAAGAACTCAACAATAAATTAGATATGAATTAACAATAGATGCAAAAGAATTAAACAGAATATAAATTATAACGTATAGAAAAGTCACTAATCTCGCATCGAATTAGAAGAAACACCAAAACTTGCAAGAACACAATGTTCACAGATGAAACTGATCAAAATGGTCACGAATGTCTACACAAAACAACAACAATTTGATCCTGGCAGAAGTACAACACGAATAACAGATCATTAGAAAGACGTAGATAACACCAGCGCGAACAAATAGAATAATAAATAGCAAAATTAATAAGCGTAGCATCCAACCCACAGATGCAAAGCCTCACACAGGCACCTGCGAAAGAAAAATTAAGATAAATATTAATATTCCAGCAACAATCAAAAGTAAGATATATAAGTAATATATAAATATGATATCTCGATACATAGTAGAATACAAACTAGTTGGAATAAATAAATATTGTTTGCACGAACACAACCAAATCAAGGAAATGCTCGTGCAAACGAGAAAAACTTGAACATTAATCAAATTAAACAATGTACCAACCTCGAGCTTAGACACGTGCACGTTCAGCAGCAACAAAATGCCAGGACGATGAACAGCAAAATCCGAAATTCAAGGGAAAGCTAAAAATAAAAACAGAATTAGCAGAAAATAATAGTCGCGAGAAGTAAAGTAGAAACCAAACGACACAATTCACAGAAAAGTAGAACAAACACGCGACAAAGTTCCAAATACTAATAAATTAAACGATAGAGTGTAATATAACTAATTAAAACCGAACAGACACGGGCACGGCACGCTCGCGAAGCGACCACGTGCACCGGTTCGAACTGTAAACAGAGAAGTTAGGCGAATCGCGTTCGATTGCGAGGGGAGCATGAGGCATCGAGCAACGATGCGATCATGCGAACCGGCGCGACGAAAATAATTAATTTTCAATTGAAGAGGCAATTTTCGATCGTCTCGAAGATCACGGTGACGATCGAGCCTCGATTACCGATCGACGAGCCACGGGAAACACCGCAAAAAAAAAGAAACTTCGGATTCCCGGGGATCGAATGCGCGGAATATTTTGAAAAAGTCAACGACCGAGATTGACACGAGAAGCAATATATAAAAGAGAAAAAGATGCGATAAGATGTATTTATTGAAAGACGTAAAGGGAATCATAAGGGATAAGTAGACGACAAAGGGTCAAACGATTTAATGAAAAAGAAACAAAAATAAAACAAATGAAAATAGGAAGAATCGCGGAAACATTGTTAGATGGAAAATACTATTTTCTCAATTAGTAGAACGTACAGGCAACAGGTCCTCCACCTCCAGCTCGCGATTAAAGTCTTAAACAGAAAAAAAAAGAAAAATAGATTAGTGTACGATATCCGCGAATATACGCGAAGAGATACAATAACGAAACACTAAGCGGTCAAAGACAACGGCGAATTGAATGGGCGGGGGCGCGAAACGAAAAATCGAAAAACGAAAAACGAAAAAGAGACGCGCAGACAACTAAGCTCGAAACGTTTGAGACAGCACAGAACGAAAAGAGAGCGTTCAATAAATAGGGGAAACTATGTAAAACGACAATAACAATAAACGCGGAATCAGGGGAATAAGTTTGACATATACGAGCGAAACACCGGAAAACAAACAGGAAAACAACATAGGGCAACGGTATAGCGTAGGAAGACAGCGGGGTCCTCTGTAAAAAGAGAAAAAAAAATTAAAAGAGAGAGTCGAGCGTAGGGTAAACGTAGGCCATAAAAAAGGGATCATTGTTCATCGTCACGAAATGGCTCGGACGAACGGGGCAGCGGAAAATAGATAGACAAGCGAAACGAAACACGACGTTGGAAAAATCAACACGTGTTACGTTTCAAACTCAAGCATATCCAATTGAGATTGAGATTCCTCGAAAGGAAAAGCCAGACTAGGAGGATGAATACATACATGATCTCTTCTAGGGCGGGACTTAACACGAAAGTCTGCGCAAGAGTTCCAAACTCGCAAAGGCGGTCCTTACCCCACCCGCGAGAAACAGGAAGAAAGCGAGAAACTATAGATACGACGCAAGGAAAGAACCGGGAAAGATATATCAGTTCGAAGTCGAAGAAGATCGCGTGCGAATTAGACGAATAATCGTAACGAAAAACTAAGTAGTGGTGCAGAGTTCCGCGATACAAATGAAATACGCGACGCGCTGCAATTAACAATCGCGAGTAACTGCGAACAATCGCGATTAATTACGAACAATCGCGACTAAATTACGAATAATCGCGAATAATTGCGAACAATTGTGATCAATAGTGAACAATCGCGATTAAATTACGAACGATCGCGAATAAGTGCAAATAACTGCGAACAATCGTGAATATTTGAAAAAAATTGTGAATAATCGCGGAAATGGACTGAAGTGATTGGTGTCAATGAGAAACGAAAGAAACCCAGATAGCCAAACCTAACTCAGGTAGAAATAGGGTAGGGCGTACCGAGGTCAGGTATAGGGAATTATACGGGTTGAACGTCGCTTGGACGTGCCGAGGGTAGCCCCTACCGCGTTTCTACCGAAGGCCGATATTTCACTGAGGGCTCGTAACGTACCCTCGGTAGAAACGCGGTAGGGGCTACCCTCGGCACGTCGTGCCTCGTTTCTGCCAAGTTTTAAGTAGGTCCGAGATTGTAAGAGGGCAGCACGGTCCCATTAATGTGGCAAATGTCGTTATGTAGGGCAAGTCGCACTAGTGTGGCAGCTGTCGGTAAAGAAAATTTTGACTTATTTACTTTTCAACAGTTTTCGCTTATTTTACGTATTTGACACGAGTAGGAAAAATGAAATAACAAACCTCATTCAATGATATATGTGTTTCATTTTATTTTAGACACTAGTAAGCAAACGGCTTAGTACGACAGTAATGATATTTTATATTTTTTTAAATTGAAATATCTCCTGAACTACTAACTTTTCGACATAAGTTTATTTATAACGAATAGGAGTGGATGAGTGATAGAGTGGATGTATTAAAAGATATTGCATTCCATTTAAAATAAATGAAGGTGGACTTTATTTATCTAACTTATCTAAATTACATAAAAACAAACATTGTTTTGAGCTGTTAAGAGCTATGTGGGCCACCCGCTGTATACAGGGTGGTCCACCTAAGTCAGGCCACCTAAATATTTCCCCTAATTGTGGGGGTACAAAAAATATTTACTATGCTATTTGAATGGTTTGAAAAAACCATTCTATTGCAAAAAATGTTTTTTTTCTAGGGTAATTTTTTTCGGAGTTTACAAGGTTATCGATGTTTTTTTTGCGTATAATTGTATAATTTTTATTATTGCATCGTGTAGCTGACGTAAAAATACGTTCAGTTATGTACATTACATGACCTTGAAATGACCTTTAAGTTCAAAAATTAAATGGAAACGATGTCAGAAGTCATTCGTAGAGTGTGATGGTAAACATGTTTATTTACTCTTACAGATTCCCGAACGACGTCTTCGTCTCTAAAGTGTCGATGGACATAAATTATTCGTTTCCATTTAATTTTTGAACTTAAAGGTCATTTCAAGGTCATGTAATGTACATAACTGAACGTATTTTTACGTCATCTACACGATGCAATAATAAAAATTATACAATTATACGCAAAAAAACATCGATAACCTTGTAAACTCCGAAAAAAATTACCCTAGAAAAAAAACATTTTTTGCAATAGAATGGTTTTTTCAAACCATTCAAATAGCATACAAAATATTTTTTGTACCCCCACAATTAGAGGAAATATTTAGGTGGCCTGACTTAGGTGACCACCCTGTATAATCCTTTCTTCTTCCGCAAACTTGTGGCCGGTGACGTGATGTAGCATAAACAGGATACCTAAAAAATACAAAGACAAACATTAATGTACAATATATATAATCAAAATCATTAATGTTCTATATATATATATATTGTCACGTCGTCTTCAATCCGCTCCCGCCAGAAGGGCGGAAACTTTGACGACACCGGGTATTTACAAGCTCGAAAGCCGGGCCGCGTTCGGCCGCACGAAACGCGGTCCACCCGGGACAAAAGTTGTTCGCAAGCTTACCGATGATTCTAAAAATCTCGCGAATATTCGGGCGCCAGGTACAGAAGGTGCCACGCGAAAAATACGCTTACGACAACCGGCAACAGATGTAGGATTTCCGCGAACGGGTCCAGGATACTACGCGGGGCGGATACGAAGCATTCCCCGCGGCGGGAAGGTTTCTCACGAAATCAACACTCTCGGGAATTGGTTAACATGAATTTATTGGCGATAGCTGGTATAATCGCGCTGCCGGCCGATACCGGCAGCAAAGACGAAGTTAACCGTCGCGTTACAATTCTTCGGCGACGGATGGAAATCGCCCGCGCCTTGTCCCTTTGGACTTCCTCTAAATTGCGTTGAATCCGGCAGCACGTGGTCTTAACGTTCGCGTGCGCGTTCTACGCGTTTCACGCCCGGATTCCGATGGAATACGCGTTACAATTGACTTCTCGTCGGCGGAACAAATCGCGAAGATACGACGCGAGCACGTGGCGGCGTCCCACCGTGGAACGACACGAGGTTGGCGTGAAAATACGACGACGTGCGGATCCTCGCTAAATTACAACCAAATGGCGCTCTGCACCCGCTAAATATTTCCCCGCACGTCCGTCGCTCGACCGATGGATGCGCTCGCGGGCTGGCTGCAGCCGGCAGCCGCAAAGCACGTCGAATTTCCGCGACACGATCGCAAACCCGTTACGCCAACCGAGCCAACGCGAAACAGAAATCACTTCGATATTTGATTTAAGAACCGACTAAAGCTTACCAAAAGGTGTTGAAAGGGTCCGCAGGAGCCTGATTTGCTGTCTTCCGGCAGCGTGCGTCGCAAAGTGTAACAATCAATTCGCAAACAAAAGGAGAAGGCGTCGCGACAATGGCCAACGAAGAAGTGATTTCGCACGCGTTGACTCGGGAACGCGGAAGTGAAGCGTCCCCCCTTTCCGCTCGCTTTTCCCCGCGGCACGCGTAGCCTATCTCGTTACGAGTTTCGGCAAGGGCCTCGCTTCGCGCGACGGTCCCTGGTGTCTGGTGATTGGCGGCTTCTCCGGCAACGGTGGCTGGTGATTTGCCGCTTCTCCTCGAGGCGATCGGCACTGGCCAATCCGGTAGCGAGCCGGGTTGCTTGCCGGTTGAGGCGACGTCAAGGTAGCCGAAATATATTTTGGCCGGTTCTGCTCCTTGGCGGCGCTTCCAGGTTGTCCGTCCTGGGCTAGGTCGATCCCTCCGCAGCTCGGTCTTTTCACCGGACCCTCTCGCGTTTGATTTGCCCGTTGGGAAAAGTATCCTGGGTCCTCTCGGGACCCGGTGGCGGTCCTGCAAACTTGCGTCGCGCAAATTGGCGCGACGCTCAAAATATGAAATGTCGTCCACATGTCTCGGTTGTGCCCAGGGAGAGCGCTCGCCACAATTCGCTCCGCTTTTCCGGCAGCGGAGAACGACCCGGTCTTTCGACAATACATTTCGTGGGACGTTGGCAAAAATGCAACGTCACAACTCCTCCCCCCCCAGGGGAGACCGGGTCATACCCGTGGTAAACTTTAGTCGGAATATCGTGGGCTCGGCAGCGAACGCTCAACCTCGGTCGTTTCTTGGGACATCACCCACGTTACGACAATAACCTTCACCAAACCTTAAACAAAGAATACTTACGCTCACTTGTACAATGTTTCGGGCGAGACCTCTTAACTTCGCGGCAGCCAACTGGAAGAGACGGAGTTTTTCGCGCCTATCGCTAATTTTACCCCGCTACGCAAAACGAGGGGAACGTCGGGGATTTTTACAATCAAAAATTTCGTACATGTTTTACTTTTATCGGCAGCTACCTGCCCTTTATTCTCCCCGGCACCTACGGGGTTTACTTACTCTAAATATATTATAATGAACTAACAACAAAAAAAAAACGCACGTACAAAAGAGCTTGCGAGAGCTGTGAAAAAGAAGAAAAGAAAAATTCGTTGTTGACTAATCGGCAGCTCTCGGCAGCAGTTAACACGGTTAGAAAATAAACGCAAACAAAACTATTTGTGGCTAATTAGTCTTTTGATCCCTCTCCCGCCCCGTGACTCTGTCCTCACTTCCGGTAGCCTCCTCGTGCCGGCATTACCAGGGGTTGTGTGGCCCCCCCACCTTCCAGCGTGGACCACACTTCGGGCACGTCTTGACGGAGACTCCCACGCGCCCGCACCGGTAGCAGTAGTCACCTCGTGGCTCCCGGCAGTGTCTTTGCCTGTGGTCTTTCGACCCACAGGCCCAGCAACCATCCTGGCGAGCTCTGAGCTCTTCCTCAGTGTGCTTCACCATCGGCCTGCCCTTGTTCGGCGGGGCCTGGCGAGTGTCCAGCAGCCTCCTTGTCTTTGTTACCGGGGTGGGTGGTGGAGGTGTAGGTTCCACCCACTCGATTGTCGGTGTCTTCGACCCCGCCACGTACAGGCGGACGGGTACTCCCGTTCTTACATCCCCGCCAGGTATTCTCGTCGCAGTTTTCCCCCCTGGTGTTGTTGTTGGGGGCATCTCTCTTGGTTTGGTCGATGGTGCTGTCACCTGCTCCCCCGCCAGCTCGGAAACTGCTTTCCGGATTGCGTCCAGCCTGCGCTGCATCGGGCCCTGGTGTTTGGTATTTGCCTCCGCGCCCCTTTTTCCCGACTTGTCCTCCGCGGGCTCCGGCATCTGTACCATTTTCTCGCCGGCCGTCTCTGCTGGTTCGTCCCGGGGTGCGCCTCCTTTAGTTTCGGACGCAATCGAGGTGTTGGTCTCCTCTTTTCCGGCAGCGGTGGGCGGTTTCTTCTCCCTTCCTTCGACAGCGGTGGAAGTCTCTCCTTCTATTCCTTCGGCAGCGGTGGACGGTTCGTTTTCCCCCGGCAACTCGTCAATTCCTTCGAGGGTGTTGTCTACTGCCTCGTCCGTCCCCGTCTTCCATCTGTCCGACTCCGGCAGTTCCTCCACTGACTGGTAGTCGGACTCGTTCTCCACCTCGGCCTCGATTTCCTCGGTCTGGGTGGCCACACTCCTTCGGCACTTGTGGCCGATGGCCAGGTAACCCTGCACCACCCGCCGTGTCTTCTCCTCTCCTTCTGCTACTTCTAGTCGCAGGAGTGCCGACCAGAGCTTCTCTTCCGCCCTGCTGCGTGTGGGGACCGCCCTGTCGCTCGCTGCTTCCGGCAGCATGGTTGTTCGTAATATCTGCTGGGGAAACTTGTACATGTAGTTCGTCGTTTTCTGGCGCATGTGATGGACGATACACTTGAGGTCGCTTATGTGGGACTTTCCGAGATCTTTACCGCTTTCCGTGGCTAGTTGATATACTACCGGTGACAGTTTTCGCGTGACAGTGACAGGACCGATAAATTTAGGGGCTAATTTCGCTGCCACGTTTTGTGCCGTAGACGAGAGAATTCTATGCCTTTTCATTACTTTGTCCCCTACTTTAAATTCCACCTCACGGTGTTTCTCGTTATAATAACGCGCCTGTCGATTGTACGCGTCTTCTAAATTTTCTCTTACCCAGCTGCGCAACGTTTGCAGCTGGGCTACCCTCCCTTTCCAGGGTTCTATCGGGGCTACTTCGCAATCTAATGGTGGCTCGCTATTTGCCCGCACGCACTTCATTGGCCGTGGGTCTCGCCCGAAATTCAAAAATGCTGGGGAAGCTTGTAACACGGAATGATACGCCGTATTGTATGCGAACCGGAATTTCGGTAGGTGTATGTCCCACTCTCTGTGATCCCTCCCTATATACGCGACTATCATTGTTTTTAATACCCGATTGACTCTCTCCACCGGATTCGCCTGCGGGTGGTACGGGGGGTTGGTAGTAATTTTAATACCATACTCGGCAGCTAGCTCGTGTATGCTTTTATTAACAAACTCCGTGCCGTTATCGGTGTGGATCACATCCGGTGTTCCCCATCGCGAAAAAATGGGATTCTCGAGGGCCGACGCTATGTTAGGACCGGTCGCTCGTCGAAGTGGAGCGCACTCGATCCACTTCGTGAACAGATCCTGCATCACTAGGAGGTACGCATAACCGGACTTGCTACGAGGCAACGGACCCATGACATCGGCAGCGACTACTGACCAGGGCATGTCGATACGGCGCCGACCCATCAGCCCGGGAGGGAGTGTTTGCTCCACTTTCGTTAGCTGGCACGTGGTACAGCGTCTTACGTATTCTACTATGGTCCTATACATGCCCGGCCAGTAGTATCGTGTCGCGACGCGGTGGTATGTCTTCTCAATACCCAAATGTCCTGCTTGGGGACCGTCATGAGCCTCCTGCAAGATCTCGGTTCTGCGTTCCTCTGGGACTACGAGTTTCCATTCGTTCCCGTCTTGCCCTAAGGTCTCCGCAAAAGAGGATCCGTTCTCCGGCAGAATAGATTACCGTCCCGAATTGACCAGTCCTTCCATTTCGACGGGTCCCTTTCTATCTCCGCGAATCTATCTCCTCGTACCACTTCGCACGCACGGCAGCCGCTATTTCGATCCCCTCTCCGACGACCTCCGTTCCCTCAAACGCGCGCGAGAGTGCATCCGGCACTCTGTTGAGTGAGCCCTGTCGATATACGACTTCGAAGTCGTATTCGAGGAGCTGTAAGGCCCATCTCGCCAATCGTCCCGATGGGTTTTGCAATTTCCGCAGCCACCGTAAGCTATTATGATCCGTTATTACTTTGAATTTATACCCTTCTAAATATGGTCTAAATTTCTGTACTGCCCAAACTATGGCTAGACATTCCAACTCAGTTGCCGAATATTTTCTTTCCGGCAGCGTGAGTGCGCGACTCGCGAATGCAATTACTTTTTCCGTACCCTCGATCTCTTGAGTCAGAACAGCCCCTAACCCGACTGTGCTTGCGTCTGTCTGTACCGTAAATGGGACTTCGAAATTCGGACACGATAGTGTAGGCGCGGTCGCAATCATTTCTCGTAAGGTTTCGAAGGCGGATTGTTGTCCGTCCTTCCAGACCCACTCGCGATCCTTCCGAAGGAGTTCGTTTAACGGTTCTGCAAGTGTTGCGAATCCCGGAATGAACCTCCTATACCAGGAAGCCATTCCTAAGAAACGCCGCACTTGCTTCACGTTCTTCGGGATTGGATAGCCCACTATCGGTCGGATCTTTTCCGGATCGACTGTCAATCCTTCCCTACTGACTACGAATCCCAGGTATCTGACTTCCGCGCGGCAAAATTCGCATTTGTCCGGGTTTATTATTAGATCGACAGCTTTGACTTTATCTAAAACGCGTTTCAACCACTCGAGATGTTCCTCAAAAGTTTCCGTTACGATAATAATATCGTCTAAATAAGCAAACGCGTGGGGCTCCATCTCCGGCCCAATTAGACGGTCTAATAATCGTTGGAAAGTAGCCGGGGCTCCCGTTAGCCCGTACGGCATCCTGCGGAACTGAAAAAGTCCTTTACCCGGCACCGTGAAGGCTGTTATTTCACGACTTTTTGGCTCTAATGGTATTTGAAAATACGCCTGACTCAGATCGAGGGTCGAAATGTACTTTGCGGCTCGTAATTTGTCTAGTATCTGAGTCATGAGCGGCAGCGGGTATGCATCTTTTCGCGAGACCTCGTTCACCTTCCGGAAGTCCAAACAAAACCGGTATTTCCCGTTGGCCTTTTTGACCATTACTATTGGACTTGACCAGCCACTTTGCGACGGTTCTATTATGCCGTCGGCTAATAAGGCGTCTATTTCCGCGTAAATAGCCTCCTGGATTTTGGGAGAGACGGCGTAATAACGCTGCTTAATTGGTGGATGGTCACCCACGTCTATTCGGTGGCTGATCAAGTCGGTCAACCCATTCATTGTTTCGAATTCCGGCAGCTCGGTCTCGAGAAATTCCTTTAAACGTTGTTTTTCGAAATCATTCAATTCTCGTAATCCGCAACATACGGTGGCTGGCGGAGTGTCGTCGAAGGGAAATTTCTCCTTTGGATTCGACGCAAAATACCAGATAGCGTTGTGGTACTCCGCCACAATCCCGAAGAGAGCAATCGAGTCTGTACCCAAAAGGAGAGGGGTCACGAGATTATCTAATACGCGTGCCGAGATACGTTGTTCCCTTTTCCCTATCTTTATCGCGAAATGGGCCCGTTCGACTGCTCGATCGACTGTCCCCGTGACTAGGAGGAAATAACACGGTTTTTCGGTGTTTTCTAATGTTACGAATCCGTCCCCAATTCGATCTATTACTTCACGACTAATGAATGTGATTGAGGACCCGGAGTCTATTAAGGCGCGAACCGGCAGCTCACCTATTAGTACTTCGACGGTTAATAGAGGTGGTTTCTTTTTCTCCCCGACGGTAAATACTCGGGCCGATACTAATTCCGGCAGAGTCCCTCTGGCCCCGATGAGCGACTCCTCCCCCCATTTCCCGCGGACCTATTGCACTTCCTGCAGCTGTTTAATGTTATTCCCGGTGCCCCGCATCCGTAACAATGCACCCTTGGTGCTTCCCGGCAGTCTCGCGACCTATGTCCGATCTTTCGACAATTCCAGCATTCGCGCGACGAACTCCCGGGTGCGCGTTGTTTGTCGCGCGGCGGTTCCGTTCGTCGATCGATGCCTGCGGTTTCTTCCGGTTTTCGCGGTGGGGTTCCATACGATCGTTCCCTTGGTTCGGAAGGGTATCCCGATTCTCTCTGCCCGGCATAAGAAAAATTCTTCGCGCTCGGCGCTGGAGAGTTTCGTTTACCCGTTCCGTAACTGGGTTCTCCGTATGCGGGGGTGGGGGTTCGGCCGCTCTCTCTACTACTCCCGGCAGCTATCGCGTTCGCGTATTCTAAGTGCACGGTTTTTCCTCTCCCTGGATGTTTGTGAGAGATGTAGCGAGTGGGGTCGTACGCGAAACTCGGATGCGCGATCTCCGATGGCTTCGGATTCCGTTTTAATTTGTGACGTGGCAAATTAACCACGTCCCTCCCAAATTAAGATATTAATCTTTAAGAGAGTTCGAAAGGACCGGATCACCCTTTAGCAGGAAAAATGCGTACAAAAGCAGCAGTAAGCGCTCCCACTGGAAAGTCCTGAAGTGTAAGATTGTAAACTGTACACAAACGGACGTCGCGCCTATTGGCCCGACGTAATATTTCAGGACCGTAGCTCGGGCTCAGGGAGCCCGACTATCATTCGCTACCAAAATAGAGGAGAACCAATGCTGTTGCCGCAAAACTGGACTCGGAATGCCCGAACACTCATTGGTGTAAACAACTTCGAAGGAAAACAAATGGACCAACAGCTCAGGCCAATCAACCTGGAGGCGCCGACGAGAGACTAAGGGACCACGGAGAACATCAAAAATCGTCCCGTCGACGTCTCGCCCTGCAACATGGTCCCCGCAGGAGCGGCTGAAGGAATCCTGGAATGCCTTCCGGCATTCTCGGCGGCCAATAGGACGTCGTTACGGAAATCGGGGAATCGGCCGGTCGGGAGCCCCCCTGTCGAGTGCCGGTCCTGAGAGGTGGCGACACCGCGAGCGACAGTAATTGGTGGGCTAAAGAATTAGGGGGAGAGGAGCGACCGTTCGCTTCCGCATCCTCGCGACATGCCGACCGTTGAATCACTGCTGCGTAGGATCTTGTCACGATAAGTCGTATTACCACCGCCATTATTGTAACCGCGTGTGCTGCGGAAAAGTATAGTTTGTACGCTGCCGTAATCAGCTAGGCGAACCGTTCCACGCTGCCGGTGGTAAGTGCCAATCAGGTCACATGTAAAGAATATCTCTATTGTACGAGAGAAATATCGAGATAATTCGCGAGTGTTCAACGAGGCTCGAGCTGCAGATTAGCGTCGTATTTTGTGTATTTTACGTAGTTGTCGCGAGAGCGACCGCGTATTTTGTGTGCCCTTCTGGCCTCCTCTAGCGAGTTTCCAGTGAGTGCGAATTGCGACCGTCCGCCGAACCACCACGTGCTGTCGGAATTTCCGCCATAACACGCGCCGCGCACAGTCACGAGGATCATTGTAAAGTCAACTCTATCGCGACTAGTCTTCGGCGTATCATCCTCATAGCTGCCGTCGACATTTTTCTGATTATTTCTACTCTCACGCGTATTCCATCGGGGATCGGTATTCGTACTTTGTTCGCTACCTGGAAGCCCGTTCATCCGGCATAGTACCGATCCCGACGCGGCCATATTGAAAGAGCGAACCCGTTCCATGCCGGCCGGCTGCCGGTCATGCCCGCGTAAAATTACACATCGTTTCAATGTTCTATCCAAAGTACTTTCTGTGAAACCACGTTCGGGTACGGTTGTCGACCAAATACTCGGCAGCATAACCGAATTCTCCATAGTTGCTTCCAATAAATTTACAATAGTATTATTGCCTACTTGCCACGTGTCGCTCATTTCAAAACACCTTTCCCGCCGTGGGGAAAACTCTTGTCTGATCCTATATTAAACCTGGACCCGTCAGAGCTATTCAACTTGTCGTGGACGCAAATTCGAGAACCTCCGGCGAACGTATTGTATGAAGTGGCATCGTCGATGCCTGGCGCCTGAAATTAAAGTTCGTGAGATTTGTTTCGTTGCTGGACAACTCGAAGACGCGTTACTTTTATCTCGGGGGAACTGAATTCCACACGGCAGAATTCAGCTCGGCGATTAGCCTCTAAACTCCCGAAGTGGCTCGTCCCTTCGCGTTTTCGAAGACCGTAGGGAAAAGCCACGTGATAAATTTTTCAATATCAGACTCTCGTTCGGCCTCTATTAACGCGTCCTCTAACTGATCGAAAGTGGTCAGGGCAGCTAGCGCGATCGCGTTTCGTAATGTGGGTTTCGCCCCCCAGTATGCCCTTTTCATCTTTTTCTCCTCCGGCCACGGTGGATCTAATCGGTCGAACATCGCTCGCATACTGACAATGTAATCGCGAAGGGGTTCGTATTCCCCCTGGACCCTGTCCTTTATATTCTGTATGAGAGTGTCGCGATATTCCGGATCGCCGAAAAATCTACGGAACGCGCTCACGAAATCCTCCCACTTCTCCATTTGGGCTTCCCTCGCCTTGTACCAGTACAATGCCGTATTTTCTAGGCAAACCGTCATGCACCGTAACAGATGCCGGTCTGCGATGTTACCATATCTCCGGTGTTCTATGAGGCGTTCGAGGAAGGCTTCAGCGTCTTCCCCGGGCGCCCCGGAAAATTTTATCCGCCAACGTCTCATTACCTCTGATATAGGGGTACCGCGGCAATACATGTCCCGACTGGTACTTGGCGGGGTTGGCCCCGGGAGATCATGGAGGGTGTCCGGCAGCCTACCTCCCATTTTCCGTTGAGGGGAGGTCGGTGGGTCGTACACTTTTCTTTCGAAAGTCGGTACCGGCAAAATAAAGTCGCGGGGTGGCGACCTCATCTCTTCGGCCCGCTCCTCGTCAGAGGTTATCGCGTCCGAATTATCATTTCCGTCCGCGGCCTCCTCGTACACAGAATGGAATTCCCATTCGTCCCCCCCATCAACGTTAGGGCGAAGCATCTCAATCGGCAGCTCAAATTCTCCTCAATAGCGCGACTCTCCAATATTGTCCGAATCTGACTTTGTAATCGACACTCGTTGTTGATTACACTACGCGATAGTAAAGGAAACTCGATCTCGACCTCGCCGCGATATCTACCGATACGTAACGTCAACCAAAACAAAAAAAAATTCTTAAATTCCTTCGGCAATACAATAGCGGCTCGAATATTATCGACTATACGTCGGCAGCGCGAATCTTTTCCTAATTCGGATCGGGCTCTCCCCAGCAATTTGTACAATAATTCGTACAGGGTATTCTCCCTCTTAAATCACCAAAAGATTATCGCCAAAATATAATCGCCAAATGATTATCGCCAAATGATTATCGCAAAAGGGATTATCGCCAATGAACCACTCAGCTCGGCAGCTGAGAGTTGTCCTCGCCAAAAGTGAGCGTAATATTCAGGGATTCGCGACAAAACAAAAAAAAACAAACAAAAAAAACCATACGGGACGTGACTCTCTACGACTGTACAACCCTCAAAACGTTCCGTCCATCACCACACGATATATATTCGATTCACCCTTATCGGATGAATCGTACAAGAAACAAAAAAAAAAAAATTGCAAAAATAGAAAAAAAATCAATGGCAACACACAATAGATATGGGTGGCCTAGCCTGTGCTATTCCTGGGAGCTAGAACGCGTCCACTCGCAAAACATAAAATCAAATAATTTAAAACCGTTCGCGATAGAGATAAAACCAAAAGAACCAACAATAATAAATAATAACAAAAGAATTTAAAAATAATAAATTAAAAGTAATAAATTAAAGAAAATAAATAAACTACACGAAAGTGACTAGAAGCTAATAGGCAGAACAGCAAGTATCACAACGATAAAGAGAGAGAAAGTGAAAGGGAAGGAGGAGAAAAAGGAAAGAGAAAGAGAAGAAGAGAAGGAAAGAAAAGAGCCGAGAAAAGAAGAAAGAGAGAGAAAAGAGAAAGAAAAGAAAAGGAGACGCGAACTCACTGCTCTTGCCCGAATTCGAAACAATAAAAAAAAATTATTTACAATTGACACGAAAACGTACGGAAAAAAATTACCGCGATAAATAATGAAAGAAACCAACACGAATAAATAACGAAAAGTAACAACGAAAAATAAATAGAAAAATTAAAGAAATAATCGAATGAAAAATACAAAAATAGCACAGGAAAGACCGAATCAATTAACAAATTGCATAATAAATTCACATCGAAAAATTGCATATTAAATTCAATCCCGAGCATTATCGAACAGAAGAGAAACATTTCGAAGAAATATCAGACCCAATTTCATTGAAAGAAAATAGCGTAATATTCTCCGTTCACAGAATTAGAAATGATAAATCAAATCACCATCAAATATCATCAATAACACATTCAAATAGAAATTGCACGAAATATCAGCAGTAAAAAAAAATACATAATAAAATAGCAATGGCACAAAATATCATCAGAAAAAGAAAATCAAGTTCATTAAATATCACATAAAAATATCATATCAAATTTTAAATATCATGTGAAGTGAGAAATTCTACCGGCAGCCTCAATCTGAAATCAAGTTCGGAAATTTTCATCCGAAATTCAATTCAGCCACGCGTGCCGGCAAACAACAACACTGAAGGACAGGTTGTACACAAAAACTTTGCTCGCTTCGTTGGCTCTGCGAACGTCGTAGAAATTCCGCAGTCGTAACGGGTGTCCGATTTCGACGTCGCGACGGCCACGTTCGTATCCTCACTCAGTTCTTTCGACGAGAGAAAATTACGAGAAGTCAATTTTTCGTGAGAGCCTCGAATCGTTCCGCGCACCTCCTGACGAAAAAGCCCTTACACAGGTCGCTATTTCAGCGAGAGGTCCCTGTTCGGGCGCCAAATTTGTCACGTCGTCTTCAATCCGCTCCCGCCAGAAGGGCAGAAACTTTGATGACACCGGGTATTTACAAGCTCGAAAGCCGGGCCGCGTTCGGCCGCACGAAACGCGGTCCACCCGGGACAAAAGTTGTTCGCAAGCTTACCGATGATTCTAAAAATCTCGCGAATATTCGGGCGCCAGGTACAGAAGGTGCCACGCGAAAAATACGCTTACGACAACCGGCAACAGATGTAGGATTTCCGCGAACGGGTCCAGGATACTACGCTGGGCGGATACGAAGCATTCCCCGCGGCGGGAAGGTTTCTCACGAAATCAACACTCTCGGGAATTGGTTAACATGAATTTATTGGCGATAGCTGGTATAATCGCGCTGCCGGCCGATACCGGCAGCAAAGACGAAGTTAACCGGCGCGTTACAATTCTCCGGCGACGGATGGAAATCGCCCGCGCCTTGTCCCTTTGGACTTCCTCTAAATCGCGTCGAATCCGGCAGCACGTGGTCTTAACGTTCGCGTGCGCGATCTACACGTTTCACGCCCGGATTCCGATGGAATACGCGTTACAATTGACTCCTCGTCGGCGGAACAAATCGCGAAGATACGACGCGAGCACGTGGCGGCGTCCCACCGTGGAACGACACGAGGTTGGCGTGAAAATACGACGACGTGCGGATCCTCGCTAAATTACAACCAAATAGTGCTCAGTACTTCGCTAAATATTTCCCCGCACGCCCGTCGCTCGACCGATGTATGCGCTCGCGGACTGGCTGCAGCCGGCAGCCGCAAAGCACGTCGAATTTCCGCGACACGATCGCGAACCCGTCACGCTAACCGAGCCAACACGAACAGCAATCACTTCTATATTCGATATTAGATCCGACAAAAGCTTACCACAAGGTGTTGGAAGGGTCCGCAAAAGCCTGATGTTCGCTTCCTTCCGGCAGCGTGCGTCGCAAGAGTACAATAATGAATCGTGTAACGTGGAACGTATCGCGAAAATGGCCAACGAAGAAGTGATTTCGCACGCGTTGACTCGGGAACGCGGAAGTGAAGCGTCCCCCCTTTCCGCTCGCTTTTCCCCGCGGCACGCGTAGCCTATCCCGTTAAGAGTTTCGGCAAGGGCCTCGCTCCGCGCGACGGTCCCTGGTGTCCGGTGATTGGCGGCTTCTCCGGCAACGGTGGCTGGTGATTTGCCGCTTCTCCTCGAGGCGATCGGCACTGGCCAATCCGGCAGCGAGCCGGGTTGCTTTCCGGTTGAGGCGACATCCATAGCCGAAATATATTTTGGCCGGTTCTGCTCCTTGGCGGCGCCTCCAGGTTGTCCGTCCTGGGCTAGGTCGATCCCTCCGCAGCTCGGTCTTTTCACCGGACCCTCTCGCATTCGATTTTCCCGTTGGGAAAAGTGTCCAGGGTCCTCTCGGGACCCGGTGGCGGTCCTGCAAACTTGCGTCGCGCAAATTGGCGCGACGCTCAAAATATGAAATGTCGCCCACATGTCTCGGTTGTGCCCAGGGAGAGCGCTCACCACAATTCGCTCCGCTTTTCCGGCAGCGGAGAACGACCCGGTTTTACGACAATCCATTTCGTGGGACGTTGGCAAAAATGCAACGTCACAATACATATATTCAATTGCGTAATTTAGATGTACTTACCACGCCAGAAGCTAGACGTCTTCCTCGTTCCCGGTTGTCGCAGCCCTGTCTTCCTCGATCCCTGGACAGCACATTCTACCAGTCGTTGTCGCATCGTCTTCGTCCTCCAACTTGTGGCCGGTAGCACGTTCTCCTCAGCGTGTTCTGGCGTAAACAGGATACCTACAAAAACAAAAAACAAGCAAAATCATTAATGTTCTATATATACATATATATATACATATATTCAATTGCGTAATTTAGATGTACTTACCACGCCAGAAGCTAGACGTCTTCCTCGTTCCCGGTTGTTGCAGCTCTCGTGGATCGCTCGAGCAAGGCCATTTTTGCTGCTGCCTTCTGCGCCTTTTCTCCGAAACGACGTAGTTCATCGGGGTAACACGAACATCCATGTGTGGTCCAATCTGGAAAAATATTGATGTACATACATTTTACATTATATTTTTTTTTTTACTCGACAATATACAATTTCACAAATGAATTTTTACCAACCTTGGCTTGCCCGGACACTGCCAGTCCCTTCGCATTCCTATAGTCGTTCTAGGAGAAATCTGCGACCGTGCCAATAGATTTCCTCATTACCCTTGAGGTACTATTGATAATGCGTTTTTTTTAGAGTGGTGTCCCCAGTAGGCCTACTCCACTATGTTCTTGATGTCCATACGGATCAAGTCCGCGAGGGGGGGTGCGGGGAGGATGGGCCCCAGGCCTCCTGTTCGCCGGCTGCGTTGACGCTGATCTCCGAGGGGCTCTGCCTTTGACAGCGTATTCGCTGTTTTGCAGCTTTCAACGCCGCTATCGCTGCCTTCCTAAATTCCTGCCGGGTTGGTGACCGAAACTTTCGATTACGGCAGGCAGCCTCTGTAACATTCGTTTAAATCGAGATTAATATTACGTAATAATAAATGAATCAAGAGAAACAGTGAATTAATAATTAAATTAAATTAAATCAGTAATATACAGTACTTACCAAACATGGCCTGCATTATTTGAGATTTGTATAATGCGTGGCCCTCCTCCGTGCACCCCGACCACGTCATATCCTTGATCGCGTCAAGGGAGAGCACATCTTTGAATGATGTATTTACGGCATCCTTCAACGAGTGCCTTCCCAGTTGTATTAGGTATCCAACCTGAAAAAAAACATCAGTTTACAATATTCATAAATTTGATACACTTACTTATATTATGGGTGTAATGTGATGATATACTTACGACACGATCGTACTCTCCTGCCACGTTGCCGAACGCCATGACCTCGTCGTATGATTTCAGCGGCAGGCACTCCGGCCGTTCTCCTATATACCCCGAAGTCGCTTCCAATCGGTAGACCGATTGCCTCATCACGGCTATCTCGCTGCTTTGTTGCCTGAAAAACGAGAAATTAATAAACATCCTTTTTATTACAATCATATTTAAAAAAATACTGGGAATGATGCAATACTCACTCCAACTTGGCCACAGTCTGTCGGAGCTGGCTCAACTCGCTGTTTTCTTGCCTGAAAAACGAGAAATTAATAAACGACACATCCTTTTGATTACAATCATATTTAAAAAAATACTAGGAATGATGCAATACTCACTCCAACTTGGCCACAGTCTGTCTGAGCTGGCCCAACTCGCTGTTTTCTTGCCTGAAAAACGAGAAATTAATAAACGACACATCCTTTTGATTACAATCATATTTAAAAAATACTGAGAATGATGTAATACTCACTCCAACTTGGCCACAGACTGTTTGAGCTGAGTCAGCTCGCTGCTTTGTTGCCTGAAAAACGAGAAATTAATAAACGACACATCCTTTCGATTACAATCATATTTAAAGAAATACTGAGAATAATTTTGTGACACTCACTCAAATAGCGTCGACATTTTCTGAATCCTGAAATTTTCCATTTAGGCCCACATGAAAAACTTGAAATATACAACTTTTGGTGTTTTCTCTGCGATTCCGACAACTTGCGATTTAGTTTCTAATTTTTAACCGACTTCGAAAAAGGAGGAGGTTATCAATTCGACCTGTATGTGCCTTTTTTAATTTTCGCTTTTTTTTCTATGCATGTTCACCGATTATGCCGAGATGGATGGACCAATCGGTACGAAACCTTTTGCATCTTGTAGAGTATGTCCCCGGGGTGGTCCCGTTATAAAAATTTTTGCATTTTTTCATTCCTAACGACTTTTATTGCAAAAAAACGTAATGCTTCATTTATTAACCGACTTCGATAAAGGAGGAGGTTATCATATTTAACCGACTTCTTCTGCGTTTGTTGAGCAAAGAATGTACCGATGGCGATGAAACCTTACACATTTAGTAGGAGATACTGCCGCGATGCTCCCACGTGCAAAAATATATAGAATTTGTTATTGTTAATAAATATTGTTATAGCAAAAGAACATATTAGTTGGTGTTTTTCTGCGAAGAATGTACCGATCGCGATGAAATTTAGTAGGAGATACTGCCGCGATGCTCCCACGTGCAAAAATTTATAGAATTTGTTATTGTTAATAACAATTGTTGTAGCATAATGCGTCATAATGCGACGGCGTCTCCTACCTATGTTTAGTGTTCTACAAATTCTGCTCGTTCCACTAAAAAGAGTGAAATAAAAAAAATTTTTTTTTTTTAAATAAAACCGACTTCGAAAAAACGGAATAAAAAAAAACAAAAAACAAAAAAAGGTATGAATAATAAAAAAAGATATGAAAAAAGCTGTAATGAAAAATATATGAAAAAAAACAAAAAAAGAAAATGCACTAAAAAGTATGAAATAATTTCCAATTCATTTATGTGAATACAAACGTAATTTCATTTTGATTTCTATGAATACACACCAACTGTTCATAAAATTAATTAAAATAAAATTGATAATAAAAATAAAATATTAAATACCACATTAAATAAATAAATCTTTTCGGAGGCGGCGCAAAATCGAAAATTTTCCAAATGACATATGTTGCTGATTATGATTTCATTGGAATATGGTGGACTTGGAATTCAGTAGGTGGGAAGAGAAGATACATAAATATGGGGGAAAGCGTGTAGAAGAATTTAAGATTTTTCGTAATGTCCAGTATCGAAAATTTTCGATTTCGCGCCGCCTCCGAAAAGATTTATTTATTTAATGTGGTATTTAATATTTTATTTTTATTATCAATTTTATTTTAATTAATTTTATGAACAGTTGGTGTGTATTCATAGAAATCAAAATGAAATTACGTTTGTATTCACATAAATGAATTGGAAATTATTTCATACTTTTTAGTGCATTTTCTTTTTTTGTTTTTTCTGTCACGTTGTGTGGCAAACCAATTGTTCGAACTTCAAATTTGAATAAATAAAATCCATAATACATGTAAACTTACAGTTTTCCTGAGGTAGTTGCGTTCCATTATGATGTCATTCTCACAGGTAGAAACACGACACACGCGAAAAACACACGTTGGAATACGAAAGAGAAAAAAGCGCGCTCGCGATGATCACTGAAGATTGAGGCGATCAGCAGAGGGTCGCGTCTTAGGCCTGTTTCGCACTAGGTAGACAGCTCGCGCAGCTGATTGCCCACAGTCTCATGGAACTTGTGGGGGTGTGTCGTGGACTGAGAACGGTGCGCTGATTGGACAGCGTTGGTTGCTTTCTTGAGTCGGTGCACACCCCTGCCATTCCTTGCGCGCTCGGGGTGTTTTTTCAGGGATTTATTTTGCGATTTCAGTGATTAAAACTCTTTTAGTTATTCTTAATTTACTAAAAAAAGAAAAACTCTATATCCATTGTATGCCTACAACAGCTGTACCTACATTGACAAAACCAAGGTAGCATATATTTCATTTCGATTTAAAGGAATTTAATAACATACATACATTTATGGGACACTATTTAGATACTTCAACAGAGGGACAGCGGGGGCAATGATACTTACATGATCTTACAGGGGAAGACCTACTGAAAATATTCGATTTTGTTGCAATGCTTGATCTGCGAAGCAAAAACAGATACACCTTGTCAACTGTAAAGTATTTTGAGATTTTTCTTTACTTCATTCAACATTACGTTTAAGAGATACTATGTGCGATAATTACTAATGGCGTACACGATTTCTTATCTCAAAAGAATGCTCTTAAAACAAAAAGAAAATCGAAACCAATTCTCAACTGAGCACCTCAGGACAGCACGAAGAAACCGAACAGTTCTTCTGAGAAGGGAATGAGAATCAGAACGTTTTGATTTGTGGCGAAATATCACTGAATTCCTCGATTTGGACCACTGTGCGGCACACTATGAGTCACATGGCAGAATTCTATGTAAGAATCAAAGAACTTTCGATAGAAATTAGATAGAGCGATCAAACTCTTTTTAAATGACAGCTAAACCTTGGCAGAATATGAAATAATTATATAGATTGTGGTATGAACGGTTTCTAACCTTGAGAAAATTCATTAAACTTGCACAAGTTCAAGGAAAATGTGGTTTTTCCAATACCACATGCGATAATCAGGCACTGATAAACCTTGAACATTTGCCAAAAATAATTAAACAATGAAATCAGCTTCATTAGTATTTTTATTAACCGACTTCGAAAAAGGAGGAGGTTATCAATTCGACCTGTATGTGCCTTTATTTCGCTTTTTTTTATGTCAGCGTATTACAGCTGAAAGTATTAACCACATTTCCAACAGCTCGGTTGGCTCAGCGCGTTAGGCGTTCGACTGTTGAACTGCTTATACAAGGTTTGCCAAGGTTTGACAAATGTTCAAGGTTTATCAGTGCCTGATAGACTTACAGAATGAATAGAACGTAACAATTTTAAGGTTAGCTTAGTTCTTCGCGGAAAAAACGTCAAAAAATCGGTTTTTATTTTTTTTAACAACGGCGCACCAAACCAATAAATCTGAAAAAATTCATTAACAATACCTATAACAATATACTGCTGCTGTAAAAATATAAATGTGGACACTGCAGAACTTCCATGTGAAATCTGCATTTTTTCGTTTTTTCAGGTTTTTGATTTTTTACAAGCAGGATTTTCGCTTTAAAAATCTGAAACCAATTGCAAAGTATGTATTTGGGTTCTTGACATGTGTCACATTTTTTTCAGAATTTCTAAACATTAACTGGGGATAATAGGCCAAAAACTGATTTTTCGATTCTACCCCATAACTAGCCTCCGGATCGATATACAGGGTTGAAACTTTGCACAGTATGTTTTTTCTTGATCCTCTATCGAATGACACATCGTCGATAAAATTCGGTTCAAGGGCATTTTTGACTATCTTATCCGGCTATACCCTTTCTCGATCCAGCCTACTGTGCGGCAGAGTTGGGCAAATTTTATTTCGAATAACGAATAAGGAATAGCGAATAAAGTCTCATTCGTTATTCGCAAGCTACGAATAATTCTCGGCGAATAAAATCGTTATTCGTTATTGTCGAATAAATCCCGGTACTTTTATTCATTATTCGTTATTCTAAATGACCGCAGTGAATAAAGGCCGAGAATAAGCGCAGCCGTGACGGCGGGCAAGGCACACGCCGCACAGTGGGACGAGTCGAATTTTAGGTGGAAAAGAATCATTTTTTGCTAGTGATGTCAACGTATGTGGTGTCGTTGTAGAGAGGAGATCTCAATCTTTAAGCTTAAGATAATTTTAATATCAAAAAAAAATTTGAAAAAATTTTTGAAAAAAAAATTTTGAATTATATGTAATATTATATGTTATAGATAATTTGCATTCGATTGTTAATATAAAGGAAATTTTAGGAAAATTGAACTCGGTGAAAAAAATCATAGATCACGCTTCTTGACACCGATTCAAATTTTGTGTTAGGTCACGAAATTAGATTGAACATATGTACAACCTTTAAAAATAGTATTTATGTAAAAAATTGTATATAAATTACATAAACAAATATAAATATGTAAATTAAAAATGCAATAATAATATTAAATAAGATATGAAAAATGTAGTAGTAATATGAAGTAAGTATAACAAATATATCTAAATATAACAATATAACTACAAAAAAATATAACAATAGTTCTTTGGTAATATCACTGTTGCGTCGCTGTCAACTAAAAATACTTGTGGTATTAGACGGAAGTTCCGGTCATAGTAAGATCTAATACACCTTTTGGTAATTTTCTATCTTTTCGTGGTATTTCCCTATATTTATTTATGATTGGATAGAAGTAATTAGCAGCATTTTTTAGTTATTAAATTTTCAAGTGGGTTACATGGCATACAAAAATGGTATTTGTAAAACCATCAAAATCTTTGCAAAAGACATTGTTTGAGATGGGTAGTCTTGATCGACCACAGGATAATTCAGGTAGTGAAAACGGAAAGATGGAATCGTTGCTGAGATGGACGAACACGTGGAGTGCTAGAAAGGATGTGAATTTTAACGGAAAAGGTTGAAGGAAATTGTAGGAGTGAATATAAATGGGTAGAATATCCAGATTTGCAATAAATTATCTGTATTTTGCACCAAAACTAGTACAATGGTCGATGTGATGAGATTGTAACAGATTGAAAAAGGATAGAATAAACGTGACGGCGATCAGCTGACTGTTTTGACTTGTACGAGCGAGAGTGATTTACGACCCTTCTCTGTCCTGCTTTTATTGTCCCGATTCTCCTAGAAGTTCGTCACGCCTCGCTGGTTCCGGTTGAGCCTTCTCGAACATTCCAGAAGAATCGAGACTGCAAATAGCCAATCAGGTGATCGGGATGTCACCGCGCGAGCCTCGCGTGCATACGCCTAACGGTGTTCTTTCGGCGGGACCTCGCGATACCTGCTCTGACGTCACGCGGTGCTGGTGGGCTAACATGGCGTTCGAGCGCGCCAGTCTTGAACAACATTATTTAAATAATTTATATATGATCAAATAGGTGCTTACGGGTAGTAACATTCTCCATGACACTTAGAAAAAATTTATAATAAACAATTACTACTTAAATTTTAATACTAACAATAAGTTTTCTAATCCAGCTAGCTG
Organism: Lasioglossum morio; assembly: GCA_916610235.2. NCBI lineage: Eukaryota > Metazoa > Arthropoda > Insecta > Hymenoptera > Halictidae > Lasioglossum > Lasioglossum morio. Next base: position 464,061 of record CAKAJA020000202.1, on the reverse strand, counting down.
AAGAAAAGAATTTCGCTCGCTGCAGACTAACGTATTGGTGCATTCAGTTTCAAGTCTCTAAAGGTACTAAATGAATTTCTTCTGTAACTCTTAGAAGAAATAAACATTTCTGAGTTGGAGGTATAAATATGTTATCTCTGCGTGTGTTTACACGACGTTTTCCCGTCTAATATGCCCATTCAGTCCACTATCGCGGTGCGGCGGACCTTATGCACCGTACGGTCATACAAAAAATTTAAAAAATTGTAGCAGGCGCATCCGCAGTATTCCGCAGGTGTTTTTTGTTAGAATCCCTTCTGTATAGCTTGAACTTATTATAAAAAAAAGTTTCAAGACGGAACTCCATCTGACCTGCTAGTTCTGCTCTATTAAAGTCAACTAAATGACATAGAAAACTGGTAGTTAAACAATGTCTAAAAATTATTGTAAAAGACTTTACTAGCGAACTTTGTGAACATTAATGTAAACATTTATTCATATTAATATAGAAAATCGTGCATAAGAGCTTAAAGATTCTTATTTATTGCTCTCACACAATTTTCTTTGTAACGAATATAAATGTACGATTTCGCCGTATTACGGTTCGACGTTTTCACGTATTGATTTATATGCTTATATCGCTGTTAAATGAATTATTATGGGCATAATTAGGGTCAGTGAACATTCCCAAAGAAGTATATATGAATCTTATATCTATTTTCTGACATGACTTTTTTCCACCTAAAAGTCGATTCGTCCCACTGTGCGCCGGCGGCAGCCTTTATGGGTAGGAACCCGACGCCGACACTTGAAGCCCTGAGCTGAGGCTTCTCGAGACGAGATACGGGTTGACGATTGATAACATATACAATTTTTATTCGCTGGGTTATTCGAATAAACATTTATTCGAATAAAAATTTATTTCGAGAACTCATTCAATTTTTTTCGAGAACCAGAAGATCAATGGAATAATCAGTAAAATACACGACAATTCGAAATCATGTTACCCTGTTTATCCCTTTCCCATCAATTAATGTTTCCATGTATGTATTTTACTTTGTATAACAGAACGCAGAATATGTATGTAGGTAAAAAATAGTGAGAGGAAAGTGAAGAGAGGAAGGTACGGAAAAACCCAGGAGAAGAAGAAAGTCAGGTAAGGACACGCGGGAAGAAGCACTCGCTGAAGGATGCTATAAAACCGGAAAGATTTGAAAAAGGCAATCAAGAAAGGACGTCATAAAAGAGGAAATGTTCGCTAGGGTTTGACCGTACACCTTGAACCTAGAAGAGGCACAGGAGAGGATTAGGCCTGCATGAATCTGGTCGCCAGATGTGTACATAATATACCAAGACTGACTTTTAAAAACGGTTTCGTGGAGACAACACTTTGGGCTGTATCATCATTATTTTTATTTTTTCAATTTTCTGGTGCTACGATAGTAATGCACCTGTTCAAGAAACAATTGCAAGATAAGCTACGAAAACAAATATTTTTTCAACTGAAATAATTTTTATTAAATACTCTTGTGGTTTCGCGATAAGCACCCAAAACTCATTTTTATCGTTCTGTTATACAGGGTGTCCCAAAACTATCCTAGGAGCCGAAAATAGAAGGTTCCTTGGGTCATTTGAAGCGACATTTTCCTTTGCAAAAATGTTATCCGCGACTTTGTTTAGGAGTTATTAACGAAAAATACGGACCAATCAGAGTGCGACCTAGACGCGAGTTGGCACAGTTGGCCAATGGACAGTTGGCGCGCCGAGCCGATTTTACCAACTCGCGTCTAGGTCGCGCTCTGATTGGTCCGTGTTTATCGTTAATAACTCCTAAACAAAGCCGCGGATAACATTTTTGTTAAGGAAAATATCGCTTCAAATGACCCAAGGAACCTCCCATTTTCGGCTCCTAGGGTAGTTTTGGGACACCCTGTAGTTTGGCCGTTGTAATGTAATGAAAAAATTGTGACACCTCGTATTTTATTACACGTCCGCAAAACCATCAATTTTCAAGATTTCAAAGAATTCTTTGAGATGCGTTCATAGTTTACAAACGACTGCAACATATTCAAATTTGAACAAAATTCGAAACAGTAGCCGCATCTCGCATGGAAAGATTTTTTTTTAATTTTAGAAAATCTCATCTGAGATTTATTACAACATAATTACAAAACAGAAATATACTACATACAATACAGAGTATGAAGATTACAAAACAGAATAGGTTTCTTCTAGAAATACAAATATTATAATACGAACATATGATTAATAGGAACAGTGTATGAACAGAGAGAGAAAAAAAAAGCATGGAATGATTCATGTGCATTAATGGTTTGTATATTAACGCTCATGAGAGTATGGATATTCGGAAATAAGTAAAAATCGAAACGCTTATAAGAAACCACGATTTCGATCAATCGTAAGCGGAGAAATTCAAAGATTCGTATCCTAACATCTATCAATGGCTACTACACCTGTTTTTATGCTTCAACCGATTTCGACGAATTCGTTCGTATTGCTAATATTGACGTCCCCCCTTATATTCAACCCCCCTTCCGCCCCACACTTCGGTGGCAAATGGGAGGCTGCGGTAAAATCCACCAAATTTCACATGCGTCGCGTAATCGGAGATGCCCTACTCACATTCGAGGAATATGCCACACTGTTTACTCAAATCGAAGCCGCGTTGAACTCGCGACCGATTTGTGCACTGTCCGACGACCCGTCTGATCTATCCGCACTCACACCGGGTCATTTCCTTATTGGCGAGGCACTCAATGTCATCCCTGAACCGGACCTCACTGACACCCCTCGCTCGAGATTGTCACGCTGGCAATTGCTCCGCCAGATGCTAGATCACTTCTGGCTGCGGTGGTCGCGGGAGTATCTGCAACAATTCCATTCCGCATCGAAATGGAACACCAAGTCGCAGCCATTCCAGGTAGGCGATCTAGTACTCGTACGAGATGACAGGCTACCTCCGGTCAAATGGCCTTTGGCGCGTGTAACCGAGCTCCATCCGGGAAAAGACGAGGTCACCCGAGTCGTTACCGTGCGCACCGCTACCACTACATGCAAACGACCTATTGTGAAACTCTGCCGATTGCCGATTGAAACCAAACAAGACGCGGCGTAAACATACCGCCAGCTGTTATTGCCAAACGGGCGTCACGGCAAGGGGGGGAGAAATGTTCCGGCAGACGTCACCGAATTCATCCGACCCGCGGGCCCTCGGCAGGCGTCGTTCACCGTCGTCGGTGCCCCCCACCTCGCGTTACCCGAACAGGTGTTTTTCGGTTACGAGACAACGGCGAGCGTGACCCCCAGTTAAGGTTCGATTCCGCTACCTTCTTGCTACCGCATCATTGCGTAACCACTTCGGCATACTTGCCTTACTTACTTCATTTATATGTTTACGGGTATATGCACCGCGCCGCGTGCATCCCTCACCTTCGGTGCGTTACAACGAATAATTTGTGCAAGTGATTGTGTGTGAAATATACGTTTATTGAGTAAAGTGATCATCCATCATTTAACCCACTACGAATTCTCAGATCTACGTAGTGAGAGCCGCCGATCTATCCGGCTCGAAGGACCAACAAATGTTTGAGATCGGAACAAGGATCTGAGAATTCGTAGTGGGTTAAATGATGGATGATCACTTTACTCAATAAACGTATATTTCACACACAATCACTTGCACAAATTATTCGTTGTAACGCACCGAAGGTGAGGGATGCACGCGGCGCGGTGCATATACCCGTAAACATATAAATGAAGTAAGTAAGGCAAGTATGCCGAAGTGGTTACGCAATGATGCGGTAGCAAGAAGGTAGCGGAATCGAACCTTAACTGGGGGTCACGCTCGCCGTTGTCTCGTAACCGAAAAACACCTGTTCGGGTAACGCGAGGTGGGGGGCACCGACGACGGTGAACGACGCCTGCCGAGGGCCCGCGGGTCGGATGAATTCGGTGACGTCTGCCGGAACAAGTTCTAAACCAAAAAAAATCGTATTCATCTTGGGGTTTCCTCGTCAACCCGCACACCATGTTCAGTGACTCTTTTACCTGTCTTCCTCCTTCATGGTGGCCAAGTTGGGATGGGTTTAAAAAAAATGTATTTTTTCAAGATGTTACAAGAATCTTTTTACCAAATAATGCATAATAAAATTTCATTGCAAATTACTATTGCTAGGGATTTCGAAGATAAATGTGAAGGTTACGATTTTCAACTCTTTTATCTGTGCCTATAATTAACATTTAAAGTATGCACTTTTGTCTTTGTGATTTTTCATCAAGGTATGAAGAACACATTCAGCTCTTTAAAAGAGAATGTGCACATATGTATGTACATTAATCACACTCAAGCTGAAGGATGTCTGTTCGAGCACCTACTAGCTCTGTGAGGCAGTAGCTACATCTGGAAAATTGCATCGGTAATATCTTCGTTAACTATTAGGTTTGTGATGTATGAAGGTCAATAATTTTTTATGCTGACCTTCACACCTCGAATCAAAACATTGGGACTAGGGGCGCGCGGCTGTGCTAGGGAGGGGCAGACCTGGCAATAGGCTCGACTTGTTTATGTGCCGTTCCCGGGGCTGTTCTCTATTGAGAGGTTTATGACAGGTAGCATTGCTATTGAGTTGGAAGCCGGTACTTTCTCGGACAACACGTCCTGACTGTGAAGTAATTTTTCAATCAACACCAACTACTCAGATCGCCCGATAATAGCCCAATCATTTGCACGCCCAACGTTCCAAGAGCACCTGCCGATAGCCGCTACGCTTTCGTAAACGTATGAAGTTGTAACTTATGAGTTGATTACAACTTATGAGCAAAGGATGCCCCAAATAAAAAAGAACTGCGTGCAATTTGTCGCAGAACCCTCGAGAAGCATAGTCTTCTAAATTATTTTAGTGTATACAATATAAATACGTTCCGTCGCGTCGTAAAACCTAACCTAACCCTCCGTGTGAAGGAATAAGCGCAAATCCGAATTCAGGTAGGTAAACTCTCGACGGACGATCGTCTTTCAATCTTCTAATAACTTACTACGGAGGTTCGAAATTAGAAACCTTGATTCTCATCACCTTCGAACTTTCGAAGATCCCTTCGTCCCCTCGAAGACTTCGAAGCTACGAAGGTTCTGAAATCGAAGTTTCGAAGTCTTCGACCTTCGAAGGAAAGTTACAGCCCTAGTCGGCAGTATTGAATACATACTCCCGCTAATATTCGGGCACAACTTTAAAAAACCATACCTTTCTTAATATTAGATTTGAAATTTCTGGAGAAGTTAGAACGGTTGGTTAGCTACACAACGTTACAAAAATTTTTGAAAAGAAATGCAAGTTGTCGGAATGGCAAAGAAAGGATTTTGCTAGGTGGCATATCAGGTGGCGACCAAATGTTGGGGTTGTCCAGCCATCTGGAAACCAGACATCGTGTAGCTTCAAGCACCCAGCCGTGCTTAGCCCAAGACACGACGATTTTAGTCTTTTTTTGGCAAGGTCGCGGCACCTTCAGGTACAGATGGGACAATGCCATGAGACAAAGTGGCTGTTTCCCCCTTTGGAAACGAGGGACTTAATGCCGGCAAAATATTCTATACCGATATTCTGCCAAGAGGCTGTACCACCGTTACCGAAACAAGACCGGTGTTTTTTGGTTTTTCCTGTGCTTAGGGTGCCCGAAATAAAAAAGGGACTGCATACCACGTACCCCAGAACCGTCGAGAAGCTCGGCCAGCTAAATCAGTTAATTGTACAATATAAATATGTTCCGCGTCGTAAAAGTCCAGCGATATAGACAATGGACCATAACTGTCGCGGTGCACTCGAGTGGCCTTCACCTGAATCGGCGCTCTTTATACCATCTCATTCTGACGCCAATTTTTTATAGCTCTAATATTGTAGCGTTATTCATGGGCTGAGGGTCATGAAAAAGTAGGTCGTTAGATTCGTCCTGACACCAGCTATAACATTATGAAATAAAAATGTACTTTAGCATTTAAAAAATCAAAATAATTTTTACTTTTTGTCGGAAAAAAAGTTTTTTGAAATTGTAAATATTGAATTTTGTACATCTTTAAATACTGTTCAGCTTTTATTCGAAACATTTTGTCGAATTCGAAACACAGAAGAGTCACATATTAAAAGGGGACACGGCCGCGTCCGCGGATGCAACAACTGACGCGAGGCAGAGAGAGAGAAAAGGAGTTCACTTCTACCTAGATTGTCTATAATTTGACGGAATAAGATGACACAAGAAAGAGTACTGGAAAATGAGTAATGGAGTCTTGCAATTAGAAAAATAATTATTGATCTATTGAATATCATGAAATATTAGTAACTATTAAAAAATATATGGAGAAGGAATCACAACTGTTTTAAAGTGTGGCTTATACTTTCCTCAAAATATAAGAAAAGTGAGAAATCAGACAAAGTTATTTCAAATGCTAGAAAATCTTTAGTAAGTAAATGATACTTGAGCGAATAGAAAAGAAATACACTGTTACCACAAAATTTTCTGACTTCTAACGAAGTACACTCTATAATATTATTGCTGGTGTCGAAACGAATTCAACGACCTAGCATACTATAACCTTTAACTTTAAAATAACGCTAAAATCCCGCCGTGTCGGTATTCAAGTGCTCGCTGTCTCCATTTTCCGACTTTCCGACTCATGCTTTCGAAACCTCGGTAACGTGAAAATCGAAGGAACGTGCACGTCGGCGTCGACCGGTCGAGCAGGTAGTTCACACGGACAGAGTAGAGGTACGATTGTGCGTGGCGCGTGCGAAATCGAGCAGGCACCAACACACGGGCACACAGTGGTGTGGATTGGAAAATCGTGTGCCTTCCTGCCCAAGAACGAACTTTCTCGTATCGATATTGTAGGAGCTTTATTTTTGGATGTTTCTCGTTTCACGATATTTTACAATCTGAATACAAAAGTTTTATACAAACGAACGTCGGTCAAATCCGCACGAAATCAATATTCAAACTAAACTTCCGAAATTCGATAGCCGCGAACAAAAAATACGAAATTTCACGCACTATCACAAAATATTTCGTATCCCACTTCTGAAATTTGTAGGAGCTTTATTTTTGGATGTTTCTCGTTTCACGATATTTTACAATCTGAATACAAAAGTTTTATACAAACGAACGTCGGTCGTTAATAACAAATCGATCGTCGGCTCGTAACGACGACCAGTAGCAGACGATCAGCTGGTCGTCACCGACGATCGATCGGCACCAACACATCTAAATATTAAAATCTATCTAATACCTACAATATCCAATATATGAACATTGCTTCCCAAATGTCCACAGACCTCGGAAATGATGAAAATAGTACAATTTAATAATATAATGGTTGTAATAAACATTAAAAGTAGGACATTTTGAGAGAAGTATTTTTTACGAGAAAACTTGCTTCTCTTTGATGCGGTACTCTGACGTTCCTATTTAATATTTTTGTTGGATTTCTGCGTAAACTAAGAAATTCAGTTTAACTTAAAGTTTCCCTGCCGATAATCCTCAGGTCAATTGTGACCGGCCGGCAGCCCCTGGTCCCCGATTTATTTTTAGGATGGTTTATTACTTTCGGTCCCAGAAGAAGCACGTTTTGCCTGTCGGCAAAATACTGGGGAATCCCTAAAAAGGCCACCGAAAGTAATAACCGTACACAGCTGAAAAGTTAGTCTTCTTAGCGAACTGGAAGCGACAACATCACTGCACTCGAGCAGACCGCGTCTCTCGTTTATTTGAATCCTTGTATTTTGTGTTCTGTTCAATATTAAATTTCATTTACTCACATTAAACCTTCAACAGGTTATGGGCCCAGCACGCTTCCACTGCGCAAGTGTAATTTAAGAACAGAAAGCCAAGCTAGACAGTGTGTTCAAAAGTGCAAGTGTTTGTGTGTGCAAGTACCATCACGGCAAAGGTTTCTTCCATCATGCCTGACAAAGAAATCTTGGACCTAATCAAGCTCAACGCAACGAATTATGATATGTGGAAATTCGGGATCGAATTTGTGTTGGATGCGAAAAACCTCACGGGATTTATCGATGGTACAAAAGTAGAGCCAGTTGATAGAACTGTGGCTGAGTGGAGGACCTGGAAGACGAGCTCCTCGCAAACAGCCGTGATATTGCTCAGCTCGGTAGAGAAATCAATTCATCACAATTTGATTAATTGCAAAACGCCTAAGGCAATTTGGGACAAATTGAAGGTACTGTACGGCACATCCAGCGAAGACTCAAGACACAGTGCTTTTCAAGAATTTTATAATTTCTGCATCAAGGATGGTCAAGCAATTGCTCCGCAAATTGAGCAATTTGAGAGCATCTGTGGAAAGCTCACAGATGCAGGCGAGGCACCAACGGATGCAGCCATGGTGTCAAGACTGCTGAACGGTCTGCCGCCAAAATTTTCATCTTTTCGTATGGCATGGGAGTGTACGCCGAAAGCCGAGCGTAGAAAGGACACACTCACCGCGCGGCTCATACGTGAAGATAAGCGACTCAGCGAAGCAGAAACTAGCACAGCAGCATCGTTAGCTCTTCAAATTGAGGCACTGAATTTGAAGAAACATGCTCAGCAACCGACAGCTAAGGACTCCAAAGTTCGGAAGTATAGCAGCAAGAAAAGTATTGAAGAATTAAAAAAACGAACCAAGTGTGCAGCTTGCAAACAGAAAGGACACTGGGCGAGAGAATGTCCTAATAAAAGCTCAAGTGAGAAATATGAAGGCAAACAGTCAACAGCATCTTCGTACACGGCTTCAGCGTACATCAGTGATGTAAGTGGTTTTTATTCTAAAACAGTGGAGAGTGACAAAGATATCTGGCTGGCCGACTCGGGAGCTAGCATGCATATGACTTTCCGAGAGGACTTTTTCACTTCGTTTAGTGCGGCAAGTGACAATCATTACGTTAAAATCGCAGACGACAAAATCCTGCCCGCGGTAGGAAAAGGCACGATTGTTATTCGTGAAGAAATGAACGGAAATACAATCGAAAGAGAACTGCAAAATGTGCTTCTTGTGCCAGGTTTGAAAAGAAACCTTTTTTCGGTAGTGACTGTAAATGACAAAGGCTTCTCCTTCCACACTTATGAAAGTTACTGTGAAGTGCGTGATAAAAACGGTAAGCTGTCATCACGCGGCGTGAGACACGGGGGTTTATTCAAAATGCTATTTGACGTGAAAATTCCCGTGAAATGTAATATCGCAGAATCGAAAGGAAAGAATGCACTGAAACTGTGGCACGAGAGACTTGGACACGTTAATGTGCGCGCAGTGATAAACACTAATAAGGTGCTCGGTGATCGAGACATGAAAATCGAAAAGAAAGACGATTTCTTTTGTGAAGCATGCATAATGGGCAAGCAAACCCGGAAGCCGCATGCTTCGGTCAAAAATACAAGCCACTTCGAGGCAGGTGAGAAAATTCATACGGATGTATGTGGTCCTGTGAACGTAGAGTCTCCGCGAGGCTCAAGATATTTCTTAATATTTAAAGACGAATGCACCAGCTACCGAAAGGTTTTCTTCCTGAGGCATAAATCGGAAGTGTTCGAGAAGTTCGTAGAGTTCGAGAAGTACGTGATCAACCAAACAGGAAATCACATCAAGGTGCTGCACTCGGACAATGGTAGTGAATATACCTCAAACGAATTTCGTAAGCATACGAGGGAAAAAGGTATAATTCATGAATTTTCATCGCCATACATCCACGAACAAAACGGTCGGGCCGAGCGAGAAATCCGGACCATCGTCGAAAGCGCAAGGACGATGCTTATTGGAGGCAGCGTTGATGTGAAACTCTGGCCTGAAGCTATCAACACGGCTTGCTACGTGTTGAACCGTGTAGCCATGCAAGGACAAACAAAAACTCCTTTTGAAAAATGGTTTGATCGAAAGCCGGAAATCAAACACTTACGTGTTTTCGGTACAGACGCGTACCTTAATCAGCCGAAAGAAAAACGTAAAAAGTTTGACCACAAAAGCAGGAAAATGATCGTCGTTGGCTACGAAGGGGAATCTGCAAACTACAGACTTTGGGACGCAGCATCCAGCAAAATATACATCAGCAGCGATGTCGATTTTAATGAGGACTGTTCGCACAATCCAAAGGAGAGGGAGGATAATGTTTATCCTGTCGAGATCGACTTCAACCTAGGAGATGAACGCGAAATTCAACTCGCGGGCCACGAAGTCGAGGCTAATCGTCAACAAGTTGTTGATGAAGGGGATGAAAATCGAGTCACCGAAGAACAGCAGCAGCAAATTGATACCCCAACAGAACCGGAGAGGCCGCGCTTACGTGACCGAACCAAGCTAAACGTCATAGATCGCTTCGGAGTTCCAGTAGCATACATCGCGGACACCATACAAATGACGTATACCGATGCAATGACAAGCCCAGATGCAGCGAATTGGCGAAAAGCTGTGCAAGAAGAAGTCAATGCATTAGAAGAAAATCAAACCTGGAGTTTAATCCCATTACCTAAGGGTAAGCGCAAAATTGGATGCAAATGGGTATTTTCTATTAAGAGGAATGCACACAACAACAGCATAAGATATAAGGCACGACTTGTGGCTAAAGGCTTCTCACAGCGAGAAGGCATTGACTACGCCGAAACATTTGCACCGGTAGTACGCTACGAATCGATTCGCGCACTGTTGGCAATAGCTGCCAACGAAGATCTTGAGATCGTAAAGTTCGATGTGAAGACGGCATTCCTGTATGGCGACCTAGAAGAAGAAATCTACCTACAGCCACCTGAAGGCTACACCAGCGGAGAAAACAACGAACTTGTCTGCAAATTGCATCGGAGTCTCTACGGCTTGAAGCAATCCCCACGCTGTTGGAACGGAAAATTCGTTAGTTTTTTAAAAAACTTTAGCTTCACAGAAATCACGAGTGACAAGTGCGTGTTCATTGGCGAAGTGAAAAGTTTTAAAGTGTATCTAGCGCTCTATGTAGATGACGGTCTAGTTATATCTGAGTGTCAGAGTGCAATTGATGAGGTACTGCGTTACCTACAAAGCAATTTTAACATAACTGTCGATGTTGCGAATGAGTTTGTCGGAATACAGATCGAGCGTGATCGTGATAAACGTATGTTAAAATTAAGCCAACAATGTTATATCGATAAGATGATAGCCAAGTTCGGTATGAGTGAAGCGAACCCGTCGAGTGTACCTGCAGAGCCAGGTCTGTGTTTACAAAAGCACGACCCAAGCGAGGGTAATAAAAATGAAGTCGAACGCATCCCCTATCGGGAAGCAGTAGGTTCGCTTTTGTTTGCAGCGAGAGTGTGTCGAGTTGATATAGAATATGCGGTAAATTATGTGAGTCAGTTTCTTGATTGTTTCGGCCACGAACATTGGCAAGCGGTAAAGAGGATCATGCGATACCTGAAGGGCACTAAAAATTATGGAATTGTGTTCGGAGGCAGTGGGAGTTACACTGGCGTAACTGGATTCACTGATGCCGATTACGCAGGATGTTCAGAAACAAGACGATCAAGAAGCGGATTCGTGTTTTTATTAAACGGCGGACCAATATGCTGGTCCAGTCAGAAACAGAGAATAGTATCTCTATCAACCATGGAAGCGGAGTATATCGCACTTGCCCATGGAGTAAAAGAAGCAATTTGGTTGCGCCGATTGCTCAGAGATCTAAAAGTTGAATGCGAATCTATTCCGATATACGTAGATAATCAATCCGCAATTAAATTAGCAAAAAATTCTGAGTTTCACAAGCGATCGAAACACATAGATATTAGATTTCATTTTGTTCGGGAGGTTATAGACCGTAAAGAAATAGATTTAAAATATGTCGAATCAAAAGAGCAATTAGCGGACACTCTTACGAAGCCACTGCCGAAACACCAATATTGTTATTTGCGCGAGCGTCTGAATGTTCGAGAAACTTTAAATTAAGTGGGAGTGTTGGATTTCTGCGTAAACTAAGAAATTCAGTTTAACTTAAAGTTTCCCTGCCGATAATCCTCAGGTCAATTGTGACCGGCCGGCAGCCCCTGGTCCCCGATTTATTTTTAGGATGGTTTATTACTTTCGGTCCCAGAAGAAGCACGTTTTGCCTGTCGGCAAAATACTGGGGAATCCCTAAAAAGGCCACCGAAAGTAATAACCGTACACAGCTGAAAAGTTAGTCTTCTTAGCGAACTGGAAGCGACAACATCACTGCACTCGAGCAGACCGCGTCTCTCGTTTATTTGAATCCTTGTATTTTGCGTTCTGTTCAATATTAAATTTCATTTACTCACATTAAACCTTCAACAATTTTCTCACGCTTTTTTTTTATATTGAGGAGCAGACTTTTGTGATAAAAGTCATATCTTTCTATTATCTATTAATGTAAAAACTCTATTCAAATAATACTGCTCAATGTCGTAAGTAAAATTTGTGAAGTTCTTTCTATTTAAGATGGTATATCTTTAAAGTTTAGCCGAGTTTAGCTTTCTAAGAAATTGCAATATTTGTAGTACACCTTCCTCTAAATAATCATGAAAAAATTAGTTGCCCCCCTTCCTCGCGCTCAAATTATTATTGTTTAAAGCTACTAAAGTTGGACGCGGTATCGCATCAATTGCTGAAACTCGAGGGTCGTTGAATATGAATCTGATGTCAAAATTAATAAAACAAAATGGCGATCGGATATGTGAAAAAATTATTTATTTTCTAAAATATTTGGTAATAGAATGTTTGCGAGGTATATTGTTGGTACAAATTATTATCAGATGATTTCAGATAGCGGAAAATGTAAGATTTTAGAGTTAAATATTGCATCCGAGATAATTCTTTAGTATTAAAATATAATAGAAGTTTTTCAGTTCTGTTTCGTTCCGATATTCCGCTCACCTCTAGTAAAATAAAAATATAAGGTAGTAAAAAAGTTAGGCAATTAGAAGCAGAAGCTTTAAAATTAATAAATAATAAACATAAAAAGTGTAATAATAGTAATAGTAATTAACCTATCCATAGCCTGACATTTCCACATTATCCAGTTCAAGTTTCATGCCAATACCTTTTACGATTTAAAAGTTACACGAACATGCTTCACGAGCTTCCAATAAAAAAATTATAATCATTATAAATTATTTTAAAAAATATCTTTGTCACGCTTGTGATGTGTTTTTACCTCTACGGTAATTTTTGTATGTGTTGATTGCAACAAGATTCCTCGAATTAATATTTTACGAAGTCCATAAAACGTAACATGTGTGAAACATAAATATAGAAAATACATATTTAGGAAGTAAAAAATAGTTTGTACGGTTGTATTCAACAAAATTTTTTTTAAATCAAAAGTATCAATGAAAATCAATAAAAAATTATTGTTTAACAAATGCAAAAAATGTGTAATCACCTATAGTTAAAAGTGACTATTTTTTAAATATTTTTAGTGAAAATTTCATTGCAATATCTCCACTGGTTCAAAAGTTATAACAAAATGGCACACGATTTTCCAATCCAGATCACTGTGAAGCAGCACGGTCGACATCAATACGTCGGGGAAAGGGAACCAGCGCGGCGGCTTAGGGGAAGGGCCCAGGGCCCACGGCCCACGAATATTCCACCGCGCGGCCAGTCTTCTGTTCGCCTTCGCTTCGCTCGGTCGCAATATAGCAACGTCTTGTTGTGATACTCGCGAGTACGGTGCTGCTAGTGCATAACATTAACAGTGTTTGTTGGTGTTAGTACAGAGTATCATAGCGATTTTGTGGATTACGCACACCACGTCGAAGGAAGGAAAGAAGGAAGGAAGACGACAGGCAGCCAGGCAGCCAGTCAGACATTCACAGGTATTTATAGTCAAATTATCGATTTCACTTTGTCCCAATGACTCCTCACAGGACTTTGAAAACGTCAATCTCGCGAAAGCCGTATCATGCTTTAAGTCTCCGCCAACAACGGCGTTACTGGGACGAAATAAGGCGAAATTTGAGGTCTTCGCGAAGTACAGTAGCAGGTCCTGTAACCGTCCTGGTTACACACCCAGAGATCGTGCGATCTAATATCGATCCCCACCGCGATGGCTGTGACGTCGTACATGATCCTTGTCATAGATAAGGACCGCAGATGTGATATACATTTAATAAGATGCGCACGCATCGATCCCCTCTCGATCACGATCAAAGGAGGTCGATGCGAGCAGCAGATTCGGCACTCTGCGACTGGATACGATCCAGATAACACGCTCTAGTCAGAGCGCTCTCGCATAGTCGCGTAGTTTCCACATTAAATCTTTGTACATTGCCAAGTAGGCAATCGGTTAAAATTGAAATTGAAGCCGTTCAAAGGCTATTCCAAAAGTTCGTATAACGAAAGAATTTCCCAGTCTATTAACTTCCAAATTAATAGGGAAGTTATTGTAATTGCAATAATTTTGCAAAGAAATTATCATAAATAAATTATAATAGTTTCAACATTTATAAGTCGCGAATTAACGTGAGAATAGATAGTTTTGCGTTACATTGAAGATTTCATTCGAGATTGAAAATCAAAGAAATTGTATTCTACGTTGTGTGAATACAATACATTAAGATTACAGTGTGAGCCCATGTGAAGGGCAAATTGAGTTCTGTTGTGTGGTATTATTGAAGAATTTAACGAGTATTATATTATGTGATATTGCGATTCAATTTAAAATTCGAGATTGTTGTATAGAGCAACATAGCTCTGCTTATTTTGCGGTTTGCTCATTATTGAGAGAAAGGCAGTTTGCCGTGATTGTGTTCCATGCATGTCATGAAAGGTTTATTATGTTAATTATTGGTACACCCGTATTATATTGTTGAATGGTTTTTCTTGCTATTTCGAGGGCAAGTAGAATTGCGAATAGAATCGCTCAGAGGTTTCATTTGTCGGAAGGAGGCATAGACACGGATTATAGCTTGTGAGAGTAACGACACAGTGCGTTACTTCGATTCAGTACATCAGCATTGAATCCAGAGTGGGTTCGCGTTATTTGATATTTATAATCAAGTAAATATCGAAAGATACGCTGCTGAATTCACATAGTGAATTCTGCTCGGAATGGACAGTTGGAAAAATTCACATATCGCCATGACCACGCTTGCGTGCTCTGCCTAGATATTTGTAATTTATTCCGCCACGTTTTGTGATCGCCTAGTAGAGAAGGAGCCGATTGCCCTTCCCGGAAATATCCGGCAAGACCGATCGTTTGCCTGAGTTTGCTAGCCTGGTTTTTAACGAGGTTTATTTCAATTGATCCTGCTAAGAGCATACTCGTTTGGACAGGGAGAGTCGCCATGACCACGATCTTGTGCTCTGCCTAGACTCTCTGTCTGTTTTCATTCGAAAGTACGATCATTTAGTGAGTAGAAGCTGATTGCCCTTCCCGGAATTGTCCGGCAAGACCGATCAGTTGTCTATGTTCATTAATTTGATTTGTAATGTGTATTTGAATAACGCATTCTTAGAATGTGTGCATCGGCGTTAATAATCGTGTGAAAATCTTCCGAAAACGAATGAGAACCTCGTGCACTGGTACATGCGACTTCGGTTTCTTATAACCATTCCAATTCGAGGAAGTTTGGGTATCCGTCTCGCGGTCGTCGCCTTTCTTTTAGGTGTTGACGTCGCTATATACTCGCGTGTTGTCATAGCGAGTGACAACGACCTTGTTATTATAACAGTACAATCCATTGTAAAAGGGTTCCAGTGGATCTCATTTGTACACTTCTAATTAATAGAATATATTTTTGGTTCTACCCGATTTAAATCTCCAACAATTATTTAGTTTTGTTATCACCTTTCCGCCATCCAGTGCCTGGAGGCACGAATCCTTTTCAACAGGGACATCGGGTCTCGTAACCAACCCGGTGTTAGATCTATATTGTCACTATCCAAGAAGTTCTACTATACAATTAGCAGGGGCATCCAGATTACCGCAGAATCGCCACGACCACGTTATCGTGCTCTGCCGATCCTGAGTGAGTAAGTCTGCGTGTAACTGTGAACGTTTACTGACATACGGGATCGATCGCCATTCCTGGAATCATCCAGCAATACCGATCGAGACGCTGTAGTGTCTAGTGGGATTTTCTAGCAAGAACTCAGTGGATTCAATCGTACAATTAGCAGGGGCATCCAGATTACCGCAGAATCGCCACGACCACGTTACCGTGCTCTGCCGATTCTGAGTGAGTAAGTCTGCGTGCAACTGTGAACGTTTACTGACATACGGGATCGATTGCCATTCCTGGAATCATCCAGCAATACCGATCGAGACGCTGTATTGTCTGCTCTGAATCCTGCGTTTCAAACAAAAGAAGGAAAGAGAGATTAACTTGTTGGAACACTTGCTCCACGGACATCTCTCCACGGCACGTCTACCTGCCCTGCTGAGAATTGTTAGTTGCAGTAAGTGAAGACAACAAGTCTCTTCCAGGAGCATTCAGATTGCCATAGAATTGCCATGACCACGTTATCGTGCTCTGCCGATTCTGTGTAAGTAGATCTGTATGCAACTGAAAACATTTTCCTGACATACGGGATCAATTGCCACTCCTGTGTTTCACAGCAGTACCGATTGAGACGCTGTATTGTCTACATTTATCCCTTCATCCAACGGGTTAAATAGAAAAGAAAAAGGGATTAAATAGTCAGGTTACATATTGGCGCCCAACGTGGGGCGGTTAGGTTGAGACAAATTAATTGTTGGAGATCATAATGAATAGACCCAAGGTCACTCGTGCTACGAAAATGACGGGTGCTGGTAAGGACGATGAATCGGCGGGTCCGTCGATTCTTTCAAGCACACTCACGTCACGGACACCACCTCCTGGTTCCCCGGCAAGCTCTGAAAGGGATGGGCGCGTTCAAATTCCGATTTCGTTGGGTGGTAATCAAGCTTCGGGTTCAAACGTCGCGCACGAAAGAGATTTAATGGCCAACACCATTCGAGAGTTGCAAGAAGAGATCGCGCAGCTACGAAGTCAGGTCGGTCAGCTCGATGCTAAGATTGAGGAGCGGGTGACCACCGAAGAAATCTACGAACGTGTAACCGAGCACAGAATCGAGATGAGGGACTGGTGCCGTAAATTTGAAGAGCGGATGGAGCGTCAAGAGAAGGCACAAGCAGACCTACGAAAACAAGTAGAAAAATGCTTGGAACAACTTCGTAAACCAACGACGGTCCAAATGCCAGTGGAGGATCATGGTCTCCGTGGTACCACCCACCACCATAACGATCAGACACAAATTAATCAATCGAACCCGAATACAACACACAGGCAGACGTCCAACCAATTCGATCAACGATGGGGGTTGAACGAATCGACTCGATTCGATGCCACCATGGCGTCAATGGCCCGTCCTTTTGTAGTTAAACCTCAGATGCCAACTTTTGAGGGAAAACCTACTGAAAGGCCGTCAAAATACCTTAGGGAATTGATGCGGTTTGTGGACGCAGCACGTCTGCCTGAGGAAGAGATGAAGTTTATCATTACGCAATCTCTAAAAGGCAATGCAGGCGAGTGGTGGGACATCATGTCCGACCAGATCGCAACGTGGCACCAATTTGCCAATGCCCTGCTCGAAAGATTTTGGAGCTCGGCAATTCAGAGAAAAATCCGAGACAACCTTAATGCGGGGGTGCATCGGGCAGAATCCGGAGTGACGCGAGTAGCCTATGCGATGAAACTCATCGGAATGGCACGCGATCTGCGACCCCGCCCAACCGATGACGAGATTATCCAGACACTGTCGAAGCACTACACACAGGCCGTGGATGATTGCGTACTGGGACAGAATATACGCACAATCGATGCGTTCTTGGCACTCCTAGAAAGATTTGACAACGGAGGTACGGTAAATCGACCAAGGTACGACGAGCGTCCGAACTATGCTCGCGATTGGAAGGACCGTGCCGTACATGACCGGCAGAACCAGCTGCCAACGACGCCTCGGACCAATCAGGTGAACTCGGCTCAGCCACGGCAGAATCGAGAGAACCAGCGACCTGGGGCCGAACACCAACGACCGGCGGCCGACAATTATAACCAAAGACCAAGGTTCGACAATACCAGACCTTGGCAAGACAACCGCCGACCACAAGATCGACCTCGGGAGAATCCCCCGAATCGTATTCGGCTAACTCACCTGGGAGAAGAAATGCAGGAGGAGGATCCGGAGGTCCTAGATCTGGAAGAAAGTACGGGAAACGAGTAAGGAGTACCTCAGAAGGAAGTCTGAGCGACTTCCCTGCTCAGGCGGAAGGTATTTCCGATGACATAAATAGGGAAGATGTCCAAATTAGGATCGGGTCCATATTTCCCGACGTACGCCGAGAACTCCAAGAAGAAGAAGAATCACTCGTCACCAGAGAAGAAATTAATCGCTGCCCAGAAATACAAATACAAATTGAAGGGATCCCAACCAGGGCTCTCATCGATACGGGTAGCACAGTAACAGCTGTGTCAGAAGCTTGGTATTGTGAACACCAAGACCAGCTACACAAATGCCCGACTCTCCCGGTAACGGGGGCAGTGGTAATCGGGGCGACGGGTGGAAAATCAACTCGCCTTAAAAAACAAATCTGGGTGACGATTGGTTTCGAAAAGGAGGAAATCGAAACAACGATAATTGTGGTACCCGGCCTAATTTGTCAAGTTATTCTTGGTGTGGACACACTGAGGCGTGCGAAAGCAAAAATTGACTTCGGCGATCAATCGCTATCGCTAAACACAACAAACGGACAAGCGACAATACCAATGACGGACGAAATCAACACCGATGAAGCTGCGGTGAGAATCCTGAATGAAGTCAACCATCAGGCAGATGAGAAAAGGAAATCCCAAGGAGAACTCATACAATCGCTCCTTGAATCCGTTCCAACCACCCGGGAAAGAAAAGCCGCTCTTCGCCATGTAATTCAAGCATTTCCAGAAGTATGGAGGGAAGAGATCGGACGGGTGACGTGCTACCAGCATCATTTGCACGTAAAACCTGGCCAACCATACTGTTGCAGACCTTATCCGATTCCACTAAAACACATGGAAGCTGCGGATACGGAAATACAAAAGATGCTGGCGAACGATATCATCCGCCCGAGTACTAGTCCTTATTTAAATCCGGTCGTGCCCGTGTCAAAAAAGAATGGGTCAATACGTCTGTGTCTCGACGCGAGAAAATTAAATGAATTCTTACTGGACGATCATGAAATGTCAGAAACACCAGACGCGATATTCCAGCGATTCCAAAGGGTAGATTACCTAACAAGTCTCGACTTGACGAATAGTTTCTGGCAAATTCCATTGACACCATCATCACGGAAGTATACTGCATTTTTGTATCGGGGTCGATGTTACGAGTACGTAGTCACACCATTTGGTTTAAAAACGAGCAGCGCAAGCCTTGTGAGAGCACTAAGACGGGTATTGGAAGGAATGGAGGGATTCGTAGTCAACTTTATCGATGATATCCTCTGTTTCTCACCGACGTTCGAAAAACATATCGAACACCTCACCGCACTGCTACAACGACTGAAAGATAACAACATCACATTGAACTTGGAGAAATGCAAATTTATGAGACGCGAGGTCAAATTCCTTGGCCACATACTGGCAACAGAGGGTTTGAAACAAGATCCAGAGAAATTGGCCCTCATTCGCGACTTCCCGACTCCGCGAAACGTAAAGCAACTGCGTGGATTTTTGGGCTTGGTGAACTATTACAGCAAATTCACCAAGAAACACGCAGAAACCACAACACCGTTGCTTGTACTCCTGAAAAAAGGAACTCGGTGGAAATGGGACGAAACATCACAAAATGCATTTGTTCAAGCTAAGGATGCATTCTGTACCGAAGTGGTGTTACAGTACGCGGATTCTCATCAGCCATATTTTTTATCGACAGATGCAAGTTCAACTGCTCTAGGAGCAGTTCTCGAACAACGAGATACGAATGGTGAATTAAGACCTATCACATTCGTAAGCAGAACACTGAGAGGTCCAGAATTGTCGTATTTTACGACTGAAAAAGAATTATTGGCGATAGTATGGGCATTGGGGAAACTCCGAACATACTTATATGGGGTGAAAATCACATTGCTGACCGACCATAAAGCAATTACATTCTTGATGAATAGCAAGCTCTTGAGCCAACGACTAACTAGATGGATCCTCTCCATACAGGATTATCAAATTGAAGTCCAGTATCGCCCAGGAAAGGAGAATATCCCTGCAGACACCATGAGCCGGTTAGATAATGTGCTAATTGAGAACCCGGCTGAACGAGAAACACGCGTACCGATCCTAACGACTCTTGCACGAGCAATGACACCTGCACTATCATCTGCACTCAAGCAACTCTCTGAATGGCAGAGGAAAGATGAAAAGCTACGTCGCGAAATCGAACGCCGCGAACAAAACCCGAATCGCGATAAAAAGAATCGTTTTCATCTCCGCGATGGCACGTTGTACCACGTGGACAAAAGGGGCAAGGAACGACCGGTCATTCCATCACAATTACACGACTTGTTAATACAAGAAGTACATGAAATTTACGCGCATCTTGGCGGGGAAAAAACGGCGAAGCTCCTTTCAGAGGACTTCTACGTTTCCAAATTACATCGCCGCACGCGAAAACTTATTGCCGCATGCGACACGTGCCAACGCGTAAAGATTCCTACCCACGCGATTCATACCGATATGCAAAGCATAATACCGGGCTGTCCTCTCGA
The DNA here is from genome assembly GCA_916610235.2 of Lasioglossum morio. NCBI lineage: Eukaryota > Metazoa > Arthropoda > Insecta > Hymenoptera > Halictidae > Lasioglossum > Lasioglossum morio. The sequence continues at coordinate 443,329 of CAKAJA020000202.1, read as the reverse complement.
GGTGTTGTCCGTTGACTTCTATGGTCCGTTACCAGCGTCAAGGGGGGGCGTAAAGTATATTCTAGTAATTGAAGAGCTATTTACTAAATTCGTTAAACTGTACCCTATGCGAAGGGCGACGACCACCGTGACTTTAACACGTATATTTAAACACTATATACCACAGTACGGTAAACCAAAAAAGATCTTGACAGACCATGGATCGCAATTCACTGCGAAAAAGTGGATTCAAACACTACAAGAAGAAGGCATCTATCACGTCCTCTCATCTATCCGACATCCACAGAGTAACCCAGTGGAGAGGGTGAATCGGGAGATCGGAAGGATCTTCCGCACAGTGGCAGCGCATGCACATGCATCATGGGCTAAATGGACAAATTTAGTTGAAACCTGCTGCAATGAGGTGGCACACGACAGCACAGGGTTCACACCAACAGAACTACTGCTGAAGAAAAAACCAACACGACCATGGTCAAAGTGGTTTGAACATGCAAAGGACCCTGAAAATGCAGACGATGGAAACAGATTGCAACTTGCTTTCCAACGCATGACGAAGAAAGCCCACAAAAGATGTGCACGCGCCAATGCGGGGAAGTGCCACAAACAGTATGAACTGGGCGATTGGGTATTGGTAAAAGCAAATCCAATATCCAATGCGGAAGACAGAGAAATCGCGAAGTTTTTTCACTTGTACGAAGGACCGTACGAACTGACGAAGAAAAAAGGGTCGTCAACGTTCGTACTAAGAAATCCCTACTCCAAAGAGATCCGGGGAACATTCCATGCTTCCTGTCTACGGCCGTACAAGCAATTAGAAGAAGAGACAAATACTAACACTAGCTGCGATGCGCAAAAGCCCATACCAACGGGGGTTTCTGCGAAACTCTAAACTGAGCAAGTATAAAAGGCCGTGAAGCCCAGCTGGCGAGCACAGAACAGTATTATCATGGCAAGTAGCAAAAGACAACGCAAAGAAACAAAGGAGAACGGGACCATAGCCTATGCGTACTGGGCTATGGTCAGCCGCCCAACACAAACTGGCATGGATCTGCCACTGCATCAGGTGGAGCCGCTAACCCTTCCGACCATCACTGCGGGCAGGTGGGATCCGCGTCCACACGAAAAAAAGAGGTTCCGGAGTGGAGTGCCGGTGCAGGCAATCGCAAAAAAATGCATCGGGAAGACGCAGACGCCACGAAACGGGCCAGGGGTGAGCAAGCACTCCCAACGATCCAAGGAGCCCGGGGAGGAAGGAGACGTGGACTCGAGGCTCGTGGAAACGGGCGGAGAGGACCAGGACAAGCTACTGATGCCTCCGCCGAAAGAGGTTCCCGTGGGACCCGAAAAATCAGTAGCGGAGGACCTCAACCGATCTTGGGAGGTAATTCCCGAAGAATTCACGGCAGGACGAAGCAACGACGAAGATGACACGCAATGGTCGTGGGATGAGGCAGACCTGTCCGGGGACACGATCATTGAGGTGCCAGTCCTTGACCCGCACGACCCTTTGGGCCTCATGGAGTCCATGAACGAGGAGGAACTCCTTAGAGAAGCGGCGGAGGATGAGCAGTAGTGCAAAAATGTGTTTTTTTTTCTTTTCTTTCTTTTGTGTGAGGTTTAATCGCCGAGAACAGTGTCCCCGTGACCAGTTATATTTTTTTTTCTCTTCTCCTTATTCCTTGTGTTTCTCAATTTTATGCTAAATGCAAAACTAATTTAGTTCGTTAATACGCTGTATGCAAAGTGTTTAATTTTCTTTACGCCAAGTGCAAAGACTATTTATGTGATTTATGCCCAGTGCAAAATTGACTCTATATTTTGTTTCACGCCGAGTGCAAAGACTGTTTTATGTTATGTATGCGAATGCAAAGAATGTTTGGGTTATGTTAAGCCGAAGGCAAGGATGAATTTATGTTATTATGGTTTGCTATGGACTATTTTCGAGATTTTTGGAACACGTATGTACTGCGTTTACGTACCAAAAATCTCGAAGGCGGGGAAGGGTGTATGTGTAACCATCCTGGTTACACACCCAGAGATCGTGCGATCTAATATCGATCCCCACCGCGATGGCTGTGACGTCGTACATGATCCTTGTCATAGATAAGGACCGCAGATGTGATATACATTTAATAAGATGCGCACGCATCGATCCCCTCTCGATCACGATCAAAGGAGGTCGATGCGAGCAGCAGATTCGGCACTCTGCGACTGGATACGATCCAGATAACACGCTCTAGTCAGAGCGCTCTCGCATAGTCGCGTAGTTTCCACATTAAATCTTTGTACATTGTCAAGTAGGCAATCGGTTAAAATTGAAATTGAAGCCGTTCAAAGGCTATTCCAAAAGTTCGTATAACGAAAGAATTTCCCAGTCTATTAACTTCCAAATTAATAGGGAAGTTATTGTAATTGCAATAATTTTGCAAAGAAATTATCATAAATAAATTATAATAGTTTCAACATTTATAAGTCGCGAATTAACGTGAGAATAGATAGTTTTGCGTTACATTGAAGATTTCATTCGAGATTGAAAATCAAAGAAATTGTATTCTACGTTGTGTGAATACAATACATTAAGATTACAGTGTGAGCCCATGTGAAGGGCAAATTGAGTTCTGTTGTGTGGTATTATTGAAGAATTTAACGAGTATTATATTATGTGATATTGCGATTCAATTTAAAATTCGAGATTGTTGTATAGAGCAACATAGCTCTGCTTATTTTGCGGTTTGCTCATTATTGAGAGAAAGGCAGTTTGCCGTGATTGTGTTCCATGCATGTCATGAAAGGTTTATTATGTTAATTATTGGTACACCCGTATTATATTGTTGAATGGTTTTTCTTGCTATTTCGAGGGCAAGTAGAATTGCGAATAGAATCGCTCAGAGGTTTCATTTGTCGGAAGGAGGCATAGACACGGATTATAGCTTGTGAGAGTAACGACACAGTGCGTTACTTCGATTCAGTACATCAGCATTGAATCCAGAGTGGGTTCGCGTTATTTGATATTTATAATCAAGTAAATATCGAAAGATACGCTGCTGAATTCACATAGTGAATTCTGCTCGGAATGGACAGTTGGAAAAATTCACATATCGCCATGACCACGCTTGCGTGCTCTGCCTAGATATTTGTAATTTATTCCGCCACGTTTTGTGATCGCCTAGTAGAGAAGGAGCCGATTGCCCTTCCCGGAAATATCCGGCAAGACCGATCGTTTGCCTGAGTTTGCTAGCCTGGTTCTTAACGAGGTTTATTTCAATTGATCCTGCTAAGAGCATACTCGTTTGGACAGGGAGAGTCGCCATGACCACGATCTTGTGCTCTGCCTAGACTCTCTGTCTGTTTTCATTCGAAAGTACGATCATTTAGTGAGTAGAAGCTGATTGCCCTTCCCGGAATTGTCCGGCAAGACCGATCAGTTGTCTATGTTCATTAATTTGATTTGTAATGTGTATTTGAATAACGCATTCTTAGAATGTGTGCATCGGCGTTAATAATCGTGTGAAAATCTTCCGAAAACGAATGAGAACCTCGTGCACTGGTACATGCGACTTCGGTTTCTTATAACCATTCCAATTCGAGGAAGTTTGGGTATCCGTCTCGCGGTCGTCGCCTTTCTTTTAGGTGTTGACGTCGCTATATACTCGCGTGTTGTCATAGCGAGTGACAACGACCTTGTTATTATAACAGTACAATCCATTGTAAAAGGGTTCCAGTGGATCTCATTTGTACACTTCTAATTAATAGAATATATTTTTGGTTCTACCCGATTTAAATCTCCAACAATTATTTAGTTTTGTTATCACCTTTCCGCCATCCAGTGCCTGGAGGCACGAATCCTTTTCAACAGGGACATCGGGTCTCGTAACCAACCCGGTGTTAGATCTATATTGTCACTATCCAAGAAGTTCTACTATACAATTAGCAGGGGCATCCAGATTACCGCAGAATCGCCACGACCACGTTATCGTGCTCTGCCGATCCTGAGTGAGTAAGTCTGCGTGTAACTGTGAACGTTTACTGACATACGGGATCGATCGCCATTCCTGGAATCATCCAGCAATACCGATCGAGACGCTGTAGTGTCTAGTGGGATTTTCTAGCAAGAACTCAGTGGATTCAATCGTACAATTAGCAGGGGCATCCAGATTACCGCAGAATCGCCACGACCACGTTACCGTGCTCTGCCGATTCTGAGTGAGTAAGTCTGCGTGCAACTGTGAACGTTTACTGACATACGGGATCGATTGCCATTCCTGGAATCATCCAGCAATACCGATCGAGACGCTGTATTGTCTGCTCTGAATCCTGCGTTTCAAACAAAAGAAGGAAAGAGAGATTAACTTGTTGGAACACTTGCTCCACGGACATCTCTCCACGGCACGTCTACCTGCCCTGCTGAGAATTGTTAGTTGCAGTAAGTGAAGACAACAAGTCTCTTCCAGGAGCATTCAGATTGCCATAGAATTGCCATGACCACGTTATCGTGCTCTGCCGATTCTGTGTAAGTAGATCTGTATGCAACTGAAAACATTTTCCTGACATACGGGATCAATTGCCACTCCTGTGTTTCACAGCAGTACCGATTGAGACGCTGTATTGTCTACATTTATCCCTTCATCCAACGGGTTAAATAGAAAAGAAAAAGGGATTAAATAGTCAGGTTACAGTCCCTCTAATCATGGCACTGGGCAGAACATTTGCACAACCCCCCCTTCATTCGCGGTCAATGTAAATGTCGAGTCTTCGGAAATTTTAGATATTCCCAGCGCGTCTTCTTCGTCCGTTCCGCGATGCGACGATACAGCCGGGCAATCTGCTGGCGCTGTGTCGGAACCATCGTTTCGCGATCTTTTAGCTTCGTGTTTTGTCGATATTAAATTAACGCACACCCAGGGAAACAAACTATTGGACGTTCTGCGCACGCATGTCTGTTTGAATAATTTGCCAAAGGATGTTAGAACGCTTATTAGCACACCGCGCACTAGGGTCATCACATCTGTGGTGGAACCCGGGGAATACATTCATTTCGACATAGAGTCAAAATTAGTGGGTTTTTTGCATAATACTTTGGAAACCATTCCCGATAGATTACTGTCAGATTTTCATGTAGACGGATGCGTATTAGACAAATCCAACCAAATTCATTTGTGGCCGATTCAAATTCGAGTTAACAATATTAAAAATAGCAAACCGATCGTTGTAGGGATTTACAAAGGTCCGCGGAAGCCTATGGAGTCAGAAAAGTACCTCGAAAAATTTGTCTCCGACATGAAGTCAATCATGTCGAACGAAGGCATTTTTTTCGAGGGTAGAAGAATTGCGATTAATTTACGATGTTTTATTGCTGACGCACCAGCCCGCGCTTTTATTCTAAACCACCTCGCGCATACAGCCCACCATCCATGCTCTAAATGTCATGTTTCCGGCAAAAAGATAGAGGGTCGCACGGTTTTTAGCGACATTGATAGCCCCCTCCGAACCGACGAGGAGTACGCGAGTCGTCCGGCTGACGACGCACATTATCATTCAAACGGTATAAACGCGTTAACTTCTTTGCCTATGGGAATGGTTTCCCAAGTACCATTTGAATATATGCACTTGGTTTGTCTGGGGGTAGTGAAAAAAATGTTGTCTGCCTGGGTGAGCGGGAAATTTTCCAGAAATGTAAAACTGTCCCCACTTCAAGTTAAAATAACCACCGCGAGAATTAATGAAATTTCAAAATATACTCCTTCAGATTTTGCTCGGCGCCCCCAACCGATTTCAGAGTTTTCCAAATTTAAAGCCACAGAGTTTCGTCAGTTTCTGTTGTACACTGCCCCGGTTGTCATGTACGAACAGCTAGATAAACACGTGTATAACCACTTTTTGCTTCTGCACAGTGCCATTAGAATACTGGTGTCACCCTCCCTGACCGTAAAACATTTCCACTTTGCAAAAACCGTTTTAAAATTTTTTGTACGTATATGTGGAAGGTTCTATGGCACCAGTTTTATTTCTTACAATGTCCACGGACTTCTGCATTTGGCGGATGACGTGGAACATTTCGGTAATTTAGATTCGTTTTCCGCGTTTCCATTTGAAAACAACATGCGGTTTTTTAATAGTTATATTCGTAAGCCTAATCAAACCTTACAACAATTCGCGAATAGAACATTTGAATTGGAACGGCATGGCAGCAGAGATGAAGGTGGTAATTCTTCAACCTCTATCTCTACGTCCATGTCGTTTCTCGATAGTAACGGCGCGGTTTTTTAATCGTAAAATTCACTTTAATAATACATTATTTTCAATAGACGATCGCGACAACTGCTGCATTCTACGCGACGGTTCAATTTGCCTTATTTCGTCGATTTACCAATTCCAAGGCACGTTCCAATTAGCCATACAATCGTTCCAAACCGTGGATTCATTCTATGATATTTCAATGAAGTCGTCCGATTTAGAAGTTTTTAAGTGTGCTAGTTTGAGCACCGAAACTACCCCTGCGAGCTTAGAGAACATTAGGGCTAAGTGCTATCGCATGCCGTTCTTCGGCGACAACTACGATAGCACATTGGGAACCTCTCAATGGGTTGTCGTAGTTCTTGCACATGCTGAAGACGCATAATATTTTTGTAATCTTGCACAGTGGATTAGACCTACTGGGGAAACCACTAAAAAAAAATGCATTGTCGGTAGTACCTCCAGGGTAATGCGGAAACCTACCTGTACGTTTGTAAAAAGAAAAGTATAAAATAATTTTTCCTAGCCCCATCCAGATAGATCTGAACGAAGAGGAGGAAGCTGCGACAACCGGGAACGAGGAAGACGTCTAGCTTCTGGCGTGGTAAGTACATCTAAATTACGCCATTGAATATATGTATGTATATATATATATATATTGTCACGCCGTGTCTCGGCGGGGGTTGGAAAATCCCCGAAAAGAACGACTCCGGGCTTTTATGGCTCTGAGACCGGGCCACGTGCAGCCGTATGCACGGGGTCCGCCCGGGACTAAGCAAGGCCGCGTAAAACCTACCGACCACGTAACGAATTTTGTTCGGGCGCCAGGCACCGCGAGGATGCCACGCGAAACGCGACTCGAAAAGCGAACGCAATGGGTCCAGGAGGTTCGAGCACGGAAAGGACGGGGACGGCCCTTACGGCAGGGCGGATCTCACAGGGTTCGAGAAATAGCGACAATTTTGGTCTCGAGTGGAAATTTATTTCCTTGTCAAGGCGTTACAGAGTACGGTCACGTGACCGCAACCCGAAAGCCCGCGCTCTTTATACACTTTTGCGGACGGTAGATCGGTCGCAGCGCGTTTGTCGAATTCTCTCATCGCGCGTAAGCGTACGGATGACCGGTACGAAATACAATTTGAATTTCCCGACGAACGGGATCGCGCGAGGCGCAGATGGACGGCGCGGTACAGGACTGTCGCGATAGCTTTCGCACGTTAAACGCTCGCGAGGGTGTTATCTACGCTACCAGATTCAAGAGGACTTCGAAACATCGAAAGACGACTATTCTCGCGACACGCGATTCCTCCGAAGAAGCTTCCGTTAACCCGACGCAATGGAACACTCTCTAGACACGAAGAAAATGCTCAAAGTGCTCTCGAGAGCACGAGCCGACGGCACGAGACGCAGGACGTCTCGGCGCACGCGAAATTTCGAGGACGGAACGGCGACCGTTCGTCCTCGCGCAAAATCTATCGAGCCAAATCGCTACCGACAAATACGAAGAAGATCACTGTGCGACTCACCGTTATTGTTCGTAATTGAGGGGGTTTTCTCTATCGATTCGTCCCTTCCATTAATCGGGCTCCTCAGCCGGACCGGTCGGAGCGAAGTCGCCAACCTCCACTCGCCCGAAAAATACTTGAACGGCCGCGAGACCGAGGTTCTCTCTTACGAGAGGCGCGAAGATGTCGATCGCACAAACAATTCGCGAGGGCCGCTGACGGTTACGCAAGATGGTGGGTGCCCTTCGTGAGAGCGCTAACGCGACAGTGATCTTTCGCTATCGACAACTAGTCGCATCGATTCTTGTTCCCCCCACCCGAACCTTGCCGAATTTTCCCGAAGACGAACGTCAACCGCGCTCGACGCTTACATAACAGGGACGTCTCGACGATGGTCCTTGGGCCCCGGACCGTAATCGCGAAACTTCTCGACCCTTCCTGGGTCGAGGGAGGCCACTGCCTCTTGGACTATCGTTGGCACCATCCTCGCTGGAACCCCAATTCTTTTGCGGGACGAGACGCTGTCGGGAACGCGAAATGATGCCTCGGCATCTTGTGGGGTTCCTCCCCTTCTGCGCCTCCTGGTTGAGTGACCGGGTGCCTTCGACGCCATACTTTTGCCCGAGCTCGGGGCTTCGCAAACGTTGGCCATGGTTCTCGTCGTACGCCTCCTGTATGTTCGGCATCCTTTCTCCGGGAATTTCGGAGGTCGAGGTTCCGTTTCCGGGTCTGTTCTTCGGCCCTGGAACTTGCCGTTCTCGGCATGTACGCTAGATGTCAGTACGTTAACTATTGGTTTTCGGAAGTTCTTCGGGGAGCGCTCTTGAATCTGTTAATTCTCGGTCTCGCGGTTCATTGTATCTTGGTCCGGTCCTTCGTTAATCGCAGACGTTACGCGAAATTAACGACAAAAGTGACGTCGCAAAAGTTGCAACGTCACAATATATGTAAAGAAAGGATACTTTCTTTAAATCAAATTAGCCGCGCTTCATTAGCCCAGCGCGACCTCTAATCGATATATACCATATCATACCTAATCGATACCAAAACATAGAGAGGTGACGTAAGCGAACACGTGTGACAAGATTAAAGTGACAAATAAAATAAAATAAAATAATAGACCTAGGAGGAAGTGAGGAGAATAGACTTTAATTGTCGTTTCTCTTTCTTTTAGGTAATTAATAAATCCTTTTGTATATTTGTAAATATTGTATATACACTATATGTCAATAATAACCTCTTTCTTTTAGAGCAACACAAATCTGGTTATTTTCCTAGAAAGTCCTTAAAATTACTCCTTGTCTTATAAAACGACAATTGTAGTCAACAATAGAAAATGGCCAAGCTGCAATTTGAATTCACAATAGTAGCTTCTCCAAAAGACGAGAAATCAAATACACTAGCGATTACCGCAATCAGAACAGAAGATGAGAAAACTTATATTTTACAAGGAGATAACAAATATATAGCTAACCACACAGAATTAATGAAAACGGAAAACTTTGCAAAGGTAAAGAATAGTTTAAAAAAAAGACATCAATCAAGAAAGGTCTGGATCAAACTTACAGAGAAATTGGAAAAGATCTATTCAGATGAAGAAGGTAACATACAATTTTTAGATGAATATTTAGAAGAAATAGAAGAAAAAGATACAGCTGAAGAGAAAAATGATAATCTGAATAGAATATTAGAAAAATTAGTAGAATTGTCACAGAAAAGAGATGGAAAAAAAAGTCTAAAAAATATTGCAGAGAAATATATGATTGAAAAGTTTACAAGTAGGAATTCAAATGCTAACCAATGGATAGAAACATTTGAGAAAGAATGCACACGGGTCGATATTACAGAAGATGAATCGAAGATAGAAATACTAAGATTATTTCTAGATAAATCTTGTTCAGACTGGCACTCTGCAACATTAACAAAACTATCAACTGCAGCGAAATGGAGTGAATGGAAGAATAGATTCCTAGAGACTTTTGCAGACAAAGGATGGAACACGGTAACATATGCCTTGGCATTTAAATATAGGGAAGGATCACTTATTAACTATGCAATAAAAAAAGAAAAGCTTTTGTTAGACATGAACAAAGAAATAGATCCAGTAACACTAACAGTCTTAATAGCAACAGGACTGCCGGAATTTATAATGAATAAAATAGATAGAGAATTGTGCACAAATTCAACAACACTATTCACTGAAATTAGAAAATACGAAAACTTAGTGAATAAGAGGACCTTTTTAAAGAAGACAGATAGTAGAACCGAATACAAGAAGAGATATGAAGAGAAAAAGCCATGCAAAATATGCGAAGATCTGAATAAAGGAATTAGATATCACCCACAAGAAGCATGCTGGTTCAAAACACAAGAAAATAATAAAGAAAAAAATAAACCGAAGATAGTAGGACATAATTCCGTAATAGAAGTAGATTTAAATACAGAGTCAAAAAACGAACAATTACACCATTGATCAGATTAAAAATGTTAATAGAAAATAAGCTAGAAGTGAATGGGACATACGACTCAGGCTCACAGATTTCACTTATAAATTCAAAACTGATTAAAATAATGGAAGAAAAAGAAGACGTGAATAGAATATACTTAAAGTCGGTCAATGGTGTGAAGAGCACAAAAGGTTTAATAACTATAAAAATAAAGATTCTAGATATAGAGAAAAAGGTAGATATATTTATTGTTGAGAAAGAAGACTTTGAAGACTTCATCATTGGTCTGGACATGATAAAAGAGTTTAAATTGACACAAAATGAAAACTTGGAAATAAAACAAATGAAAGATATTGAGTTAAGAGAAATAGATAATTCAATTAAGAAACAAGTGCCAAAAGCATACTCAGTGAATTTTAATGAGCACGTAAAAGAAGATGAATTCGAGATAAAAACAGAACATTTAGATAGAGAAAAAAGGGTTGAAATAAAGAAAATAATAGAAGAATATAAAAGGATATTTGCAATAGATAAATATGACATCGGCACTGTACAAGATTATGAGGCACGAATAGACTTACTAATTGATAAATACTGTAGCAAAAGGCCTTACAGATGCTCGATAGAAGACAAGAAAGAAATAGAAGAACAAATATCAAAACTCTTAGAGAAAAACCTCATAGAAGAATCATACAGCCCTTTTGCAGCTCCAGTAACGCTAGCATTTAAAAAAGATGAAAATAGAAAATCGAGACTCTGTATTGACTTTAGAGATTTAAATAAGATTATAATACCACAGGCACAACCATTTCCGATAATAGACGATCTGATAATCCGTACTAGGAACTGCAAATATTTCACGACGTTGGACATAAACTCGGCTTTCTGGTCCATACCATTACGAATTGAGGACAGAAGTAAAACGGCATTCGTCACGCAGGAAGGACATTTCCAATGGACCTGTCTGCCATTTGGCTTGAAAACATCTCCCGCAATTTTCCAACGGATCTTAAGTAATATACTAAGAAAGCACGGATCGACAAGGTTTGCAGTAAATTACATCGACGACATCTTGATATACTCACCATCATTCGAAGAACATGTGAGACACATAAAACAGGTATTACAAGTCATCACAATAGAAGGTTTCAGATTAAAATTCAAGAAATGCACATTTGCATCGGATTCAGTGAAATACCTCGGACATGTGATCCAAAATAACTCCGTAAGACCACTGAAAGATAATTTAACCTCAATAAAAAATTTCCCAATTCCAAAGACACAGAAGAATGTCCGGCAATTTTTGGGAAAAATAAACTTTTACCATGAATATTTACCAAATGGTACAATGATTTTAGATCCCCTGCACAAACTATTAAGGAAAAACGAAAAATTTACATGGTCTGAGAAATGTCAGAGTGCGTTTAATAGAATAAAAGAAATATTATGTACACAACCAGTATTAGAAATTTTTGATCAAGAACTCCCAATTATACTAAATACGGATGCATCAATAGAAGGGATCGGAGCTGTATTAAAACAGACACAAAGGGATGGAAAAAATAGACCAGTAGCATACTTCTCAAAAAAGCTAAACGAAACACAAAAAAAAAAGGCGATCTACTTAGAATGTTTAGCGATAAAAGAGGCGATAAAATACTGGCAACATTGGCTTATAGGAAAACGGTTCACGGTATATTCAGACCACAAACCGTTAGAAAATATGAATATAAAAACAAGAACAGACGAAGAACTGGGGGACCTAACGTATTACCTATCACAATACGACTTCGAGATAAAATATGTCCCAGGGAAAGAAAATTTGGAAGCTGACTGTTTAAGTAGAAACCCGGTTTTAGAGCCAGAAGAAAATAAGGAAGAACTACTAAGAACAGTTAATTTAATCGAAATAAACGAAATAGTAAAGGATCAAGAAAAAAATAAAAATATACAAGAGAACAAAATAAAACTAATAGAGAAGAATAAAATATTTTACAAAAAAATAAAAGATAGAGAGAAAATAATATTATCTGAAAACTTTAGCAAAAAGATAATAAAAAACATACATGAGGAATGGTGCCACATTGGCATCAGACAAATGATAAGAATGATTAGCCCAAAATACGCAGCAAGAAACCTGACCAGAAATATAACAAAAATCTGCAAAGAATGCAAAATATGTCTAGAAAATAAATCGAGAAGTCAAGGAAAATTTGGTCTGATGTCATTCCTGGGTCCTGCCACAAGACCATTTGAAATAGTGTCAATAGACACTATCGGTGGCTTTGGAGGAAATCGATCTACAAAAAGGTACTTGCACTTACTAGTAGATCACTTTACAAGGTACGCCTTTATAACAACTTCCAAAACACAAAAGGCGAACGACTTTATCAAATTAGTTAAAAAGGTAATAGACACAGAACAAATAGACATGATACTAACAGATCAATACCCAGGTATTAATTCGAAGGAGTTTAAAGAATACCTAGAAGAAAACAATATAAAAATAGTATTCACCGCAGTAAACGCACCTTTTTCAAACGGTCTGAACGAAAGGTTAAACCAGACAATAGTTAACAAAATAAGATGCAAAATTAACGAAAACGAGAATAAGAAGGCTTGGACAACAATGGCACACGAATGCATAGAAAGATACAACGAAACGGAACACTCAATAACTGGCTTTGCACCAAAATATTTACTGGATGGTACAGATGTAAGCATCATACCTAAAGAATTGAAAAAAATCGAAGATAAGGACACTTGGTATAGGAATAGAAAAGCGGCTTTAGAAAATACTATAAGATCACATAATTATAATAAAAAATTATTCGACAAAAATAGGAAAAACCATATATTCAACATTGGAGATCTAATATATGTAGAAAATGGAAATAGATTAAATAGAAAGAAAATGGACAAACTGAGAATTGGGCCATTTGAAATAACCGACAAAATTTCAGATTCCATTTATAAACTAAAAACAGGGAGGAAAAGTACAGATACAGATATATTTCACATAACTAAACTAATACCAACCACAATGGATATATATGAAACAGATAAAGAAAATACAGCCGTAGAAGAATTGGAATAGGTAATGTTAAGGACTTTCATCTCGGATGGGGAGATGTAAAGAAAGGATACTTTCTTTAAATCAAATTAGCCGCGCTTCATTAGCCCAGCGCGACCTCTAATCGATATATACCATATCATACCTAATCGATACCAAAACATAGAGAGGTGACGTAAGCGAACACGTGTGACAAGATTAAAGTGACAAATAAAATAAAATATGTTCGGCGTCGACCGACGGTCGGAGGCGCCTGAAGCTGGGACCGCTCAGAAATGAACGCGCGAGGACAGGCAAGAAGGAGCGGAAGAAACAGAAATTAATTTCGGTCTATGCACAACACTGTATTTATTGAAAAGCGCTAGTTAGGCGCGAAGATTCGGCTTGCTATGACGGAGATCTTGCACGTGCGAATGGCTGCCGTCGGATCGCGACGGAAATCTTGCGCAGCGCCTTTCTTCAGGAGCCGCCGCGAGAGGAGATCTTCGACGCGATGCAAAGGAGATCTTGCCGCGGGCAGCTGCACGATACGCGACGCAAAGAACGTAGCAAACAACCGAATCAGCGCGATTATACACGTAATGCGCACACTTAACAAAATCCACAACTGGATCGCGACAGAGTGCTCGCTGAGCTTGGGTTAGCGCGTGTAGAGCGAGCGCGAATTAACGAGCGCGCACTACGCAAATTTACATCAACAAAAAAAGAAAGCGCGTAATAACGAGAAGCGTTTTGGTTTGAATGAACGATCAACGGTGGGAATCGCAGAACTAGAGCGAAAGCGTAAGAACGCGAGGCAATCCCGTATTTGAAGAACAAAGTAATACTCGAGGCTCTCCGACAGGCGAGGGCCCTTAAATAACGTTGAGCGATGACGGTGTGTTCGAAACTGATTGGTTGAGACTGTCACCTGATTTCGAGGAGATTCGATGTTGTCGTGAAATTTTGTCCTAAGACAAAGACGTCCCGTTCTTGACTCACGGTAACGCGTGATCGAGACGCGACTCTAAACAGCTATAAAAACTGCGGAATTTTCGGTTTGTCGCTTCCAACCGTTGAATTTCGAACATACCGCCCGCCTCGAAACATTAGTTTCGAAATTTATCGCACCCGCACGCAGACTTATGAAATAACGGTATTACACGCTGCTACCTAGCTTAAACGATAGAAGGAGTTTGTTACCGTACTGGCGATCGTCAATCGCATAACAACGCCAAACTGCAGGCCGCCCGCCTTGACAGAGCGCGGGCGTGTGTCTGGAATGGCGGGGACACGAGCGCGACCTTTTTACAAACGCAGTCGTCGCTAACTATCTATTAGGATATACTTTATTTATCATCGTAACGCAAATGAAACGAGGAAACGCGGCCGGTTTTCGGCATCTGGGACGTTGTCCCAAGGAACGCCTTTGAATTAATTCTCGGAGTTGCAAGTGACGGGTAAAGGACACAATTTGACAATTGGTCGTTTAAGACATGAAGTGGCAGTCTTTACGGTAACCACGCGAACGTGGTTGTCATCGCCAGGGTGGAGTTGCACGACTCGTCCTAACTCCCATTTGCATGGAGGGAGATTTGAATCGCTTAGGAGAACAAGCTGTCCGTTAGAGATTGAAGGGCGTGGACGACGCCACTTTCCGCGTTGTTGAAGCGTGTTAATATAATCATTTTTCCACAACTTCCAAAATCGTTCGATCATATGACGAACTAACTGCCACCGAGAGAGGCGATTTTCGGCTATCTCAAGCAACGAAGGTTGCGGAGGGGTTGTGAGAGCGGAACCAACAAGGAAATGACCCGGCGTTAACGGCGCAAAATCGTCAAGAGTGTCGGAAAGAGGTGCAATAGGGCGGGAATTTAGACAAGCCTCGATTGCGCAGAGAAGCGTCGTAAATTCCTCGAATGTTAGTTTTCGCTCGCCTAATACACGTCGAAGATGGTGTTTAACGCTTTTGACGCCTGCCTCCCACAGTCCGCCAAAATGCGGCGCGGACGGGGGAATGAAATGCCAAGTCACTCCATCACCAGCGGTTTGGTTTTGGAAGTCTGGGTTTTGAATCGCAGCGCGATAAGACTGGGTCAACTCCTGATCTGCTCCGGTGAATGTAGTTCCGTTATCGGAATACATGTGTTCCGGTAAGCCTCGACGGGAACAAAAACGAACGTAGGCGTTCAAGAACGCTTGAGTGGAGCAGTCAGCAACTAACTCTAGATGCACCGCCTTGGTGGCCATGCAGATGAAAAGAGCAATATAAGCTTTACGGGTTGTGATCCCACGACCAGCTGAAGCGCGGACGTAAACAGGGCCGGCGTAATCCAGGCCACTGTGCGAGAAAGGTTTTGATGGAGAAACTCGCGCTGCTGGGAGATTCCCCATAATCTGAGTCGGAAGCGAGGCGCGTTCTCGCACGCATTTGACACATGCGTGTATGACGGCTTTCACTTGACTTCGGCTTCGGAGGATCCAGTATTCTTGCCGAAGAATGTGAAGCGTTAGCTGTAAACCAGCGTGTAAGGCTCGGACGTGGGCCTGTTCAATGATACGGATGACCAAAGGATGTGGAGCCAACAGAACTGGATGCTGCGATTGAACTGGAAGCGGGGCGTTATGCAACCGACCTCCAACTCTAAGAAGACCATCTCCGCAAGGAACGGGTTGAGTGACTCGAGTGAATGCTTGGGCGGAAGCGACTTTCTGCGTTTGAAAGAAGCAATGACTTCTGGAAACTGGGCACCCTGAATGCGTCGTAACCAAAAGATTTTGGCAGCGGTGTATTCGGGGGCTGTCAATGCGCGTCCTGGGGGACGATGGGAAACGTCGTTGCTACGCCTGCGAGCATTTCGAACGAAACGTTGGAGATAGGCCGTTACTCTTATTAATTTTGGCCAGCTGGAGAAACGGGATTCTAAATCCCAAGTAGAAGCAGGGGTCGTGTTATGAACCACGACCTTTGACTCAACTGTGTCTTCCACAGCGAGATGTCGAGGTTGACTTGGCCATTCGGAGGAATCGCGAAGTAACCACGGTGGTCCGTGCCACCAAAGATTTGAATTAAGCAATTCATTGCTTGTGATTCCACGGGACGCGCAGTCCGCGGGATTGTCGGAGGTTGGAACATATCGCCAGACAGCTTTAGGAAGACGAGCTTGTATGGCGGCAACACGATTCGCGACGAACGTCTTCCACCTTGAAGGATGCGACTGTAACCATGCGAGAGCCACCGTCGAGTCGGACCAACAATGGCATGGGCAATCTTGAAGGTCGAGAGAAGACGCGACGAAACTCATCAGATGAGTTAAAAGAACCGCTGCTTGTAATTCAAGACGTGGAATGGTCAAAGGTGTTAAAGGCGCGACCTTTGATTTTCCCGTGAGAAGAGATACTGTAATTTGTCCTTCGGTTGACGTAACACGAGCGAATACCACTGCAGCATAAGCGACTGTCGATGCGTCTGCAAACCCATGAATTTCAATCTGCGAAACCTTGGAAATAGATCCGATCCATCGTGGAATTTGAAGTCCGTTTAAGGACGGAAGTCGCGAGTAAATGGACTTCCATTGTTCTAATTGTGGATTTGGGATAAGATCGTCCCATCCTATACGGATGCGCCACAAACCTTGGATCAGAATCTTAGCGCTTATTATGGCGGGAGTTACCCAGCCTAGAGGATCGTATAATTTTGCTATGGTCGAAAGAATGGTTCGTTTTGTTGACGGCAACGGTTCGGACAAATTGACATGAAATTGAAAGGAATCTCGCGAAGGATTCCAGCTAACTCCGAGGATTTTGACTCGATCATCGGGGGCAAGAATTTTGGAGCATGCTAACCCATGATCTTCTGGATTAATGTCTGAAAGAAAGTCAACCGAATTGCTAGCCCATTTCCTTAGCTTCATGTGACCGCACTTGAGCAACTGGATCAGCTGATCGCGGGATTGCCGAATGGTAGAGATGTCATCTCCTCCGAAGAGAACATCGTCGACATATATATGAGAACGAATAACGGGGACCGCAAGCGGGTACCGGCCTCCTTCGTCTTCTACGAGCCTTTGTAGAATGCGAAGAGCTAAGAAAGGAGCGCAGCTCATGCCATATGTTACTGTAAGTAACTGGAACGCCTGCGTGTTTTCAGAAGGAGTGGACTTCCAGAGTATTCTCTGGTAATCCACATCGCGTTCATCGACAAGAATTTGGCGATACATCTTTGCAATGTCCGCAGTGTAAACGAGTTTGAAGGTCCGCCACCGTAATATGACGGCGGAAATATCGAGTTGCAATTTGGGACCAGGGAGAAGATGCTCGTTTAGAGTGGACCCATTCGATGTAACGCTGGATGCGTTAAAGACAACGCGAACGTGCGTGGTAACGCTGTCAGCGCGTACCACTGGGTGGTGGGGAATATACACGCACTGAGCAGGCGTGAGCGACACAGGCACTTTGCGCATGTGTCCGAGAGCTTCGTATTCTTGCAGAAATTCTCTGTATTCCGCAGCCAAGGATGGTTGCAAGAGAAGTTTTCGATGAATGGAGTTTAAAACCTGGTTTGCTCTTTCATGAGAATAACCAATATCAATTGGAGGACCCGTGCGGAACGGAAGCCGAACTATGTACCGTCCTTCTTCTGTTCGTGAAGTGTGCAGTTGAAAATGGTTTTCGCACTGCTCTTCCTCCTTGGTTAAGGGGGAATTCGAAGGGATTTCTTCAATCTCCCAGAAACGACTAAGCTCGCTCGACAAGGTATCGTCTTGAACTATATGATGCATCGCGATGCTTGAGTTTTTATGAGCTAGTGAGACGTCGAGCGAGGGCGAAGTGAACGGGCCGCATATGACCCATCCGAATATGGTATTTTGAGCAATGGGTTGCCCGACTGAGCCTTTACGCAGACCATCTCGAATGAGATTTGGATACACGTCTGCGCCAAGAATGAGATGAATCGGTTCCGAACTTGAAGGGTCCGCGTCGGCCCAATTCAATTCGGATAAGTGAGCGAGCGTTCGACTATTTTAGATGCGCTTTGGCATGTAAGTCGAAAGAGATTTCATGACGAGGGCGGTTGTTTCGACCGAAGGAGATTCACGATCACGAGAAGCGACGTGGAGACGTACGGCGTATCGTAAAGTACCGACATGAACGCCGCCGACGGCGGAGATGGAGGTTGCGATGCGATTGCGTTTGGCACGCAGGAGATGCACCATAGCTTCAGTTACAAAACTCGCTTCAGATCCTTGATCGATCAAAGCTCGAACTGTAACGCTGCGACCGGACGGAACGCTGAGATGCACCCACGCAGTGGCTAAGAGAATTCCGGAACTGGGATCCGTAAGAGTGGACGCGAGGTGCGAACTGATCTCGGTGGACGGTGATGACGAAGAAGTCGCCGACTCCGTGATCGGAGTCGCAGAAGGATGTGCATCCTTATGCAAGAGCGAATGGTGCCGCTTGTGACACACGCGGCACGAATATTTGCTGGGGCAATCATGGACTGTATGACGATGACTTAAACAATTGAAACAGCGAGAGAATTTTTGAACTAGGTCGCGACGACCGCTGGGACTTTCAGCGATGAATTTCGGACATGAACTCATGTTGTGAGAAGCTCGACAGACAGGGCATGTAACCCGCGAATCTCGGGAGGGGTGAGAGGTGCTCGCAGCATGTACACGAGAGGAAACGGCGGCGACATTGCGCGACGAGGCTTTTGTAGACACGGAGAGCGTGCTCTCATTATCGTTTTCAAATTCCTCGAGACCGCGAGCGCGTGAATCGATGAATTGTAATAATCTTTCGAATGAAGGTGGGATTACATCGTCGCTTATTTTTAATTTCCACGCCTTTCGCGTTTTCGGATCTAACTTTTGAGACACCAAAAAGACCAAGATATCGCTCCATAGTTCTTCGGGTTTCCGCTCGAGTTTCTTAAAAGAATTTATGATAACGCGGACTCGATCGCGAAGATTCTGTAGCTCGATTTCCGATTCGCTTTTGAGCGCGGGAAGATTTTGCAACGAAGCCATGTGAGCGGAGATTATGCGCCGCGGATTATTGAAACGCGCTGTTAAGGTATCCCACGCAATTTGGAAATTATCCGCTGTAATCGTTAAATTTCCAATACAATCTAGAGCGGGACCCTGTAGAGCGGAAACTAAATGATGAAGTCGCGTGACATCGTGAAGCGTAGTGTTATCGATAATCAGCGAGGTGAATTTATCGCGGAAAGATTCCCATGCCTCGTATCGGCCGTTGAAATTCGGTACCTTTATACGGGGAAGTTGATTTTCTGGGACGGATGGAACTGCTTGTCCGTCGCCCGCTGAAATCGGCTGGCTTACTTGTTCGACGGTCAGCGCGTCGAGATGAGTCGTCATGAAGGACAGAGTGTCCAGGTACACCTCCTCCGTCGCTGCGAAATGATCCTCCTGAAAATAGGGAATCCTCGCTCGTTCGTCCGGTGGGATCGTAGCGAAGAGTTTGGAGTATCCGCTTTCGAACCGCTTCCACTGATCTTGAAGGTGAACGATCCTCGTCCTCAAGGTGGACTTGGTCCAATTGTTCCTTCCCAATTTCTTCAAATTGGAAAGAGCACGTTAGTAGGTAGTATAGGCCGGTTCTAAATAGTAGTTATCATTGTAGGCAGATTCCTACCTTACCGACGCAGCTGAAAAAGTCGGTTCTGTTCCATACTAACTTAGCTTATAACACAACCAAATTTTGCGGGGTAAGGGGGTGGGGGGATTACCTTACTGCCCGACCATATTTGCGGGTGAGGGGGAGGGGGAGGGGGTATCTCGCACGTGCAAAACTGCAGCGTCAGCTTTTTGAATAACCTTGAACGTCAGCTTTTTGAATAAAGTTGAACGTGTGATGAGTCATGCGTGATGAGTCATCTGTAATATGATACTTCTTTTCAAGGACAGTTTCTCGTGTTCGTAGGGGAGGGGGAGGTGGAGGGGGTTTTGTAATATGATACCCCGTCGCACGTGCAAAACTGCAGCGTCAGCTTTTTGAATAACCTTGAACGTCAGCTTTTTGAGTATCAGCGTTTTGACCATCACCGCAGTATGTGTTCATAGGGGAGGGGGAAGGGGGCGGGGTGGGGGTTTTGTAATATGATACCCCATAGCAACAGGAATTTCGCACGTGCAAAACTGCAGCGTCAGCTTTTTTGGATAACCTTTCGCGATATCTGACCACCGCCTCTGTTTTCACTCAGTCTTTTCATTATCATTTCTTTCCTCTTCTTCATAGAGGTAGTCATAGAATCGAAGAGTCGTAGAATCGCGTCCGAACGTGTTCGAACGTGTTCGAACGTGCTTCTTACCTATGGGGGAGGGGTTGACCTTGATTTTTTCAAAGACTGTTTCCCACGAAAACACGTGCACTTTCGTTTAAGACGATTGTCCTGAACGATGTAAGAGTGAGAGAGAGAGAGAGAGAGAGAGAGAGAGAGAGAGAGAGAGAGACCATTCACGATGTAAGGGAGAGAGAGAGAGAGAGAGAGAGAGAGACCGTTCACGATGTAAGGGAGAGAGAGAGAGAGAGAGAGAGAGAGAGAGAGACCATTCACGATGTAAGAGAGAGAGTTTTTAATTAACAGAACGGTATAGAGTTTCTCCTTATCTTTTCGACGCGACTACCGCGAAATAGCGCGAGCCCGTTTCAGAGCAGTATAGAGTTTCTTTTTCGATGTAAGATCATGTCCGAACATCTTTTCTAGTATCGCAAGCGGAGATTTCGTTCCCCTCTTTTTTAGAAATTAATACGAATAAGAATTTACATGCTCAAGATGTTTTGAATCAAGATTTTATGAATAATTTGATTGAATTTGCTGATGGATTCAAGTTACTTAAAAATATTCGTTCATCGCCAAGCATATTGGGAACAAAAAAAGAAAGAGTTACTAGCAATGATCCGTCAATTGAGTAAACCCACTTTCTTTACGACAGTGTCGGCTGCAGAAAGTTACTGGCCTGAGTTATTACAAACATTTATGAAATATCGTGATGGTGGTAAAACATTATCTGTACAAGACGCATTCAATTTGGATTACAATACCGAAACTGATCTAATTAGAAATGATCCCGTTACATGCGCTCGATATTTCGATCATAGAGGCACATAAGCTTATGTGGTTATTAAGACAAAAACAAAGTAATTTCGGAGAATATGAGGTTGTGAATAGTTATGAACGAGTGGAAATTCAGCAACGTGGAAGTCCACATGAACATATGTTTCTGTGGTTGAAATGAGCACCTATGTACAATAGTGTTAAAGATAGACACGATCATATTGGTAACAAAGAATTGATTGATTTAATTGCCTGATTTATCACATATAGATATGACGATAATATTGCATATATTAAATTTCAAATGTACAAAACATAATCATAGTTGTTACAAGGACAAAAAAATTAGCTACGTCGATTTTATATGCCTTATCCAGTAATGAGAAGAACGATGATTCTTGAACCATTAAATAAAAAAAACTGAAATGACGCCTAAATCCTATAAACTTATTGATGAATTAATAAATGAATTTTATAAGAAAAAATAGTTATGAGCTATGATGAAGTAGTTTAAACAAAAAAAAAAAAACGGATATTTTTAAAAACGATCCCAGCCTTGAAGTAAATATTAATGGTTATAATGCAGATATTTTACAATTATTCGAATCGAATATGGAATTACAGTTTGTACTTGACAAATATTCGGCGGTGAGTTATGTAACCAATTACATTAGTAAAATTGAAGGAGGTTTATCAAAATTATTAAGGGAAACTGCTATTGATTGTGATAATAAACAATAAGAATGTTAGAGAAAAAATTTCGAAATATTACCAATGCTTTTTAAATAGTAATTTAATGTCTGCACAAGAAGCAGCCAATCGTGTTTTATCATTACCTTTACAAAGCAAAGTAGAAAGGCAGTATACATGAATACCAATCAGATATCAGAACGTGTATTAATGTTAAAATCTGGGAATGCTTTAAAAAATTAAATGAAGACTCCACCGAAATTTATATGGATGATATATTTGATAATTATAGTAGAAGAGATATTGATTTACATGATATGTGCCTCGCTGAGTTTGCAACGAATTATCAAAAAAGATCATGAAAAAAGGAACAAGAGGAAGGTGATGCTGGCAATAATGAGGAAAATGACGAAGTAAGTGATTTCAGACTTCGACAGGAAACAGCTATTATTGGATACAGACGATATAAATAAAAAATTTTTATACCTTTTTTTATTTAATAAAAGTATATATTTAGATACTGTGAGTAAAATAAAATTAATAATTTTATATATTTATTAATTACTTAACATTAATACTTAATAACGTTTTTTCTTTTTGCAGACTCAATGAAGAAACATATATAATCAATACAATTATTTTTTAATAAAAAATCTTATATTCATTACATTAGTTTTTTCATTTTTTTAAATTTATTTTATCACGTTCGAGCGACGATTCTTTCGCGATTCCACAGACATCCATACCACGAGGGTTTGGCGGGATTGTATCCGGATCGACTCCGATCGGTACGTTGCCGCAGTTCACCCCGCAAACGTATCCGCAGGATCTTGACCAGGCGCGATGCTCCGTCATAGGATCATCATCCTCTTCCCATCGAGTCAGCTGTATGCCGCATTCGAAACATTCAACGAAATCCTCATCACCCAGATGGAAAAATCCTGCAGCGGCGAGTTTCTCCGATTGGACGATGTGTGAGTAACGCCAGTGGTGAAAACTTTGTAGTCTGTCGCGTTCGAGACGATAATCGGGTGGTGGTGTTGCGTGATCGGTTGTTGCGACGGCTCCCTCGGATTTCGTAATCATTGTGATACTCTGTGTGAAAAAAATCAAGAACGTAAAAGGAGGTGTCGTGTTTTACGATTTTGACTCGCGGGAAAAATTCAAAGATGTAGACGGGTTTTTATAACTGATACTTTACGTGTTTTTATGATTGTTAACCCATGCTCGAAATGTTTGTACTTCGCGCAGACAGCAATGATACGGTTTCGTTTTGACGTTTTTTACCGGTTGCCAACAGTGAAGTCGACACGGTTCGCCGTCGGCAATTTTATACATAGGATCGTGAACTAGTACATCGTATTTCGGACAGTTGAAATCTTCTAAATTTATCGAGTTTATTTGCATTTGCCGAAGGATGTCTCTCTCGAAACATCCACCTTTGTATGCTACGACAGGATTCGCGTAATCACACACAAAATTTCGTATAACTTCAAATATATCGTGTTGTTGATAGTTTTCATAGCCGAAATCTTTAAATGGAATCCCATGCACGAAATTGCTGACATACCATGCAGACTTTTTGTCAGCGTCGGATAAACAACGAAAGTTCCTTCCCAAGCGAAATTCAGAGAGTTCGAACGAGCCGTCGCGACAAACATCGATCATGGCTAATTCTTTGCATATAAATCTTTTTTTCACAATGAATCCGTCCATGTCAATGATGTGAGTAATTTGATCCATCTAAATAAAAGAATGTTTTTTCACTAGATTTTTACATTGTTTTTTAAAAACTTTTTTATTGTACTTACCGTCAAAGAAAAGGGGGAATGCGCGAAGTTGACTGGTCGGATGATAAGATCATACACGCGATGTAACGTCGTATAGCGACTGTGATTGTATACGTTTTTTTATGACGAGTAGCGAGCAATTTATAATGAATACCCCTACCACCATATCTCGCTCTATGGTGGAGGGAGGTGATATTATTACTATAATTTTTTCTTTTTAATAAATACGAGTTTAATTGTATGAGGAGGAGGAGGAGGAGAATTGTTTTTAAATTTTAAAAAATAAGATCATTCACATAATATTATTTCATTTTGATAAAGTATATATTTTTTGTCAACATAACAGCGGTTTAAGTAATTTTTCGAACAATGTTCATTAATGGACTGTCCTCCACGATGCGGTCATGTATCATCAAGCAGTAGGCTGTTGTCGATCGGGGAACGTTGGTTCGACATTAAAATTCAATTCGCACGTCAATCGTAGCATTTCTAAACGCTTAGTTTTGTCGGGAACAATCGAGAACAACGAGCGGACCATATCGCAGGAAATCCATGTTCAAATACAGTGGACGAAATTTCTATAAGAACTCTACTATTTTTGAACAAAATGTTCAAGTATTTTGATAATACGATTAAAGGAAGGCTAGAAAATAATTAAGGAATATAAGAAAGCAGAAATCAATATTCTGAATCCAAAAGAACTGCTTTATTTTATTGGGTTTAGATCAGACAATGTGACGGTCAGTTCATTAGTTGCAAATTCTTTTGTCTAAACCACTCCGGAGTCTTCTTAGCATTGTGTATCACCGCGTTATCTTGTTGAAAAATAACGTTGTAGTCATGATTTTTTCTCTACAAAGCAAAGAGGTAAAAAATAAGGGAATGAAGAGAAAACAGATGTAACAATCACAAATCGAAAAAATGAATCCGGAAAGTTTCACAATTTTTGATGAATGTATAATGATCACGGACCAGCATATCGAACAAAATAATTATGAATATGCAGCGTCTGCAGAATGTTTCCTCAATGATGGTTATATCTATACTTTAGTAACAGCCGAATGTAAAGAAGTCATAAAACCCGATTGTTATTTTACAAGATAAACATATTAATTTATTTCATGAAATTATGAGCAAAAATCTAAACGAGCGTGGAGTATACAATTTTGCTGAAGATACAGGTAAAGTTCGAGCTTTTGAGTAATTTACAAGAGATCCCTGAACATGAGACGAATATTCAGATAATATACACTGCTGAACTTGGAGAAAAGGTAGTAAAACATTGGATTTGCACAAGATCTGAAGGCAACGGCAAGGTACACATTTATGACAGTTTTAATGCTAATGATTTGAACCATGATGTAATAGATTATTTGAATATCCTTTATAAATATAATAAGAAATATATATATTTCACGTCAGGTACAGGTACAGGTACAGGTACAGGTACAGGTACAGCTACAGCTACAGCTACAGCTACAGCTACAGCTACAGCTACAGGTACACCAACAGGTACAGGTACAGGTACAGGTACAGGTCAGCATAGCTACAGCTACAGATACAGGTACAGCAACAGGTACAGCTACAGGTACAGGTACAGCTACAGGTACAGTATGGCGGTTGAACAGTACGCAGTATGCCTGTTGTACAGTACGCAGTATGGCTGTTGTACATCTATCCATGAATCTCTCAAGATCGGTCGATGTATTTCTTTTTACATGTTCACGATTAATATCTTAATATTATCATGAAAGCTTATTCCAAAGTTCTCCAACCGATCGTCGTCAATGATGTTGTCCATATCGTCTTTTCGCCTTCTCCTTCAAGGCCTCGAACGTTTGCATTTGCGACTCATCCACAGCACAGGTACAGGTGCAGGTAAAGGTACAGGCACAGGTACAGGTACAGGTACAGGTACAGTGCGCGTGCAGGTATAACACATGTACAGTACGTAGCACTGTCTAGAAACTGAAATGGAAACCGAGGGAGGGGAGGCTTGGTGGTTGGGGTTAGGATAGCATTAGGATAGGGCTACGATAGGGTTAGGATAGCTTTAGGATAGGGCTAGGATAGGGTTAGGATAGGCGTGGGGGATGTCGAAAAAATAGACGAAACGACTGGTCATCATACGTGATGAGCTAGCTCTTCACGTACGCTGACCAGTCACATGCGACTGCATGTGACCAGTCGTTTCGTCTATTTTTTCGACATCCCCCACGCCTATCCTAACCCTATCCTAGCCCTATCCTAAAGCTATCCTAACCCTATCGTAGCCCTATCCTAATGCTATCCTAACCCCAACCACCAAGCCTCCCCTCCCTCGGTTTCCATTTCAGTTTCTAGACAGTGCTACGTACTGTACATGTGTTATACCTGCACGCGCACTGTACCTGTACCTGTACCTGTACCTGTGCCTGTACCTTTACCTGCACCTGTACCTGTGCTGTGGATGAGTCGCAAATGCAAACGTTCGAGGCCTTGAAGGAGAAGGCGAAAAGACGATATGGACAACATCATTGACGACGATCGGTTGGAGAACTTTGGAATAAGCTTTCATGATAATATTAAGATATTAATCGTGAACATGTAAAAAGAAATACATCGACCGATCTTGAGAGATTCATGGATAGATGTACAACAGCCATACTGCGTACTGTACAACAGGCATACTGCGTACTGTTCAACCGCCATACTGTACCTGTAGCTGTACCTGTACCTGTAGCTGTACCTGTTGCTGTACCTGTATCTGTAGCTGTAGCTATGCTGACCTGTACCTGTACCTGTACCTGTACCTGTGCTGTTGATTAGTAGCAAATGCAAACGTTCGATGCCTTGAAGGAGAAGGTGAAAAGACGATATGGACAACATCATTGACGACGATCGGCTGGAGAACTTTGGAATAAGCTTTCATGACAATATTAAGATATTAATCGTGAACATGTAAAAAGAAATACATCGACCGATCTTGAGAGATTCATGGATAGATGTACAACAGCCATACTGCGTACTGTACAACAGTGCATACTGCGTACTGTTCAACCGTCATACTGTACCTGTACCTGTAGCTATATCTGTACCTGTACCTGTATCTGTACCTGTTGATGTACCTGTAGCTGTATCTGTACCTGTACCTGTTGATGTACCTGTAGCTGTATCTGTACCTGTACCTGTACCTGTACCTGTTGCTGTAGCTGTAGCTGTACCTGTACCTGTACCTGTACCTGTACCTGCACCTGTACCTGTACCTGTACCTGTACCTGTACCTGTACCTGACGTGAAATATATATATTTCTTATTATATTTATAAAGGATATTCAAATAATCTATTACATCATGGTTCAAATCATTAGCATTAAAACTGTCATAAATGTGTACCTTGCCGTTGCCTTCAGATCTTGTGCAAATCCAATGTTTTACTACCTTTTCTCCAAGTTCAGCAGTGTATATTATCTGAATATTCGTCTCATGTTCAGGGATCTCTTGTAAATTACTCAAAAGCTCGAACTTTACCTGTATCTTCAGCAAAATTGTATACTCCACGCTCGTTTAGATTTTTGCTCATAATTTCATGAAATAAATTAATATGTTTATCTTGTAAAATAACAATCGGGTTTTATGACTTCTTTACATTCGGCTGTTACTAAAGTATAGATATAACCATCATTGAGGAAACATTCTGCAGACGCTGCATATTCATAATTATTTTGTTCGATATGCTGGTCCGTGATCATTATACATTCATCAAAAATTGTGAAACTTTCCGGATTCATTTTTTCGATTTGTGATTGTTACATCTGTTTTCTCTTCATTCCCTTATTTTTTACCTCTTTGCTTTGTAGAGAAAAAATCATGACTACAACGTTATTTTTCAACAAGATAACGCGGTGATACACAATGCTAAGAAGACTCCGGAGTGGTTTAGACAAAAGAATTTGCAACTAATGAACTGACCGTCACATTGTCTGATCTAAACCCAATAAAATAAAGCAGTTCTTTTGGATTCAGAATATTGATTTCTGCTTTCTTATATTCCTTAATTATTTTCTAGCCTTCCTTTAATCGTATTATCAAAATACTTGAACATTTTGTTCAAAAATAGTAGAGTTCTTATAGAAATTTCGTCCACTGTATTTGAACATGGATTTCCTGCGATATGGTCCGCTCGTTGTTCTCGATTGTTCCCGACAAAACTAAGCGTTTAGAAATGCTACGATTGACGTGCGAATTGAATTTTAATGTCGAACCAACGTTCCCCGATCGACAACAGCCTACTGCTTGATGATACATGACCGCATCGTGGAGGACAGTCCATTAATGAACATTGTTCGAAAAATTACTTAAACCGCTGTTATGTTGACAAAAAATATATACTTTATCAAAATGAAATAATATTATGTGAATGATCTTATTTTTTAAAATTTAAAAACAATTCTCCTCCTCCTCCTCCTCATACAATTAAACTCGTATTTATTAAAAAGAAAAAATTATAGTAATAATATCACCTCCCTCCACCATAGAGCGAGATATGGTGGTAGGGGTATTCATTATAAATTGCTCGCTACTCGTCATAAAAAAACGTATACAATCACAGTCGCTATACGACGTTACATCGCGTGTATGATCTTATCATCCGACCAGTCAACTTCGCGCATTCCCCCTTTTCTTTGACGGTAAGTACAATAAAAAAGTTTTTAAAAAACAATGTAAAAATCTAGTGAAAAAACATTCTTTTATTTAGATGGATCAAATTACTCACATCATTGACATGGACGGATTCATTGTGAAAAAAAGATTTATATGCAAAGAATTAGCCATGATCGATGTTTGTCGCGACGGCTCGTTCGAACTCTCTGAATTTCGCTTGGGAAGGAACTTTCGTTGTTTATCCGACGCTGACAAAAAGTCTGCATGGTATGTCAGCAATTTCGTGCATGGGATTCCATTTAAAGATTTCGGCTATGAAAACTATCAACAACACGATATATTTGAAGTTATACGAAATTTTGTGTGTGATTACGCGAATCCTGTCGTAGCATACAAAGGTGGATGTTTCGAGAGAGACATCCTTCGGCAAATGCAAATAAACTCGATAAATTTAGAAGATTTCAACTGTCCGAAATACGATGTACTAGTTCACGATCCTATGTATAAAATTGCCGACGGCGAACCGTGTCGACTTCACTGTTGGCAACCGGTAAAAAACGTCAAAACGAAACCGTATCATTGCTGTCTGCGCGAAGTACAAACATTTCGAGCATGGGTTAACAATCATAAAAACACGTAAAGTATCAGTTATAAAAACCCGTCTACATCTTTGAATTTTTCCCGCGAGTCAAAATCGTAAAACACGACACCTCCTTTTACGTTCTTGATTTTTTTCACACAGAGTATCA
The DNA here is from genome assembly GCA_916610235.2 of Lasioglossum morio. Classification (NCBI taxonomy): domain Eukaryota; kingdom Metazoa; phylum Arthropoda; class Insecta; order Hymenoptera; family Halictidae; genus Lasioglossum; species Lasioglossum morio. The sequence continues at coordinate 414,129 of CAKAJA020000202.1, read as the reverse complement.
CAATGATTACGAAATCCGAGGGAGCCGTCGCAACAACCGATCACGCAACACCACCACCCGATTATCGTCTCGAACGCGACAGACTACAAAGTTTTCACCACTGGCGTTACTCACACATCGTCCAATCGGAGAAACTCGCCGCTGCAGGATTTTTCCATCTGGGTGATGAGGATTTCGTTGAATGTTTCGAATGCGGCATACAGCTGACTCGATGGGAAGAGGATGATGATCCTATGACGGAGCATCGCGCCTGGTCAAGATCCTGCGGATACGTTTGCGGGGTGAACTGCGGCAACGTACCGATCGGAGTCGATCCGGATACAATCCCGCCAAACCCTCGTGGTATGGATGTCTGTGGAATCGCGAAAGAATCGTCGCTCGAACGTGATAAAATAAATTTAAAAAAATGAAAAAACTAATGTAATGAATATAAGATTTTTTATTAAAAAATAATTGTATTGATTATATATGTTTCTTCATTGAGTCTGCAAAAAGAAAAAACGTTATTAAGTATTAATGTTAAGTAATTAATAAATATATAAAATTATTAATTTTATTTTACTCACAGTATCTAAATATATACTTTTATTAAATAAAAAAAGGTATAAAAATTTTTTATTTATATCGTCTGTATCCAATAATAGCTGTTTCCTGTCGAAGTCTGAAATCACTTACTTCGTCATTTTCCTCATTATTGCCAGCATCACCTTCCTCTTGTTCCTTTTTTCATGATCTTTTTTGATAATTCGTTGCAAACTCAGCGAGGCACATATCATGTAAATCAATATCTCTTCTACTATAATTATCAAATATATCATCCATATAAATTTCGGTGGAGTCTTCATTTAATTTTTTAAAGCATTCCCAGATTTTAACATTAATACACGTTCTGATATCTGATTGGTATTCATGTATACTGCCTTTCTACTTTGCTTTGTAAAGGTAATGATAAAACACGATTGGCTGCTTCTTGTGCAGACATTAAATTACTATTTAAAAAGCATTGGTAATATTTCGAAATTTTTTCTCTAACATTCTTATTGTTTATTATCACAATCAATAGCAGTTTCCCTTAATAATTTTGATAAACCTCCTTCAATTTTACTAATGTAATTGGTTACATAACTCACCGCCGAATATTTGTCAAGTACAAACTGTAATTCCATATTCGATTCGAATAATTGTAAAATATCTGCATTATAACCATTAATATTTACTTCAAGGCTGGGATCGTTTTTAAAAATATCCGTTTTTTTTTTAAACTACTTCATCATAGCTCATAACTATTTTTTCTTATAAAATTCATTTATTAATTCATCAATAAGTTTATAGGATTTAGGCGTCATTTCAGTTTTTTTTATTTAATGGTTCAAGAATCATCGTTCTTCTCATTACTGGATAAGGCATATAAAATCGACGTAGCTAATTTTTTTGTCCTTGTAACAACTATGATTATGTTTTGTACATTTGAAATTTAATATATGCAATATTATCGTCATATCTATATGTGATAAATCAGGCAATTAAATCAATCAATTCTTTGTTACCAATATGATCGTGTCTATCTTTAACACTATTGTACATAGGTGCTCATTTCAACCACAGAAACATATGTTCATGTGGACTTCCACGTTGCTGAATTTCCACTCGTTCATAACTATTCACAACCTCATATTCTCCGAAATTACTTTGTTTTTGTCTTAATAACCACATAAGCTTATGTGCCTCTATGATCGAAATATCGAGCGCATGTAACGGGATCATTTCTAATTAGATCAGTTTCGGTATTGTAATCCAAATTGAATGCGTCTTGTACAGATAATGTTTTACCACCATCACGATATTTCATAAATGTTTGTAATAACTCAGGCCAGTAACTTTCTGCAGCCGACACTGTCGTAAAGAAAGTGGGTTTACTCAATTGACGGATCATTGCTAGTAACTCTTTCTTTTTTTGTTCCCAATATGCTTGGCGATGAACGAATATTTTTAAGTAACTTGAATCCATCAGCAAATTCAATCAAATTATTCATAAAATCTTGATTCAAAACATCTTGAGCATGTAAATTCTTATTCGTATTAATTTCTAAAAAAGAGGGGAACGAAATCTCCGCTTGCGATACTAGAAAAGATGTTCGGACATGATCTTACATCGAAAAAGAAACTCTATACTGCTCTGAAACGGGCTCGCGCTATTTCGCGGTAGTCGCGTCGAAAAGATAAGGAGAAACTCTGTTCCGTCGCAAACCGTGGTCCTCTCCGAAACAGTCATTCGTGCGAAGAATTAATACAATGATACGGAGCCAAGTCTTTACGGCACATCTTGAGAGCATCTGGCCCTCGACCGTTAGGCAGTTTGCATACAATGTATATCCATTCTAGAAACGTCTCACTTTCTGAGTCAGATATCGCCCCACTCTTCCCTCCGTCTAGACCGCCTTCTAGATCCTTATGGAGGGAGGTTCGAACTATCAAGGGCATTCTGATTGGAAAATAAAATGTGGACGGGACCAATCCAAACAGCGTCCTCTCTCGTTACAACGAACGACGCTCACCTCTCCTTGACCTAAGGCCAACCTCTCAACCACGAGGAGCCCCACGAACCTCGCGTTGAGTGTGAAAGTCGAGTTCACTCAGTTCGCTACTAGCTTTCGGACAACGTGATACTAATCACATCTCAACCGAGTGTTAAACTTCCTTGCATCGTTACCGGCAAGGCGAAGTTACAATACAGATCAAAAACAGTGAGATCTGCGCGCGTCTAAGGCAAGGCCTGTTGGACTGCCTTACTGAAGAGTCCCCCAACAGGTCCAGGACGAAACGCGATTCCTTCAATCACATCCTTATATCCAATTTAATCGAAATAGCTGTCCAAGATTAGTTTGGCGGGCAACGATCCGATATACTCGCGAAACCTTCGGTCGCGACAAAACATTGGTCCTTCGAGCCGGATCGGTGGCCTAGTGTTTGTGCAGTGAATACAAGGATTATACAAGGATTACACAAGTTCCACAAGGTGAACAACAACATCAGATTGAGGGAATCACGCAGCCTCAGCCACCAGCGGACGCGCAATCTATTACATCAGCTCAAAGGTAGGCACGTTTCTGAATTTACTGATCAGGTTTCCCAATTGGCCACTCCTATCGAGACATTCGTAAAATAAATAGAGCAATATGGCCAACACGAGCAAATTAAGCCAACGTATTAACGCCCTCAAAATCAAACAACGCGTTTTCAAATCGGACCTAAAAGACTTCTCCACCGAATTATCAGAGTATCAAGAGTCTGTGACCGCGCGTACGATACTCCGCGAACGATTAGAACAGATGAGAAAACGATTCGACGCGTTCAATGACACCCAAGACGAGTTGGGTCAACACGAAGATTTTGATCAACTGCAGGCCGAACGCAGGGCAGTGAGGATTTCATATTACGACGCGCTAGCAACCGCGGTACAAATCCTTGAAGGGTTACCATCGACACAGAGCCATTCATTGAGAACAGCGACAGATTCGCCGGCACCATCCACGTCCACCAGCGTCGTCGGAATACACTTACCAAAAATTACTCTTCCGCGTTTCGACGGCAGGCTCGAAAAATGGCTACCATTTAAAGACGCGTTCGTGAGTATGATCCAAGGTCATCCCGCACTCACGGACATTCAGCGTTTCAATTACCTTAGACAATCAGTAATCGGACAAGCCGAAGCCGCGATCGAATCCTTTACGACAAGCGAGGAGAATTACAAGGCCGCGTGGGCGCAACTACTGGAAACCTATGATAATCAGCGCGCACTTATTCTACGGCATACCGCGCTGTTGCTCCAGACTCCCGCAATGTCAAACGGTTCGCCAGATGAGATTAACAATTTAATAAATTACATGCAATCACACGTCCGCTCGTTGCAATCGCTTGGCCGATCATGGGAAAATATCGCGAGCGATTTAATCACGGGCATCGCAATCGATCGTATGGATCACGAAACACGCAGAAACTGGGAACAGACATTGGTAGACACGGGCATGCCTCTCGCATCAGAAATGTTTAAGTACCTCCGCAATGTTTCCCATCAAAGCAACACTCACGCCACAGCAACAAACGCAAAACGATCAAAGAACGCGTTACCAGAAATTCAACGACCGTCGGCAAATCTTCGACCGCGAGTCCTAAAACGAACGCTCGTAACAACGGGTAGAGGAACTTCGTCATCTCCAATACCCAAAAAACGAACATTCGCGACAACAGCACCAGCCCAAGCTTGCACGATTTGCAAGTCACTGGTACATCCCTTATATGCGTGTCCTAAATTCGGGAATATGACAACCGAAGATCGGTGGACAACCATTAAGACAGCAAATCTGTGTTCAAATTGCTTAATGTCGGGTCATACGTCTGACAAGTGCACAAGAGGTCGATGTCGCATTTGTGGCAGAAAACATAATACCAAATTACACACAGACCAGAAAACCGCGAATCTAACTAACGAATCATGACTAGCTTCGGGAAATGCGATTCAGGCCTCATCGTACAATCACACATTTCTGTCAAACAAACCAATTAACGGTCTATTAACAACCGCAAGCATCCATGTCTTGGACCGCGATCGAAAACCGATTTTATGTCGCACGTTAATCGACACATGTTCCAACGCGAACCTCATTACAGACGAGCTAGCAAAACAGTTACGATTACCAACAACTCGACAAACTGCCGTCATTGAAGCATTAAATCAACTCAATACTACAACCGGTAATCTCATGACCGCCACGATAAAATCGCGATTGACAAATTTTCAAAGGACTTTGACATTCTGCACAATACCACGCATAACAGGTTTATTACCCGATAATCAGATAGATAGAACGAATCTTCGTATACCGGCAAACCTCCGTTTAGCGGACCCTGAATTTCATCGTCCGGGGAAAATAGACATGCTTCTCGGAACCGGGCCTACATTATCTTGTCTCAGCGTCGGGCAAATTAACTTGTCAAGACAAGAAAACGTCGATCTCGTTTTGCAAAAAACTCAATTTGGATGGATAGTAGGAGGCGGTCTCCTCCCAGCGCCACGATCAGGCCGTAAAACATTCGCCCAAAACGTACACTTCGATTTACAAAAATTCTGGGAAATCGAAGAAGGAGCCATCGAACGATTCCGTTCGATCGAGGATCAAGCGTGCGAGGATCATTTTGTTGCCACCGTGACGCGCGATGATTCCGGTCGATACATGGTAGCGCTACCTTTCAATGAAAAAAGGGATCAACTCGGGGAATCTCGCACACGCGCTTTAAATCGTTTCTTGAGCCTTGAACGAAAGCTGGGACGCGATCCAAATTTGAGAGATCAATATACAAATATAATAGATGAGTACCGAGCGCTCGGACACATGAAGCATGTCACAACCATTCATACACCAGGCTTTTATCTACCGCATCACGCCGTTTTCAAACCATCGAGCTCGACAACTAAGGTCCGCGTAGTCTTCGACGGATCAGCAAAGACAAACACAAATTTATCCTTAAATGATACATTGCGGACCGTGTTCACATTGCAAGATGATCTATTCTCACTTTTAATACGATTCAGAATGCATACATACGTTATGACGGGAGACATAGAGAAAATGTATAGGCAATTTCTCGTTCGACCCGAAGACCGCGTCTATCAAAGAATATTATGGCGAGATCCGCACGAAGAGATCAAAACATATGAACTAACAACCGTTACATTCGGACTCGCGCCAGCCCCATATCTAGCCATTCGATGCCTACATCAATTAGCAACAGACGAAGAACGCGATTTTCCAGAAGCGGCAGCACGAATCAAACGAGATCTGTATGTCGATGACCTATTAACTGGTGCCGATTCAATCGCGGAAGCACGATCGTTACAACGTCAAATTATCACCCTCTTAAAGAGAGGCGGTCTTAACATACGTCAGTGGGCATCAAACGATCCGAAGCTGCTATCGGGGTTGAACAAGGAATTAATTCATCCAAAAATTCTGGGAGATGCATCTGTTATGAAAACGTTAGGTGTATCATGGGACGCGCGACAAGACGTTATACGGTATTCAGTCCAACAAACAGCGACAAGCGAAATCACAAAACGAAATATATTGTCGACAATCGCAAAGATCTACGATCCACTAGGATTACTCGGACCCGTCACAATCATTGCCAAGATGATGATGCAACGATTATGGGCGTTGAAAATCACGTGGGATGAATCAGTGCCGGTCAGTGTCCACACAGAGTGGATCAATTTTGCGAGCGATTTACATCGACTCAATGATTTCGCAGTCAATCGCTTCGTAAGATCAAAAAACACGAGAGAGACTGAATTGCATGGTTTTTGCGACGCTAGTGAGAAGGCTTATGGCGCTTGCCTGTATATACGGACTACAGATAATCTCGGTCGCATCCACGCACACTTGCTATGTGCCAAATCACGCGTCGCCCCTCTCAGCCAGATAACTCTAGCGCGTTTAGAACTGTGCGGCGCCGCATTACTCGCCACATTATTCCAAACCGTGCAAAGAGCCTTGTCTCACAACATTGACAAAACGGTATTCTGGACCGATTCGACAATAGTTTTAAGCTGGTTACGCAAATCACCCTCTGATCTTAAAACGTTTGTTGCAAACCGCGTGGCCGACGTCCAACGAAAAACAGACATTCAATCGTGGCAATATGTCCGTTCCGCAGACAATCCAGCGGATCTCATATCACGAGGAATCACGGTAACAGAATTCAATAACAATCAGCTTTGGCACAACGGGCCTGAGTGGCTTGCACAAGAACAGACGAAATGGCCGTCCGCGAGATTTACTATGTGCAAAGAGCTACCGGAGATACGGACAGTTACGTGTTTAGTCGGTTCAATACTCCAAACAGACGAAATTCTTTTGCGATATTCTTGCATCCAAAGGTTAAGACGAATCGTCGCCTATTGTTTACGCTTCCGATCAAATCATCGGGCCACCGGGCCATTATCCATTGCAGAAATACGAGACGCTAACAAACGAATCATCAGATTACTTCAAGCTGTTACCTTCACACGCGATATACGCGATTTAAAGGTCGGAGCCTTATCCAATACAAGTAAACTGCAATCATTAAGCCCATTTCTCGATGACCAAGGAATATTACGCGTGGGAGGTCGTTTACAGAATTCCACCATGCCATTCGAACAACGGCATCCAATACTTTTACCTAAAGCTCACCATATTACTAAGCTCATAATCCGCGATTCGCATCACCGTAATCATCATGCCGGAATTAACGCTACCTTATACGACGTGCGATTATTGTATTGGCCTATCGACGGAAAGAACGCCACACGTCAAATCGTCCGACAATGTGTTAGATGCTTCCGGGTAAAACCTTCCACCGTCGAATACGTTATGGGCAACCTACCTGCCGCACGCGTCACAGAAGGACGCCCATTCATCAGTAGCGGAGTGGATTATTGCGGTCCCTTTTTTATAAAGGAACGACAATTTCGAAACCGAGTCCGAGTCAAGGTGTACGTGGCCGTGTTTATTTGCTTCGCAACAAAGGCCGTCCATTTAGAAGTAGTCAGCAACCTGACCACCGAGGCCTTTATAGCTGCACTTAAGCGATTTATTGCTCGACGGGGCATCTGCGAAAATCTCTATTCGGACAATGGTACAAACTTTGTCGGCGCTAACCGTGAGCTGACGGACCTTCAGCAGACATTGTCAAGGGACGAGAAATTCGAGCATTTTCTCACCTCCAAGGCAATCTCATGGCATTTCATGCCCGCGTTGTCCCCTCATTTCGGTGGCCTATGGGAAGCGGCTGTAAAGTCATTCAAACACCACGTTAAACGAGTTGTCGGTGAAGAATTATTCACATTCGAACAATTCAATACCTTCGTCATCGAGGTTGAATCTATTTTGAACTCGCGACCTCTGACACCGCTCTCGTCAGACCCGAATGATATAACCGCTCTCACTCCTGGCCATTTCCTGATCGGTAGTTCTTTAGCGTGTCCTACAGAGACTGATTTCAGTGAAACGCCTTCGAACCGTCTATCCACCTGGCAACACATCCAGAAAGTTAAACAACACTTTTGGATCAGGTGGCATAAGGAATATATCCACCAACTCAATATTCGTCATTCATGGACCAAGGGGTCCCACGGTATCAACATCGGAACTGTCGTTCTCCTGAAAGATGACCAGCTACCACCATTGTGCTGGCATCTGGGCCGAGTACAACAAGTACATCCAGGAACCGATGGCGTCATACGTGCCGTGACCGTTCGTACCATCAACGGCACATACAAGCGAAATGTTAAGCAATTAGCACCTCTTCCCATCACAGATAGTGCACAATCAGTCGGTGCCACTATCTCAGCATAATCAAGTGAGTCTATCTTATCATACTATTACATTCATAATTGATCGATCGAACCGATCAACGAGAGGGAGCATGTTCCGTCGCAAACCGTGGTCCTCTCCGAAACAGTCATTCGTGCGAAGAATTAATACAATGATACGGAGCCAAGTCTTTACGGCACATCTTGAGAGCATCTGGCCCTCGACCGTTAGGCAGTTTGCATACAATGTATATCCATTCTAGAAACGTCTCACTTTCTGAGTCAGATATCGCCCCACTCTTCCCTCCGTCTAGACCGCCTTCTAGATCCTTATGGAGGGAGGTTCGAACTATCAAGGGCATTCTGATTGGAAAATAAAATGTGGACGGGACCAATCCAAACAGCGTCCTCTCTCGTTACAACGAACGACGCTCACCTCTCCTTGACCTAAGGCCAACCTCTCAACCACGAGGAGCCCCACGAACCTCGCGTTGAGTGTGAAAGTCGAGTTCACTCAGTTCGCTACTAGCTTTCGGACAACGTGATACTAATCACATCTCAACCGAGTGTTAAACTTCCTTGCATCGTTACCGGCAAGGCGAAGTTACAATACAGATCAAAAACAGTGAGATCTGCGCGCGTCTAAGGCAAGGCCTGTTGGACTGCCTTACTGAAGAGTCCCCCAACAGGTCCAGGACGAAACGCGATTCCTTCAATCACATCCTTATATCCAATTTAATCGAAATAGCTGTCCAAGATTAGTTTGGCGGGCAACGATCCGATATACTCGCGAAACCTTCGGTCGCGACAAAACAAACTCTATACCGTTCTGTTAATTAAAAACTCTCTCTCTTACATCGTGAATGGTCTCTCTCTCTCTCTCTCTCTCTCTCTCCCTTACATCGTGAACGGTCTCTCTCTCTCTCTCTCTCTCTCTCTCTCTCTCCCTTACATCGTGAATGGTCTCTCTCTCTCTCTCTCTCTCTCTCTCTCTCTCTCTCTCACTCTTACATCGTTCAGGACAATCGTCTTAAACGAAAGTGCACGTGTTTTCGTGGGAAACAGTCTTTGAAAAAATCAAGGTCAACCCCTCCCCCATAGGTAAGAAGCACGTTCGAACACGTTCGAACACGTTCGGACGCGATTCTACGACTCTTCGATTCTATGACTACCTCTATGAAGAAGAGGAAAGAAATGATAATGAAAAGACTGAGTGAAAACAGAGGCGGTGGTCAGATATCGCGAAAGGTTATCCAAAAAAGCTGACGCTGCAGTTTTGCACGTGCGAAATTCCTGTTGCTATGGGGTATCATATTACAAAACCCCCACCCCGCCCCCTTCCCCCTCCCCTATGAACACATACTGCGGTGATGGTCAAAACGCTGATACTCAAAAAGCTGACGTTCAAGGTTATTCAAAAAGCTGACGCTGCAGTTTTGCACGTGCGACGGGGTATCATATTACAAAACCCCCTCCACCTCCCCCTCCCCTACGAACACGAGAAACTGTCCTTGAAAAGAAGTATCATATTACAGATGACTCATCACGCATGACTCATCACACGTTCAACTTTATTCAAAAAGCTGACGTTCAAGGTTATTCAAAAAGCTGACGCTGCAGTTTTGCACGTGCGAGATACCCCCTCCCCCTCCCCCTCACCCGCAAATATGGTCGGGCAATAAGGTAATCCCCCCACCCCCTTACCCGCAAAATTTGGTTGTGTTATAAGCTAAGTTAGTATGGAACAGAACCGACTTTTTCAGCTGCGTCGGTAAGGTAGGAATCTGCCTACAATGATAACTACTATTTAGAACCGGCCTATACTACCTACTCACGTTCGATTGCTTGCTGTGTTTGTACATGTCCGTCGACGTTGGCTGCCATGATAACGGTTTCGCGCACTTCGTCACCTGTTTTTTCACTTCGCGATCCGGCTCGAAGGACCAGAATGTTCGGCGTCGACCGACGGTCGGAGGCGCCTGAAGCTGGGACCGCTCAGAAATGAACGCGCGAGGACAGGCAAGAAGGAGCGGAAGAAACAGAAATTAATTTCGGTCTATGCACAACACTGTATTTATTGAAAAGCGCTAGTTAGGCGCGACGATTCGGCTTGCTATGACGGAGATCTTGCACGTGCGAATGGCTGCCGTCGGATCGCGACGGAAATCTTGCGCAGCGCCTTTCTTCAGGAGCCGCCGCGAGAGGAGATCTTCGACGCGATGCAAAGGAGATCTTGCCGCGGGCAGCTGCACGATACGCGACGCAAAGAACGTAGCAAACAACCGAATCAGCGCGATTATACACGTAATGCGCACACTTAACAAAATCCACAACTGGATCGCGACAGAGTGCTCGCTGAGCTTGGGTTAGCGCGTGTAGAGCGAGCGCGAATTAACGAGCGCGCACTACGCAAATTTACATCAACAAAAAAAGAAAGCGCGTAATAACGAGAAGCGTTTTGGTTTGAATGAACGATCAACGGTGGGAATCGCAGAACTAGAGCGAAAGCGTAAGAACGCGAGGCAATCCCGTATTTGAAGAACAAAGTAATACTCGAGGCTCTCCGACAGGCGAGGGCCCTTAAATAACGTTGAGCGATGACGGTGTGTTCGAAACTGATTGGTTGAGACTGTCAGCTGATTTCGAGGAGATTCGATGTTGTCGTGAAATTTTGTCCTAAGACAAAGACGTCCCGTTCTTGACTCACGGTAACGCGTGATCGAGACGCGACTCTAAACAGCTATAAAAACTGCGGAATTTTCGGTTTGTCGCTTCCAACCGTTGAATTTCGAACAAAATAAAATAATAGACCTAGGAGGAAGTGAGGAGAATAGACTTTAATTGTCGTTTCTCTTTCTTTTAGGTAATTAATAAATCCTTTTGTATATTTGTAAATATTGTATATACACTATATGTCAATAATAACCTCTTTCTTTTAGAGCAACACAAATCTGGTTATTTTCCTAGAAAGTCCTTAAAATTACTCCTTGTCTTATATATATATATATATATATATATATATATATATATATATATATATATATATATAGAACATTAATGATTTTGATTATATATATTGTACATTAATGTTTGTCTTTGTATTTTTTAGGTATCCTGTTTATGCCACATCACGTCACCGGCCACAAGTTTGCGGAAGAAGAAAGGATTATACAGGGTGGTCCACCTAAGTCAGGCCACCTAAATATTTCCTCTAATTGTGGGGGTACAAAAAATATTTTGTATGCTATTTGAATGGTTTGAATAAACCATTCTATTGCAAAAAATGTTTTTTTTCTAGGGTAATTTTTTTCGGAGTTTAATTTTTATTATTGCATCGTGTAGCTGACGTAAAAATACGTTCAGTTATGTACATTACATGACCTTGAAATGACCTTTAAGTTCAAAAATTAAATGGAAACGAATAATTTATGTCCATCGACACTTTAGAGACGAAGACGTCGTTCGGGAATCTGTAAGAGTAAATAAACATGTTTACCATCACACTCTACGAATGACTTCTGACATCGTTTCCATTTAATTTTTGAACTTAAAGGTCATTTCAAGGTCATGTAATGTACATAACTGAACGTATTTTTACGTCAGCTACACGATGCAATAATAAAAATTATACAATTATACGCAAAAAAAAACATCGATAACCTTGTAAACTCCGAAAAAAATTACCCTAGAAAAAAAACATTTTTTGCAATAGAATGGTTTTTTCAAACCATTCAAATAGCATAGTAAATATTTTTTGTACCCCCACAATTAGGAGAAATATTTAGGTGGCCTGACTTAGGTGGACCACCCTGTATACAGCGGGTGGCCCATATAGCTCTTAACAGCTCAAAACAATGTTTGTTTTTATGTAATTTAGATAAGTTAGATAAATAAAGTCCACCTTCATTTATTTTAAATGGAATGCAATATCTTTTAATACATCCACTCTATCACTCATCCACTCCTATTCGTTATAAATAAACTTATGTCGAAAAGTTAGTAGTTCAGGAGATATTTCAATTTAAAAAAATATAAAATATCATTACTGTCGTACTAAGCCGTTTGCTTACTAGTGTCTAAAATAAAATGAAACACATATATCATTGAATGAGGTTTGTTATTTCATTTTTCCTACTCGTGTCAAATACGTAAAATAAGCGAAAACTGTTGAAAAGTAAATAAGTCAAAATTTTCTTTACCGACAGCTGCCACACTAGTGCGACTTGCCCTACATAACGACATTTGCCACATTAATGGGACCGTGCTGCCCTCTTACAATCTCGGACCTACTTAAAACTTGGCAGAAACGAGGAACGACGTGCCGAGGGTAGCCCCTACCGCGTTTCTACCGAGGGTACGTTACGAGCCCTCAGTGAAATATCGGCCTTCGGCAGAAACGAGACATTTGGCTATCTGGGAAGGACAGAAGGCCGATCAAACGGGTTCGAAGGAGGGAGAAAAACGCAACTAAAGAATAAGGGAATAGCTGAGAATGGTAGGAACATGCGCTCTCTCAATAACACGAATTAGAGATAGAAATGAAAAATGAAAAAAAAAAAACAGAACAAGCTTAATCGCGAGAACAGAAATTTAGCAACGTTAATCTCCGCGAAGAAAGAGATACCGATAACAGTAAGCTGACGGGATCAAAGTAGTCAAATCAGTAAAAGACAGTCGAGAATAGTGTCACGTCCGGTGATTCAGCCATTGACAATAATTGATACGAATAATCATATATACATATTTTTCTTATTTTTGTTCAATATTTTCTCTCATAATGTTGCGTGGGAAACGTTAACAACGAATAAAATAATTATTACACATTATATCATATTCGCGAGCGATAGGAAATAAGCTAGAACATAATACGTAGAGCAAACGAAGAAACAAGAGCACCCATAGACGATATTCAACACATCATTTTAATAAGCATTTCTAAAACGAAATTAAATATCAAGAAGACAGAACGCAGTAGAGATGAAATACAAACTGCTGAGAACACTCCAGATGAACGTGCCGAACAGAAGATCCAGCCGGGAGCAAGGAAGATGCAAAACTCGAAAATGCAGACGACAAATTAGATAAGATAACTTTTGCTAAGGAAAGACGAACCATTCCCACGGAGATATGGCTTAGAACAAAGGTTTAGAAACTATAAAAGGATGGCTCCTCATCAGGAGCCTCAGTTCCAGTTCAGAAATCGAAAGACAAGTTTCCAGTCCGAAATCGAAAGTTAAGCTCAAGTTCCAGTTCAGAAATCGAAAGACAAGTTTCCAGTCCGAAATTGAAAGTTAAGCTCAAGTTCCGTTCAGAAATCAAAAGCCAAAAAGTCAAACAGTCAAACAGTCAAACAGTTAAATTCAGTTCGGAGATCGAAAGTAAATTAAGTTCAGTTCGGAGATCGAAAGTAAATAAAGTTCAGTTCGGAGATCGTAGTGAAGTGGACAAAGTACCAGGATTTTAACAACAACAACAACAACAACAACAGCAGCAGCAGCAGCTAACCAACCACAACCGAAATCAAAACCCAAACGAAAACCGACCTACGGTAAATACCAATCAACAAATTATTGTAACATTTCCAATCCGCGATTATTGTAAATTTATAACTGTATGTACCTTGAATTTGATTAGTTAAAATATACTCTTGTTGTATTAAATCAAATTTAAATTTAAAATCATTTTTAAAGTCTGCACCTAACGTCGATTTCACCAACATATAAACATATATTAAGAAATCTTCAATTTCCCGAACCGGAGCCGGTGTATGCAGGTAGGTTCGAAACTGCGTTATATCCCTATATTATTATAATAAAATCGTTTAACTTGCAAAATCAATCTAAAACGTCCACCTTAGGACGTAACAATAGTGTGAAAAAACAGGATAAAAAATTAAAATAATTGAAAATAAATTTAACAGCTATCTTCCTAAAGACGCATGAAACACGATGGTAACAATTACATGAAAAAATAATTCGCACAATTCTCACAAATCGAAATTCTATCGCTTCGCCTGTCACCCACAGGCGTCGTGGTGCGATAGACTTTCATTCAATTCATCCTGTTTGTTCTCGCTTCTCTCAAATCGAATCAGCAAATATTTTGAACACTTCCAATGTTTCCGATGATGATTTGACACCCGCAAAAATAGAATAAAACGAATAAATAATTTGAAATTCAAGAAAATCATCGCGCGACAAGTCACGTAAACGCGTATAATATTACAATAAATTAAACGTTGTAACTTGTCGCAAGATGAGGGCGGGAACCCTTCGGAAATGCTAGCTAATTAAATAACGCAAAAAACAACTAATCTCATCCCTCACGCAGTGAGGAATGAGAGAGATATAGAAAATAGAAGATGTCACAATAAATTAACTCAACTAAACATGCACGCACAGCTAGCATTCACTTCTCAATTGAATTAGAACTCAGAAAAGATAAATAACCCAGATCACGCGAACAGAACCCGGAATATAAATAAATAGCACGAATGAAATGGAAGTAACAGTGTGTCAAATCAGAATCGGACGATGCAGACATTCGTGAAAATAGAATAGAATCTCACAACAGTAATAACGAAGAACTCAACAATAAATTAGATATGAATTAACAATAGATGCAAAAGAATTAAACAGAATATAAATTATAACGTATAGAAAAGTCACTAATTTCGCATCGAATTAGAAGAAACACCAAAACTTGCAAGAACACAATGTTCACAGATGAAACTGATAAAAATGGTCACGAATGTCTACACAAAACAACAACAATTTGATCCTGGCAGAAGTACAACACGAATAACAGATCATTAGAAAGACGTAGACAACACCAGCGCGAACAAATAGAATAATAAATAACAAAATTAATAAGCGTAGCATCCAACCCACAGATGCAAAGCCTCACACAGGCACCTGCGAAAGAAAAATTAAGATAAATATTAATATTCCAGCAACAATCAAAAGTAAGATATATAAGTAATATATAAATATGATATCTCGATACATAGTAGAATACAAACTAGTCGGAATAAATAAATATTGTTTGCACGAACACAACCAAATCAAGGAAATGCTCGTGCAAACGAGAAAAACTTGAACATTAATCAAATTAAACAATGTACCAACCTCGAGCTTAGACACGTGCACGTTCAGCAGCAACAAAATGCCAGGACGATGAACAGCAAAATCCGAAATTCAAGGAAAAGCTAAAAATAAAAACAGAATTAGCAGAAAGTAATAGTCGCGAGAAGTAAAGTAGAAATTGAAAAGAACAGCAAATAATGAACGTAAATGAAAACTGCGACTAGTTTGTAAGAAAAACCAAACGACACAATTCACAGAAAAGTAGAACAAACACGCGACAAAGTTCCAAATACTAATAAATTAAGCGATAGAGTGTAATATAACTAATTAAAACCGAACAGACACGGGCACGGCACGCTCGCGAAGCGACCACGTGCACCGGTTCGAACTGTAAACAGAGAAGTTTGGCGAATCGCGTTCGATTGCGAGGGGAGCATGAGGCATCGAGCAACGATGCGATCATGCGAACCGGCGCGACGAAAATAATTAATTTTCAATTGAAGAGGCAATTTTCGATCGTCTCGAAGATCACAGTGACGATCGAGCCTCGATTACCGATCGATGAGCCACGGGAAACACCGCAAAAAAAAGAAACTTCGGATTCCCGGGGATCGAACGCGCGGAATATTTTGAAAAAGTCAACAACCGAGATTGACACGAGACGCGATATATAAAAGAGAAAAAGATGCGATAAGATGTATTTATTGAAAGATGTAAAGGGAATCATAAGGGATAAGTAGACGACAAAGGGTCAAACGATTTAATGAAAAAGAAACAAAAATAAAACAAATGAAAATAGGAAAAATCGCGGAAACATTGTTAGATGGAAAATACTATTTTCTCAATTAGTAGAACGTACAGGCAACAGGTCCTCCACCTCCAGCTCGCGATTAAAGTCTTAAACAGAAAAAAAAAGAAAAATAGATTAGTGTACGATATCCGCGAATATACGCGAAGAGATACAATAACGAAACACTAAGCGGTCAAAGACAACGGCGAATTGTATGGGCGGGGGCGCGAAACGAAAAATCGAAAAACGAAAAACGAAAAAGAGACGCGCAGACAACTAAGCTCGAAACGTTTGAGACAGCACAGAACGAAAAGAGAGCATTCAATAAATATGGGAAACTTTGTAAAACGACAATAACAATAAACGCTGAATCAGTGGAATAAGTTTGACATATACGAGCGAAACACCGGAAAACAAACAGGAAAACAACATAGGGCAACGGTATAGCGTAGGAAGACAGCGGGGTCCTCTGTAAAAAGAGAAAAAAAAATTTAAAAGAGAGAGTCGAGCGTAGGGTAAACGTAGGCCATAAAAAAGGGATCATTGTTCATCGTCACGAAATGGCTCGGGCGAACGGGCCAGCGAAAAATAGATAGACAGGCGAAACGTAACACGACGTTGGAAAAATCAACACGTGTTACGTTTCGAACTCAAGCATATCCAATTGAGATTGAGATTCCTCGAAAGGCAAAGCCAGACTAGGAGGATGAATACATACATGATCTCTTCTAGGGCGGGACTTAACACGAAAGTCTGCGCAAGAGTTCCAAACTCGCAAAGGCGGTCCATTCGCTCGTTAGCGCTCGTCGTGTACGGACGTCTCTCGCGCGAGCTCTCGTGTTTACCGCACGCGTGATTTATGTCTGTACTACGCTTCATTCTTTTGTTCTGTCGTTCCACGTGGTGCTACTCTTTTATTCTATCTTGTGAGTTTTAATCACCCTATGGGTGAGTGACGGCTAACCGTCCTCCCCCTTCAGTGTTATCTAAGTGCTCTAATGTTCGGCGCAAAGCCAGTACCTTTAAATTACCTTCGTCTATTTGCGAATTGGTCCGTAAATTCTCGCCGGGTTCTGTTGCCTCTAAGGCCAAAAAAGTTTCCATTGTGACACGCAAGGACTCTACTTTCTCTGCTGATTCCTGCCTGCCTGCCGCCACGACTTCTGAGTTATATCAGGATGATGCCAATCAACCTCAGGTAATTCAATCCGATTCTACCTTAAATGAGCCTATTTTATGTGCTGAATCACCCGCGCTCTTGCGCTCTTTGTCTGAGCCTTCTGTAGATCGGTCAAATACCTCCCATCTCACAGATGATATTCTCTACAATGTTCCTACTTCTGTAGCTCGTGAACCCTTATTTAATCGTCCTCAGATTCATAATTATACATCAAAACCGATAATCATTTCAAACTCAGAAATTTTTTCTCCTCATTCGTTTCGAGCGGAAAGGTCAAGCAACCTATTTCCAAACAGATCTATACCGAACCTTCAATCCGATATTATTGTCGTTCAGCAGGGTTCCTCAACTGTTCCAGTGACACTCATTTCCCCTTCGAGTAAACAACTTCAACTGTCGCCTCTAATTAGGAAAAAGAGACGCACTATTTCCAGTAGTTCCTCTGACGAGGGCACTACCCCTTGCATTGAAATTCCTGAGGTAACATCCCATGCGGACATCCCCGCAGTTCCGGTCAAGAATAAATTTGACATCCTTGGCTCATTCATTGATAAGAATCCAATAGCCAATCCAAATGTAAATATTCGTCACGCTGGCCCCTCCCTTCGGCCTCGGTCTTGCCTAAACCTAAAGACCAAGCTTCTCTCTTCGAAAATAGTCCTAAGCCATCACAAAAGAGAACTATTGCTAGACCACCCCCGCTCTATATAGCAAACTTTGATGGAAATATGCAAAAATTATCCAAATCCCTGATTGAATCTTATGGCCGTGATTTCAAATTAAAATATCTCGGAACTAGAATCCGTGTCCAATTAGACACCGTTGACCACTTTCATGACCTCAAGGGTAAACTTGAAAAAGCAAACCTTCCTTTCCATACATACACTGTAAATTCCGAAAAAGCATTGTCCACCACCTTGAAAGGTCTTCCACGTATGGACGTAAACGAACTTATCGATGAAATTAAATCTCATGGTCTTACTCCGACTTCTTGTACCCCTATTGGAAACAAAAACAATAGGGAATCCTTATACTGTGTCTACAAGGTTACATTCCCCCACGGGGTGACTTTAAACCATATTAGGAAGATCTCCAACCTATTTTATACCCGTGTCTATTGGGACAAATTTATGTCCCGCACAAATTACTCACAATGCTTCAAATGTCAGGCTTTTGGCCACTCCTCCATCAACTGTGGCTACAAACCAAAGTGCGTAAAATGTGCAGGACCTCACCTTTCCTCAGATTGTCACAACGTTAGGGTTGAAAAACCAACCTGTGCTAATTGCAATGGAGAACATACAGCAAACTACTCGAAGTGCCCCGCTCTTGAAAACTATCTCGAGAAGCGTACTAAAAGGTCTTCCCAAATGCAGCAACCTGCAACTTCAGTTACTTCCTTCCGGACTTATGAATCTGCTACACTTCGTCCAAATGTTTCATATAGCAATGCACTTGCACCTAAAAAATTATCACATATTGTTAATTATGATAATAACAAGACTACTAATTTCGATTCCAACCTTCACGGACTACCCAAAAAATCTTCAATCTCTCCAATTGAGGAGACTCTCCAAATATTCAATGAAATCGCCTCCATATGCGATGTAGAAAAGATTCTTGCCGCTGCAAAAACACTTCTTGTCAAACTCAGAACCTGCAATTCTGACTCAGAAAAATTCGCTGCTTTCATGCAGGTTTCAGCTTCCCTTTCATAAGAGGAAACTATCCAAATGTGTTACTCTGGAATGTAAACTCCATTATACCTAAACTAACCGACATTGAGATTTATCTACAACAAAACAATGTCAATATAGCTCTGTTGACGGAGACCTGGCTTTCTCCTGACCAGGATATCCGCATACCTGGTTATAAAATCGTCCGCACTGATCGAACACCTAACTCTATTAAAAACCGTGCTGGTGGAGTAGCCATACTTATTCAAAACTCCCTTGAATTTCAAATTATCGAACTGCCAAAGGTTAACAGCATCGAAATTGCTGCTATTAGGCTCACCTCACCAGCTCTTACAATCTTGGCAATTTATGTACATCCAAAAACTACTTTAACTTCAAATCTTCTTGATTCACTCACACGTTTGCGATACCCCTATATCATTGGTGGAGACCTCAACGCTAGACATTCCGCCTGGGGCGACTACAGAAATAATAAAAATGGCAGAACTCTACACCGTCACTCCGATAGTTCTAAATACAGGATTTACACTTCTGATTTACCTACATTCAGCAGAAACAATGCCTTCTCGTTTTTGGATTTGTTTCTCGTCGACATTTCTTGCGATTTCGACTGCCATCGCATCGAACATATTCCAAATGATCACAGTCCGATTCTTCTAAAACCTAAAGAAGCCACTCTATTCTCCCCTCACATTCTCAAAACTTATGACTGGGAAAAATACATGCAACTCACAAATAACCTCCATATCACTGACCATCTTAAGAGCACCATTGAAATAGATGCATCCGTGAACACCATCGAATCGTTTCTAACTGCCTGTCTCAGAAGATCCACACTTTACAATGAAAAGTCTTCGCGCCCACACCTTTGCGAGGACCCTCTCTTAACAACCTTAATACGACTCAGGCGTAGATTCCGCCGTGACCTTCAGCGCTCTGGACATCGGTATTTCCTTGACTTCGTCAAACATTTAACCAAAGAAATCAAAAGCCGAGCAGGCAGATATAAGTCAGAACTCTTCAGAAAAAACCTCTCAAAAATAAATAAATCAGATCCTACCTTCTGGAGGAATTATAAGATCATAACCGGTACACGTACCAAATATCCACCGTTACAAACTTCCATCTCCTCTCCTCCTGTTTTCTCTGACAGTGACAAAGCAGACCTGATAGCCACGACGTTATCTAAAACCTTCTCCAACACTAATACTCCAGTCTCACCATTAGACTTTGCTATTCTTGACCACTTTGATCAAATCTCTAAAGATAATACTGATATTTCTACCAGATGCCACTTCGCTTCACCCTCTGACATCGCTGAAGCCATTAAACTACTCAAAAACAACAAAGCTCCAGGTCATGACAGAATCTCTGCCCCCATGATTAAACATGCTGGCCGCAAATTAACAATTCAGCTATATTATATATTCTCTGCTTGCTATAACCTTGCCTACTTCCCTACCAAATGGAAATTGGCTAAGGTTATACCAATACCCAAACCAGGCAAAAACCATAAAGTTCCTGATAATTACAGACCGATTAGTTTACTGCCGATTCTTGGGAAACTTCTTGAGAGATGTACCCAAAATCTCCTCCTCAAATTCTTAAATAACAATAATATTATCATAGAACAACAGTTTGAGTTTCGACAGATGCATTCGACCACCCACCAACTGGTCAGATTCTCACAGCTGATTACACACCAACTAAATGTTCGTCGATCAGTACCTGCCGTTTTCCTTGACCTAACGAAGGCATTTGACACTGTCTGGCATCAAGCCCTAATCTATAAAATCGGTAGAATAGGTCTTGACAGGCTTATGCAGAAGTGTGGTGACTGATCCGCCGGCGCGGCGATCGAGTTCGATACGCGTGGAGTGTGTCTGTGTGTGTGTATGGCGTGTGTCACCGTAAGCGAGTGCGAGAGAGTGCGACAGGCGAAGCGTGGAGGGGCACGCGGGCCCCGAAGAGCGCAGTCGAATGTAGAGCGTCGAGACTCGAGCTTGCCATTGTTCTTATACCTTTCTTTAATATACTTCTTATTTTCCCTTTCAAGACATACAAGACGTCTACTTGTTTTTCCTCCGTAATTGATCCCACAGAAGTTTATTTCAAATTACCTTTCTGGCAGAAAATTCTATGTTTCAATAAATGGTTCTGATTCCATAAGCCATGATGTTCTCTCAGGGGTACCACAAGGCTCTATCCTAGGCCCTTTACTCTTTAACTATTCTGCCCTCACAGGTGTCCACGCATTGCTAGCACTTTCCTGCAATCTTACTTAAACCGAGTCATTAATTTCTTTGATTCCTGGAAGCTTACCGTAAACCCGGCCAAAACGCAGGCAATTCTCTTTACGATGCGACGTAATATTTCCTTTATGCCAGTCCTTGTTATTAAAAATGTTCCCATTCCCTGGAAGCACAAAATCACTTACCTCGGTATCATCATGGACCATAGAATTACCTGGTGAGAGGCAATCCTCGATCGAGTCGCTAAAACTCGAGCGGCCGCTGGAGCTTTACACAGACTTATTTCACAAGCCTCACCGCTAAATCGTAGTTTGAGAATCACTCTCTACAAGACTTGCCTGCGCTCTGTCCTCACATACGGACTACACGTATGGATAGCAGCCAGAATTTCTAATTTCAAAATTGCATCTCGAGCGCAGTCGCGTATACTTAAGATCATATCTGGTCTTCCCAGACGTACCCCTACTGTATATTTAAATCAAACATTAAAAGTTCCTAGCTTACTTGATTTCTGTACAGAGATCATAAAAAATTACGAAGTCAATGACCATCTAAATCCACTTGTAACGAGTCCGTTTTACCGGCGGCTCGTTGCAACGGTTCCTCGCGGCCGAATATTGCTCGCCGGACCAGGGTTCGCGGTAGGAAACGCGAGGAAAGATCGGAAGTCGTTCGGGATGAAATAAACAGGGCACTGTCGGCTAATTTTCACTCCCACGCACTCGCTCACTCACGGTCCGCGGGTTGCTTCCGGGTTCGCGGGGAACGCGTCACGTTATCGTACGCGAATTCGTTATACCGGTCGGTGTTCACACTCCCACTCGTCGTCGTCGGCTCGTCGTCTCGACGATTATCGTTACGACAATTGAACCTTTCCAGGTCGGGCGTCGTTTCGACGGCTCTCACGTGTACCGGTCGGGAGAGGGAATCGGGTTGTCTCGGAGTCGTCTCGACTAGAGCGTTCCGTAGTGATTCGCGGTCTACGCCTTCCAAAACCAAGGAAATTTCTCCTTAGGCCGTGGTCCTCGACCATCGACACCGGAAATCGTCGTGACGACGCTAGCCGTGGTCAGGCGGACCGCTTCACTCTCGGATCAGGAAAACGTGGCCGTTGTTACAACGCGGCACGTGGACGGGGTCGGTCGCGAGCGCGTGCCCCCATTGAACGTTGTCGCAACGTACCCCGAGGGGTTCGCGAAGGATTCGGAAAGTGAATGCTACGTGATCGGATACTTACAATCTTGTCCGCGTCCCTGCGACTCGTTACGAGTGAAGGTACCCGGGCGATGATTGCAAGCGATGCTACCGTAAAGATTCACTTATCGATCTGTACTCTTTCGAGGATCGGATACGTAAGAGAGCGCGTTCTGTGTCTCACGGGTTTTTATTTCCTCCGCGGCGCGGCGCGGGGGTGACGTCGAAGTTTCTCGGCGTTTCGAGAATCGGTACGGTTCGGTCGGCTTCGGTCGTATTCGGTGCGGTTCGGGAATTTCGGCGATCGTATCGCTTAGTAACAGGCCTGGTACCTGCAGGTCTGTTACACCCCCCCCCTTTCGTCACGGTGGCGAGCGAGTGCGGACGGGAGTCGTTTATTCGTATGAACGCATAGAAACAATAAATGCGGTGGTACAACATGTCAGTCGGGTGATGATATCACAGTTTTCTGGTTATCGCGTTCGCGGACTAGATCGGCCGTCGCTCCGTGCCTAGTAGAACGGGCCATTCGAAAAACTTAAACACAATGGGCTGGAGGAGCCCAAACGAAGGCAGAAAAAAAGAAAAAAATATATTACCGGTGTATGGCCGTCCCGCCTGCCGCCGGTCGGGGCGGTCGTGGTTCCGTCCGTCTGGACGGCGGCCTGCTGAAGAGGGCGAGAGAGTGCGTGCGGGCGGGCAATGTTTATCTCAACGGAACCAAAAATGAAACCGAACGGCAGCATAGACAGGGCCTATAATAACGAGAGACGAAAATAAAACCAACTCTAAACAATAACCAAAAAAAAAAATCTTTTTGCCTGTCTGCGATTTGCTTGCCGGCCGCGTAGCAAAGTACATCGTCGCCACGGCTCCTCTACTCGCTCTCTTCGGCGTCGCGGTGCCCTCTCGTGCTCGTTACGAGGGGAGGGCGGTACCTATGTTAAGCGCGGTGCCTCATGCTCGTCGCGAGGTGAGGTTTTTCTCTAATAACTATCGGTCGTCGTTTCGACGTCTCACACCGTTTCCGGTCGCAGCTATCGGTCGTCGTTTCGACGTGTCTCACGTGTCTTCACTGTCTCACTCATATGCGTCCCCCGGCGGTTGGTGGGGCGTCGGGGCGGTGTTTGCACCGGCGTAGGATCCCCCCTTCGTCGAAGAGGAGTGTCCACCGTTCGGTCCCGTCCGGTAGAGCCGTATATACTCGTCGTTCATTGACGAGTCGGATGGGAACTTCGACCAGTCTGCCCGTCGGTAGCTCGTACCACAGGCACACGCATGGGCGGAACCTGCCCGTGTACGGTAGTGGTTCGAGTAGGTGCAGATCCAGTGCGTCCGGGGAGACTGGCTTCCCATTGTTTCCGGGCCTTTCGTTCGCGGGCACGAACGTCAAGCGGTTGGGTCGCCTGGCGTGCCCGTCTTTTGGCCGTGGTGTACCGTGGGCCCCCATCACCTGCAGTACCGGTCGCGGCTCCCACTTCGGTAGCTGGCTATAATCGATCTTAGCCGATACCAGCAAATCCGCCGTCGACCCGTCTGTCGGTGAAGTAGTCGGCGTGGCGTGTCTCGGGGGTGTGGCCGGTCTCGGCGGTGTGGCGAGTCTCGGCGGTGTGGTGGGTTTCGGTGGTTCGTACTCGACGTACACCGGTGGTCCCATCGGGAACTTCGGTGGGTAGTACCACGGTGGGAGTGCGTCCCTTGGTAGTTCCCGGCTGCCGTGCTGTCTCGCCTGTCCCGGGTAGCTATTTTGGCGGTCCGGGGTGTATGTCGCTGCCGCCTCGGGTAGCGGCTCGCTCCAATGCGCCAGCTCCGTGCGTCTCGTGGTCTCCTTGGGTCTGGTCGTGGCCCGTTTCGGCGGCGACTCTGGTCGTTGCGAGTCACGTTTCCGGTGTCTCGTCCTCCGGCGGCGGTTGCTGTACCGCGTGGGAGGAGGAAGTGGGCCGCTCCACCACGTGGATGGTGAGCGTGGCCTGGCCGGTGGTGACCGGTTGGGCTTCAGGAGCTCGCCCAGGCCCATCTCCTCCAGTCCTGGGAGCTTATCCCACGGGTACGCCCTGGATAGGGCCTGCGTCACCTGGGCCACTGTGACGGTCGTCGCAGCCGGTGTCGGCTGGACGGGTGTGGCGGGCAGCGGACTCGGCTCGGCATAATCCGTCGGCGTTGGCGGTGTCCCGCCCGATGTGGTCGGCGGCGTGTCGTGTGTCGGTGCCGTCGCCGTGTCGGTCCCCTTCGGTGGGCTGGTTGTCGACGCTTCCGCAGCCCTTGCTGGAGCGATGTCGGGCGTAATCGGCCGTTTGGTGAGGTCGGGCTCCTGGAATAACGTCCCCAGGTCCCATTCGTGGTCCAGTTCCATGCTGGCTGGCCTGTCAAAACCTCTGGATAACCTAGTGCAAACGTGAATACAATTATTAGCTTTTTTCCTGGGACGGCCACGTCGACGTGGTGTTGGCTGGGCGGGGGTTGTGTTCGTGGGTATCACGGCACCCCTCGTGGCGTCGCTTGGTTCTGGTGTCTCGGCCACTGCTTCCGAGGTCACGACTGGGTTCTCCCCGGGCGCGTTGTCGGCCTTCAAGTCCTTCACGTGTACGTGGCGGACCCACTTATTCCGCTTATCCCGTAGGTCGACTATCACCGGGGAGATTATGCGACCGACGGTAAACGGACCAGAGAACTTCGGTGCGAGTTTAGCGTTCACGTTTTTGGTTTTGTTAGAGAGAATGTGGTCCCGTTTCCACACTCTCTCTCCAACCCTCGGCTTCCAGTCGCGCCTCCGCAGATTGTAGTACCCGGCCTGGCGGTTGAACGCCTGGGTCAGGTGTATCCGCGCCAGTTCCTGGGCCTCTCGTAGATTCTTCCAGCGGCGTTGCCACGGTGTGGCCGTGTCGGTCGGTTTCTCGTCTCCCGGTATGCGGAGTTCTCGGCCCTGATTCACGTAGGCTGGACTGTAACCGGTGGCGTCGTGCCTGGCGGTGTTGACGGCGAACCGTATTTCGTCCAGTTGCTCGTCCCATCGGTCGTGTCGGTTGCCGGTGTATTGGGCAAGCATGGTCTTGACGACCTTGTTCGCCCTCTCGACGGGGTTGCACTGTGGGGTGTACGGTGGTGTTCGGCGGTGCTCCGTCCCCGACGCCTGTAGCAGCGTAGTCAGTGGTTCGCCGATAAATTGACGTCCGTTATCCGATATCAGGACGTGTGGGGCGCCGTGGCGTAGGATGATATCCTTCCGGAGTGCTGCGGCGACGGCGGCGCTGGTCGCCTTCCGGAGTGGTGTCAGTTCGACCCATTTTGAGAATCGGTCCATTGCCACCAGCAGCCAATTGTGGCCGTTGCGAGACCGTGGCAATGGGCCGATCAGGTCGACGGAGACGGTGTGCCATGGCGTCGTACCCGGGTTCGCGTACATGTGCCCGGGCGGTAGCCGCTGCGTATTCTTGTACCGTTGACAGTTGTCGCAACTGCGGACGTAACGGGCGGCATCCCGGAA
Organism: Lasioglossum morio; assembly: GCA_916610235.2. Classification (NCBI taxonomy): domain Eukaryota; kingdom Metazoa; phylum Arthropoda; class Insecta; order Hymenoptera; family Halictidae; genus Lasioglossum; species Lasioglossum morio. The sequence goes on along the minus strand of CAKAJA020000202.1, from coordinate 388,097 downwards.
CATCCCTGGCCAGTAAAAGCGTTGCGCTAGGCGTACAATTGTCTTGGCCACCCCGAGGTGACCCGCTGTCGGGTCGTCGTGGTAGCGTTTCAGTATGTTACCCCGGTCGGCTGTGGCTACGCACAATTTCCATGCGCCTTCTGGGTCGACCTCGTTGTAATCTAGCTGGTGCGGCAGGTATCGGTATAGTCGGTCGCCCCGTAACTGGAAATCTGGTTCGGTAATCGGGTCGTCTTGGACTGCCTGTAGCTTCTTTTCGTACCAAGTGTCGTTCCCTCGTCTGGGTCGCAGTGAGCCTATTGTCGGTGGGGACGTGCTCCGGGACAGCGTGTCCGCCACGTGGTTCAGCTTGCCGGGTCGGTATTTAACCTCGAAGTCGTACTGCTGGAGCTCCAAGGCCCAGCGTGCGAGACGACCCGTCGGGTTATTCATCTGTCGGAGCCATTTGAGGGCCTGGTGGTCGGTGACGACTGTAAACTGGTACCCTTCGAGGTATGGCTTCATCTTGCGAATGCCCCACACCACGGCGAGACACTCCTTCTCGGTCGCGCTGTACTTGCGCTCGATATCGCTCAGCGTATGGCTCGCGTAGGCGATGACTCGTTCGCCGTCGTCAGCGCCTTGGGTCAGCACCACCCCCAGTCCGGTATCGCTGGCGTCTGTCTGGATTGAAAACGGTTGTGCAAAGTCCGGGTAAGCGAGTATGGGTGCGGCAACCAGGCGGGCCTTCATGGCCTGGAACGCCTCCTCCTCCACCGACGTCCAGACCCATTTCGCGTTCTTCCTGGTCAGGCGGGTTAGTGGTTCCATCACTTCCGCGAAATTAGGTACGAAACGCCGATACCAGGAGGCCATGCCGTGAAATCGGCGCACGTCTCGTATAGTTTTGGGCACCGGGATTTGTGCGATGGCCTCGGTCTTTTCGGGATCGGTCCGGATTCCTTGTTGGTCTACTATATGTCCCAGGTATCGGAGGTGGTCAACGCAAAAACGGCATTTATCTGGATTAAGCCGGAGGCCGGCGGTGCGCAGGCGGCGGAAGACGTCCTGTAGGTGGCGACGGTGGTCGTCGATCGTTCGGCTGACGACAATGATGTCGTCCAAGTACGCAAACGCGTGCGGTTCCATCTCCGGGCCGATGACCTGGTCCAATAGTCGTTGGAACGTCGCGGGTGCGGAGTGGAGTCCGAACGGCATGACCGTAAATTGAAAAAGTCCCCGTCCGGGTACGGTGAAGGCGGTGAGTGGTCGGCTGGCGGCTCCGAGTGGCACCTGCCAATAGCCGTTCTTTAAATCCAGGGTCGTAAGGAACCTGGCGCCTCGGAGTTTATCGAGGGTCGCCTGGATATGCGGTAGCGGGTACGCGTCCTTTTCCGACCGTTCGTTCAATTTGCGGAAATCAACGCAGAATCGGTGGCGACCGTCCTTTTTTTTCACGACCACCACTGGTGAACTCCACGAGCTGCTAGAAGGTTCGATCACCCCGTCCTTCAGCATCTTCGTCACCTCCTCGTCGATAATGGCTTGCATTGCTGGGTTGCGGGGGCGGTAGCGTTGTTTCAACGGAGTCTCGTCGGTCAATTTAATCTGGTGCTGTACGAGCGAGGTTCTTCCCGGTACGGACTCGAACAACTGCATCTCGGCGCTCAGGAACGTTTCAAACGGGGAGCGGTCGGTATCGGATAACTTCCGCAGGCCGAGTTGCAGGCAAGGAGTGGCATGACACACCTCCGGCCAAGCGGCGACCTCATGAGGTGGCCGGAAGGTAAGTTGGAGGGTGGCGATCGCCTGGATACCGAGGAGCACTGGTATCCCCATCTTCGGCAGTATCGTAAAGGTCGTGCTCCAGTCGCCGCCCTCCGTTTGGAACGGCAGTCGTATTCGTCCAGTTGGGTGGGTGTCCGACCCGTCGGCGAGGCTGACTCGGTTGGTGTTCGCGTCCGGTCGGAATCCCTTCGCGTAGGCCCAGGCGAGCACTTCCTCGTTGACGCACGACAGCTGCGCGCCGGTATCGAGCAGAGCGTCGATTTCACGTCCCAGGATTCGGATCGGCAGCAGCGGTCGGGGCGTGTAACGGATTCCTCTCGATAGTTCTATTGTTGGGCCCGCCGGTCGTCCGTCGACGGTGGGCCCAGCTGTCCGTTTCCCGGTGGGTGACAGTCCTGCGTTAGCGTGCCGTCGCGGCCGCATCGCGAGCAAAACTTCCGATACGCGTTCCGACACTCGAAACGCCTATGGCCGCGTTGCTTACAACGCCAACAATGCGTTTCCGGACTGTATTCCTCCGGCCCCGCTCGGTTATTCGGTGTGTTGGTCGGTGTGAGGCTCAAGCGTGAAAGACGGGTCGCTATCGGTTCGAGGCGCGTCGTCCTCTGGTTGTCTCGGTCGGTGCCGGTCGTGGCGGCTGCGATTTCAGTGGTTGATCTCGCAGGGCGTGCCGCGCGTTCATCCTTCTCGTCACATTCCTCAATGTGCCGAGCTCGGTCGATCAGGTCCTGCACGTCGTGCACATCCTGCAGTTGTATGTGTCGTCGCAGGTCGGTTCGCATGTTTTCGTGCAGCATCTCTAGGCGATCGGTCATGGGCATTTGAGCCCGTCGCATGAGTGTTGTTACGGCCGTCACGTATTCGACGAATGATTCCCCTCGACGCTGTACCCTGTCTCGCACCGCTTGCATCCGTTGGAATCGCGAGCGTTTCGGTGTATGGACGGCCAGGAACTTCTCCGTGAACTGTTCCCAGGTTTTAATATCGTCCTGTTCGTTGCGGTACCATGCCTGGGCCTGTCCTTGTAACATTTCTGGCGCACCCCGTAACAACTCATCGTCGGTAATAGCGAAGGATCGTTTCAGCTCGGCCACTCTCTCGAGGAACGCGAACGGGTCCTTGCCGTCGGTGACGCAACCCGACTTCCGAAGTCGGTCGATGTTGCGATTTGGGTCGGCTTTCTCACTGACGACTGTCACTTTGTCGTTGCCGGCCATGCTTCGGGTGACCGTGCCGTCTTTAGGGTCCGTCATGGTGTCGGGATCGTCGGTTTGCTCTTGGATATATTCCGTCAGCCGTTTCCTCAGTTCGTCTGCCGTGCCCGTGGTCGTTAGATTGCTGCGTTGAAGCTCGGCTATCAGTTGCTCCTTCGTCAATTTAATCCGCTTCATTCGTTCGAGCAGTAGCGACCGGGTCCGTTACAATCGCGTTGCTTCGGTGCGAGGTTCTCGTAGCCGCGATCACGGTTCGCGGCGAATGTACCGTTTTCGTTTTCGTTTTCGTTTTGACGTTTCTCTGTTTATACCGGTGGTTCGCGGCGTCGTCTCCCGGCGGCGTTCGTGTACCGGCACTACTTCGCGGGCGGACCGGTAGATGGCGGCGCGCCCTGCTCCCCGTTCGCGACCGGTTAACCTAAGATGGCCGATTTCGCCACGTGGCCGGTCTCGATGGTATTCGCACTTTCCACTATGCACTCTCCACCGTCCAATTCGCACTGTCCACTTTTCACGGTCCACTTTTCACTGTCCACTTTTCACTGTCCACTTTTCACTGTCCCTGTTCGGGCGCCATGTAACGAGTCCGTTTTACCGGCGGCTCGTTGCAACGGTTCCTCGCGGCCGAATATTGCTCGCCGGACCAGGGTTCGCGGTAGGAAACGCGAGGAAAGATCGGAAGTCGTTCGGGATGAAATAAACAGGGCACTGTCGGCTAATTTTCACTCCCACGCACTCGCTCACTCACGGTCCGCGGGTTGCTTCCGGGTTCGCGGGGAACGCGTCACGTTATCGTACGCGAATTCGTTATACCGGTCGGTGTTCACACTCCCACTCGTCGTCGTCGGCTCGTCGTCTCGACGATTATCGTTACGACAATTGAACCTTTCCAGGTCGGGCGTCGTTTCGACGGCTCTCACGTGTACCGGTCGGGAGAGGGAATCGGGTTGTCTCGGAGTCGTCTCGACTAGAGCGTTCCGTAGTGATTCGCGGTCTACGCCTTCCAAAACCAAGGAAATTTCTCCTTAGGCCGTGGTCCTCGACCATCGACACCGGAAATCGTCGTGACGACGCTAGCCGTGGTCAGGCGGACCGCTTCACTCTCGGATCAGGAAAACGTGGCCGTTGTTACAACGCGGCACGTGGACGGGGTCGGTCGCGAGCGCGTGCCCCCATTGAACGTTGTCGCAACGTACCCCGAGGGGTTCGCGAAGGATTCGGAAAGTGAATGCTACGTGATCGGATACTTACAATCTTGTCCGCGTCCCTGCGACTCGTTACGAGTGAAGGTACCCGGGCGATGATTGCAAGCGATGCTACCGTAAAGATTCACTTATCGATCTGTACTCTTTCGAGGATCGGATACGTAAGAGAGCGCGTTCTGTGTCTCACGGGTTTTTATTTCCTCCGCGGCGCGGCGCGGGGGTGACGTCGAAGTTTCTCGGCGTTTCGAGAATCGGTACGGTTCGGTCGGCTTCGGTCGTATTCGGTGCGGTTCGGGAATTTCGGCGATCGTATCGCTTAGTAACAGGCCTGGTACCTGCAGGTCTGTTACACACTTATACGATCCACTGGAAATTACAACTTACACCAAATACCTTATCGTATTAAAAGAAATTTTCCTTTACATTTTCATCATCTTCGACCGCCGTAAATATTTCTGGTGCCTTTTGTACCTTCCATTGCTTCTGTCTTTTGCTCTTCATAAATGAACTGGCCAACCTGCCTACTGGCAGTCAAACCTAGTTCAATTTCGTATCTTACCTTAATCTACCTTATCGTAAAAGTCCACTAATACATACATTTTAGCCTAATTCCAATTCACCGAAATTCTCGCCCCTAACGGCAAAAAATCTCTAGGAGCTGTTTTGCAAATTTTTGCTCCTCACCAACTTTCCTTTGCAAGCAGCAAATACAAACTTTATAAAGGTAACACCTTTTATTTAAAATTTTTCTTTCTTCTAACCTGGTAAAGTGGCACTAAAGCTGCTAGGTACAGGCCTACTACCTTCTGTCAAAAAAAAAAAAAAAAAACCAAACTCGCAAAGGCGGTCCTTACCCTACCCGCGAGAAACAGGAAGAAAGCGAGAAACTATAGATACGACGCAAGGAAAGAACCGGGAAAGATATATCAGTTCGAAGTCGAAGAAGATCGCGTGCGAATTAGACGAATAATCGTAACGAAAAACTAAGTAGTGGTGCAGAGTTCCGCGATACAAATGAAATACGCGACGCGCTGCAATTAACAATCGCGAGTAACTGCGAACAATCGCGATTAATTACGAACAATCGCGACTAAATTACGAATAATCGCGAATAATTGCGAACAATTGTGATCAATAGTGAACAATCACGAATAAGTGCAAATAACTGCGAACAATCGTGAATATTTGAAAACAATTGTGAATAATCGCGGAAATGGACTGAAGTGATTGGTGTCAATGAGAAACGAAAGAAAGGACAGAAGGCCGATCAAACGGGTTCGAAGGAGGGAGAAAAACGCGACTAAAGAATAAGGGAATAGCTGAGAATGGTAGGAACATGCGCTCTCTCAATAACGCAAATTAGAGATAGAAATGAAAAATGAAAAAAAAAATCCGAGAGCCTTGAAACTTCGAAAAACTGAATTAAACGCGGTATTATACAGGGATCTAACATTTAGAATCGTCCGAAACAGCCCGGAAAAAAGTTTACTCTTGATGCGGGGACTTGGAAAAATTTCGCTCGAGCTCCGTCGCTTCGTCCAACCGACGCGCCAGAACGCCCTTCGCGAGTCGCTCGATCGTCCGACTAAATGACCCGCTCGACGGTTATTTCAATTTTTCTCGAAAAATACTCATCCGAGAGCGTTGAAACTTCGAAAAATTGCATTAAACGCGGTATTATACAGGGATCTAACATTTAGAATCGTCCGAAACAGCCAGGAAAATCATAAATTCGTGTGTAGCACATGTCCCCCAAAAGAAAATTCAGAGACCATTGTAAACCGCGGATTACTCAGTTTTTGGAAATGTTTGTACAACGGAATTCCCTGTTGACGCTCGGGGTTCCAGAAAATTTTGCATACGAGTCCGCAAAGAAGTGAGACATTTTATGTCTTTAATTTGCTCCCCCCCCACCCCTCCCGCTCCCGCTTTTCTTCCTTTGCTGTCCTATATGATTTGGTCAAGTGTATAGGTCAATTGAGAACACACGTCTTACGTCATACGTCTTACGTCATGTGGAAAGATTTATTTAAAACAAAAATAACCTATCAAAAATATATTTACAACTGATCCTATCTACAGAGGTGGAAAATGAGCCGAAATCACAAGAGGCTTGTAGGATCGGTTAAGATCAAAAGGGTGTGAAGCTATGGGTCAATAGTCGCGCCAAAAGAATTAAAATGGAATCATACAGGATGCTTATGATTTTTGCTCAACAATTGATAAAGAAATAGAGTTTAAACGTATTGGTAATAATTCGAAGGGGTTTATTAATATTGGAGTAATGAACAAACAAAAGTGAGAAACAAAAGACATGACTGCTATTGTTGTTATACAATTGTTAACAATTACCATTAGAAGTAATACTCAATAGTGGTCGGTGATGACTGAAATAAGATACGTAAGCAAGCGTTTGTACATTGGTTACGTTTCTCGTGAAGACGCTGTCAACACACGTCATATTTCGTGTCGTGGAAACGTCCACGGAGTTATTCAGCGTACAGCCGAATGTTTCTGACATAAACTGGCGGAAGCGTACACCATCATCTGAACGAAAGTCGATGTTGAAATCTCCACACAAGACGATGGGTAGGTCGTACAATTTCAAGCGCTCCACGAACAGAAACATACCTTTCAGTTTTATCGAGTACGGTAGTAGATATCGTTCGAGGAATTCCATTTTGTCTCTCAACGTTGTCCCATTCGACATGTAAATAGATACTAGCAACACTCGCTGGCCATCAACGGTGGTTTCCACCTTACACAGGTCACCAATGTCTTCACTGCAGACGTCTATTTCCTCGAGTCCTGTTTTTTTCTCTTTGTTTATCCGGATCAAAGGACGGAATTCTGTCTGGAGTGAGTTGGAATCCGCTTCACGTTCAAAAATCGCCACACCACCAGCCATGCCGTTGTCGCGTTTACACCGGGATATCATTTTGTAGGACTCGAGTTTGAAATTATCACACTCGGTGTTGGATAGCCACGTTTCAGAGAGAGAGTAATCCACAGGACGGTATGACGAAGTCTGACGTTATATCAGGCTCATGTGCACGCAACGACTGAACATTCAAAGTGCACAAATTTAGAGTATCGATTGTATTAGAACGAGCACGCTGGATAAATTCGCGACAGCCTTCAGCATGTGTGTGTAATTTATGACGAGTGAGTCGTTCCAATTCGGTCCGAATTTCTTTTAATTCTTTTTTATGCCTATGATAAAATCGGTGATCCCCACACCTGTGACGGTTACCCGGTGCGGTGGAAGGTAGGCCTCGTCAGTCGGTTGTCCAGGGCCGCTGGTACCACGATTGATGGACGGTCACGGTCGGCTCGGCGCGGTCACCCTCGAATCGGATGGATTCGATTTGGTTCGGTTCCCACTCGGCTTTTGCCACTCGGGTCAGGTCGAATCGGAGCGGTTCCCACTCGGCGTTTCGCCACTGGGGACGGCTGGGACTCCCGTAGGTATCTCACCACTCGGGCCTGGTCAGAAGGATCGGGTCGGTCGGGGAAATCGGTGGTTCGGGCAGGTTTACGGAGACCACGGTCTCCGTGCACTCGCACACTCACTCGCCAATTCCAAAAACGGGAGATTTCTGCCGGTACGTCTCTGAGTTCCTTTCACCGCCACGGTATATTTAGAAGCTCGTCAACTGGGCTCGTCTCCCCGAACTAATGTTTGCCCGCGGTAATTATATGCGAGCCTGCGTGTAATTACTTGCGAGAAACCGGTTCGGCGTGGTGGCCCTCTGGGGGCTGCGAGTCGGACTCGCGCGTCGCGGTCCCGCGACACAGGACATTTCAACCGAATCGAGTAGCTTCGTACCGGCCTTCGTGGCGAGCTGCGCAAAGGCAAGGTCTGGATATTCATCTCGCAACTTACTTAGCTCACGATTCAGATCACTAATGCCTCGATTCGTTTTGTTAACATACTCGACGACATATGAAGCGCACGAATATTCCTCGAGTATGAACTGAATATCGGTGTTTGATCGGAGTATTTTGGCGATCCACGGATGAAAGTTGTTCATCGTCTTCTGATGTATCGTTCGCTTCAAAAACAGACGAGGTCGAGTAATTCCCGCGCGAAGTACGTTCAAGTAATGTTCTGTATTGCGTATGTGATACTGACGCCAAAGCGCTTCGAGTGAATCGAAAACCCCAAACTCCAAGCCTTGATGCATGTCGGCATAAAGTGAGCGCAGTTGTGTACGTCGACCGTCGTCTTTAGGCATTGGAAGTAGCACTCGCGTTTCGTCCATTGGCCAGAATGGAGCGCCAAAGCGGCAGACCTTGTTTTCTTCATCTGTACACTTTTTGTAACAGGTGAACGTGTGCTTGTGCTCCTGTCGGTACGTTCGTTCGATTTTACTATCATCAACGCTAGACAATGCGTCCACCAAAGCTATTGTTTGAGGCATGTGTTCGCTGACGGACTCTTTCGGATCATTTGCCAGCCACAAGAGAATGTGACAGTGCGGACAGTAGGATATATAGGCGGGTTCTAAATACTAATTATCATTGTGGGTAGGTTTCTACCTTACCGACGCAGCTGAAAAAGTCGGTTCTGTTCCATACTAACTTACCGTATATCGCGAGCATATTTTTGCGGGGGGCGGGGTGAGGGGAATTTTCATGGTGGTATTGCGTAAGCCACCGTTCGTAGGCGAGGGGGGAGGGGGAGGGGGGATTTTTAGTTTTCCTGGTATTGCATTTAAGATCAGCTTCCTGGTATTGCGTGAGCCTGGTATGTTTATAATAATATAAACATCCTTTTGACGGCGGGAGTCGCGATATCGGATCTCTGTTCTCATACGGCTTATCATTTTTAAATAAACATCCTTTGACCCAATTACATCTCTCTCTCTCTCATTATCATTTCTCTCCTCGTCTTTATTGTATATTCGTAATATCAACATCCTTTCGACGATCGACATCGAGTCGCCAAGCCGCGATATCTGACCACAGCATCTGTTTTCGCTCTCCTTATCATTTCTTTCCTCTTCTGTATTGTATGGAGTGGGGGGAGGGGGTGGAAGGTATCAAAATGAATCAGTAGGGCACGATAGGCTGCGAATGCAGTCATATGCGAACGTTCCATCGTTTGCTGCGTTAAAGTTATTCCAAGTATATCGTGCGTGAGGTAGCAAGATGATTGAAACGTGTAAAAATATGTTAAAGTGTTTGACACGCATGTCGATGTTAGTGAAAACCATGGACGAGTATCGCGAATGGCATCGCTCGTACATCGAGTCTCTGCAGTGCTGCGTCAATTATCTATCGTGTGCAAAGGAGCAATTATCGTTAGGCGAGAAATTTAGTTTAACATCGACTATGTGCCGTATGAAAACTTTAAATGTTTCGCTGAATCATCGTATTTCCTCGTCGCGCGTCGGTAGAGGTTTGTACGATCGCAGGGGTGCGAGAGCGTCGACGCTTCGTTGGGAAAATATCGAGTCGGCGTTTAAAAGTCGCATATCGAGCGGTATCGTTATCAACGTCGAACACATCGACCCGAAACAATTTCTGCAGCACGCGAAACGAATAATTACGGGACGCGTTACAGAATTTTTAAACACGCATTCAGCGTTGAAAGCTAACGTAACGTTGGAGGCGGAATTCATACAGCGCGCCAACGAGGTTTCCGTGAAAAGTTTCGGCACGCGGAACGTTGCTTTGTTTCGAACGAGCAATCTACGGCAGTGGTACCAGAAAGACGTTGTGCCTGCGATTTTGACATCGTTGGAGGAGTTTCAGCGGGTGGGCGCAGTCGAAGATACTACATCTGATTGTAAACTTTAGCAAATACCAGCCATTGCAAGCCGGCTGCACCATCGCATGCAGCGTGCCTAGAGCGATACAGCTGAAAAGAGCGGTCGTGAACGTGATCAGCAACGACGACGCATGCTTTTTTCTGTGCGATCGTGGCGGGTCTTTATCCGGCCGAGAGAAATTCGTCGCGTGTGTCGGTGTATCCGCACTACAAAGACGTGCTTCTGAAAACCGAAGGTTTTCAACTGCCTATGTCGTTCAAAAACATCAGGAAATTTGAACGAGAAAACGACGTTTCCGTGAACGTGTTCGAATGGGTGCGCAAGAAGTACGTAACGCTGCATTTGACCGAGAAGAAACGGAGGAGACACGTCAACTTGCTGTTTCTACAGCATGCTGCAAAGACGCACGGTCATTTCATGTGTATACGAAATCTATCACGATTGGTTTCGTCGCAGCTTAGCAAGCAGAAAAATCAGAAGTATATTTTTTTGTTTTTTAAAAATTGTTTGAATGAAAAAAAGACATAATTTTATCCCCTTCCCACAGGTGCTTGCAATATTTTGCCACGCCGGAGAGATTAAACGATCATACGACCGACTGCGAACGGATGAACGATTGCGCTCTGGAGCTTCCAATATCGGAAGAAGATAAGTGGTTACGGTTTAAGAACCACGCGAACAAAGAACAGGCGCCGTTTGTTATCTATGCTGACTTGGAGTGCCTGCTGCTGTCGGGGGAACAGGAAGGACAAGGCCGTGCGGCACGCGTACAGTATCAGCATCACCACGCGTTTAGCATAGGATACTATCTACATTGCCGCTATGACGAATCGTTGTGCGAGTATCAGGTTTACCGCGATAAAGAGGGATGCGCCGCTTGGTTCGCGAACAGGTTGTACGAATTCAGTCGTAAATTACAGCCGATATTCGATAAAACGGTACCGATGAATCCGCTAACTGAATCGGAAAAGTTAAATTTTCGTACGGCTACGCATTGTCATGTCTGCGAGAAACCGTTCGACACTTCCGACGCGACGAGGGTGCGCGATCATTGCCATTTCACGGGCGCGTATCGCGGTCCAGCTCATAACGGATGCAATTTAAGCTATCAATCTTCGTACGTGATACCCGTGGTTTTCCATAATTTATCGGGATACGACACCCATTTCATTATCAAAGAATTAGATAACTCGTTCGAGGGGCGGATAGACGTGTTGCCATTGACGAAAGAGAAGTATATCTCTTTCACGAATTACGTTCCTATCGAGAGACAGCAGGGTGAAGCGCAAAAGTATGCAAAGTTTTTGAAATTCCGCTTCATCGACACGTTCAAGTTCTTGAACTCGAGTCTGGACAAGCTGTCGTCGTACTTGGACGAAAGTAAATTACGCATCGTGCGAGGAGAATTTGCACATCTTTCCCGCGATGATTTCAAGCTATTGACCAGAAAAGGCGTTTTTCCGTACGATTATCTGACATCATACGACAAATTGAACGATACGTGTTTGCCGCCGCGTGAAGCATTTTATAATCGGTTGTACGGCAGCGAGATATCCGACGGTGATTACCTTCACGCGAATACGGTTTGGTCGCGTTTCGCTGTACAAACGCTTGGGCAGTACAGCGATTTATATTTAAAATTGGACGTGCTGTTGTTGGCGGATGTTTTTGAAAATTTTCGCGATGACTGTCTCGAGAATTACAAGCTCGATCCGGCGTATTATTACACGCTCCCCGGTTTCGCGTGGGACGTGATGTTAAAAATGACAAAGATCGAATTGGAGTTGTTGACCGACGTCGACATGCTTTTGTTCGTGGAGCGGGGAATACGCGGCGGATTGAGCCAGTGTTCGCACAGATATGCGCACGCCAACAACAAATATATGTCTACGCACGACTCTACCAAACCATCCACCTACTTAATGTATTTTGACGTGAATAATCTGTACGGTTGGGCAATGTCGCAACCTCTGCCGCACAGAGACTTTCGATGGGTGAACGCGGATAATTTCGACCTCGAATCCATTCTGGCCGATAGTCCCGTAGGATACATTTTGGAGGTGGATTTAGAGTATCCCCGCGAAATTCACGATGCTCACGCGGATCTTCCGTTTTGTCCAAGTCACGACACAGCGACCGACTCGAGTACACAGAAAAAGTTGATGGCAACGCTTCGCGATAAGGAACGATACGTTCTACATTACCGATACCTCCAGCAATGTTTAAAACATAATCTGAAATTGTTGAAAATACATCGAATTCTGGAGTTTCGGCAGTCACGATGGTTGTACAACTACATCGATTTGAACACGAAATTACGCGCTAACGCCACCAACGATTTTTCTAAAAATTTGTTTAAATTAATGAACAATGCCGTGTTTGGAAAAACTATGGAGAATGTTCGAAATCATACAATCGTGAAATTACTTTCTCGGTGGAGCGGTAGACACGGCGTTGAACGATTGATAGCTAGACCAAATTATCATAGCTGCACGGTGTTCTCCGAGGACTTTGTCGCGATTCAGCTGAAAAAGCTGCTAGTTAAATTTTTCAAACCAATCTACGTAGGCATGTCAATATTAGATATTTCAAAATTTCATTTGTACAGCTTTCATTACGAGTACATGCACCCAAAGTTCCAGCAAAATTGTAAGATTTTGTACACTGACACGGATAGCTTGATATACCAGATCGCTTGCGATGACGCGTACGAGGAACTGTTGAAACGGGATATCCACAGATACGACACAAGCAATTATGCCGCGAACAACGTTTACGGTGTTCCGCTCGCGAACAATAAACAGCTCGGTTTGATGAAAGATGAAAACGGCGGTAAAATTATGACTGAGTTCGTAGGGCTTCGTTCGAAAATGTATGCGATTCGCGTGCACGGCGATCAGGATACTAAAAAGATCAAAGGTATCAGGACAAACGTTACCGCTCGGGATATAAGTTTCGATGACTATGTCGAATGTCTTCGCAATCATACGGAAAAGAGCGTTACCGGTAATCGCATAGTGTCCGTACGACATGATGTGTATTCGATGTCTGAAAAGAAATTAGCGTTGAGCCCGCATGACGATAAGCGGTATATTTGCAGTAATTTGGTCGATACTCTTCCTTGGAGACATTACAACATCAATTAAGAAATCATTTTTCATCATCGTAAAAGAAAAGGAAGTGGTATGGAGATTATGTATGTATATAACTGTCGGGGAGGGGATGCGTCCATTTTGACAATCTTATCGGTAAGGAAGTGGTAGGGGGACATCGTATAAAACGACGTATTCCGAGCATCAAGCTTCAGATCGAGACAGCCATCGCTAATTACGCTTTACAATCAACGATGCAGCACAACCGTCGCCCGCTCGCCGAATGTGAACGTTCGCACGCCGAGGAGTCACACAAAAAGAGGAGGCTAAATAATATGTAAGTATAGAAAAGAAATGTGAAAAAAGAAATTGTGAAAAAGAAATTTAGAAAAACGTCTAATTTTTTCTTTTTTGTAATCTGTTGCAGGGTTTCACAACAGCAGCAGCCCATATCGCAATCATCGTCATCATTGAGGAGTTTGCGCAGCGCACGGATCTTGAGTCGAAGATATTCCATAGCCGGCAATTATTTCAAATATCTTGAAATTGGTGTGCGCGTTGGCGATGATATTTACGTGGAACTGGCTATAGGAGATAACCGCAGTAAGGAGATCACGTTTTCCCTGAACGCATGGACAGAGCTGCTGCGCACGAAGGAGTATATTTCCGATTTACTTTCATCGTCTACGCAGAATCAGTGTCGAAAAATGAGCGATGATGTAACGTTAGAAATAGTTAATCTCAATGGTATGAATCTAGCCAAATTGTCGAATCAGTTCGAAGCTCTGTACGTCACAGAAAAAACTATGCATAACTTGTATAATCTTGAATTCTGTGTACACAACATGTATTTATGGTTGATCGACAATGTTCCCGCGGTGACTACTAAATTCATGAATTTCGTCGGTACGATCGTCGAGAGCGAATCCTTCGATCAAAGTTCATTGATCGATTGCGAACTAGCGGCTTCGTGCGCTGACATCATCGCGGCGTTCGCGTAAAATAGATTAAATATGTATATAGTGTGTGTGTGTGTGTGTGTGTGTGTGTGTGTGTGTGTGTGTGTGTGTGTGTAAAAATTATTTGAGAAGGTCTTTGTAAGAATACATTATTTTAAAAATAAAATTATTTGAGAATATCTCTTTTGTATTTTATTTTATTGTAAATTACATTTTTCACAATTCCTATAGAATAAAAGAAGAGAAAAAATTAATTAGCATAAGTCTTACATATAAAGTGTAATTGATAAAATATGAGTAGAAATACAATTAAAGTATATTTGTTTTAGGTATCCATGAATTATATAACGAGTCCATCCCCAACCATTTCACATATACGTTATTTCCTTTCGTGCGTAATATTTTTTCAACCAAGTATATGTCAGGATATTTTGTCGCGCGTATCTCGTGTTCATAAAATCCTCCGGCGATAGGTTTGTCCCTCGCGTCGGCCAAAAGGTACGTGACAGGATTCGTTCGTTTCACCGCGATAATCTTGAATATTTCGGTTGACCAGTTCGGCGTGTATCCTTTGTCAAATAGGAACTTGCTAACGCGCACGCGATCGTTGAGTTTAAATTTGGCGGGGCCAGCAGTCTTCACCTTGCGATACACGGTTGACAGAAGGTGGTCGGCATTTTTACGGTTCACGTCAACGGGTCGCATACGAATGGTACGATGTTTTCGATTATTGTAGTTCTCGGTCAACGTGGGAAGCTCATCGATCCAATGATATTTTCCGCTCAACGAGAAAAATTTCCACATGCTGTTCTTCAGCGTGCGATTGAAACGTTCCACGACGGATGCTTTCATAGTGCTAAACGTAGAATAAAGGTTGATGTTGCGACTCTTCAGATAGTCTTGAAACGTTTCATTGTAGAATTCTTTCCCCATGTCGGTTTGCAAGTTGTTCGGAGCTCTACCGTCCTTCTTCAACACCGACGCGAAAGCTTTGTACACGTCGCTCGCATTTTTACTCTTCAAAGGAACCGTCCATGCGTATTTGCTAAATACATCGATTATCGTGAGAATATATCGATGTCCGCGATTGTTCGCGCGTATTTTTGAACATCGACTATATCGGCTTGCCAAAGATCATCGAATCCCCGCACGATCACGCGTCTACGCGGGTAAAAACGTCTCGCCTGAGTATGCAGCTCGTCCACAACGTTTGCTTTACTCATCGTCGTAGTCTCGCTCTCTCTCTTAACCGATTGTTTGCTTTTCAATCGTCTCTCTCTCTCTCTCCAATAATTGAAACGATGACTGATTCAGCTCGTTGAAATCGACGTCTCTTGTTGTCGCTTCTCGACGCGTCGTATCTGCGCGTATACTTTATCGAGTTTTCCCATATATACTTTTCTTAAAATCTCAGTTATATTTCTCTCCACTATTTTTCCCAGCGCTCTCTCAAGATTGATAATTTTTATGATGAGTGCTACTTAATAACGATAATACAGTTACAGATACAGATACAGGTACAGGTACAGGTACAGATACAGGTACAGGTACAGGTACAGGTACAGGTACAGGTACAGGTACAGGTACAGTATGGCGGTTGAACAGTATGGCTGTCTGTCTGTCCGTCCGTCTGTCTGTCCGTCCGTCTGTCTGTCTGTCTGTCTGTCTGTCTGTCTGTCTGTCTGTCTGTCTGTCTGTCTGTCTGTCCGTCTGTCTGTCTATAATTTAAATAAGCTTCTTACAATTTAGTAATGTACGGTGGCTAACTTCGTATTTTCGTTTACATCGTATCGAACACCTTGTATTATAGCCAATATTTCGGATTTTATCGTTTCTTTAGCAGTTTCCAGTTCTTTGATCAGTTTTTTCACAATCTCGGATTCGAGCTTCGCGTTAAGCGTGTCCACGTATACTTTGGTTGCAGCGTGATCGTTTGCCTCGGGATTGGCCACGCGTCCGATCCTCGTACCTTTCGCATCGTACAATTTAGCATCGTCGTTCAAACATATAGCGTTATCGTGCACATAACTTCTAAAAACGCCGGGATAGAAAATCGGAGAAACATTCGACTCGTGTTTGTTCGCTTCGCGAAGCACCATACCAAATTTATTGATAGACATTTTTTCGCTCGAGTTAGTCTTCTTCTTCTTCTTCTTCTTCTTCTTCTTCTTCTTCAGTTATCAACAACCCGTATCGCTTGCACAGCCGTTTTACCTGCTCTTCGATCCACTGTATTCGTTGAAATATCTCATCAAGTTTTATCCTAAGACTTTGAAATCTCAAGTTCAAGCTTTCACCGTCGTCGTCGTCGTCGTCGTCGTCTTCTCTCGATGATATCGTTTGATTCGTTTCGCAACAATTAAGACGAATACGCATTTTTTATGAGCCGTAACAATTTCATCGATTGACGTTTCATTAGTCACTGACTCGACGAACGCATGCGCTTTAATTTATAATTATACCAGCTTCGCGAAGTTCTTCGATTATCGACATTATTTCATTGTCGTGGTTGGAATGACCGGCGTACTTTGAAGCGGTTAACAATTTCAGACGATCGACGAGTTCGTTCGGATCGTCCCAATGCACGTAATCGATTGGATGGTTGGTTACGCGCATAAAAGTTGGAAGTTCAATCCGTCCTCCACCTCGCGACGAAAACAATGGCCCTATAATTTTCTTATACTTGTAACCTTTGTTTCCTATTACCTGATTCCTGCGTCGATGCGCATCCGTAAGAATGAGAATTCTTTTGTACGCGTTCTTATCGTCCTCGGTGTACAACCGCTCATCAGGTATTTTATTGAATATCAATTCGTAAAGACCGCGAGTCCCCGCACACCGTTCTCCGTTAACGATGATATCATCGTTGCTGTCCACGTCGAACGTAGAATTTCCCAGCATCAGTTTATTGTCTCGGAGATACACCCCGTACACGTTGTCGGAATTTTTCGATGATCCGGTGAAAAATTTTTCTAAATACTCGCGCGCCAAAGGTCCTAAATTCTCGGATAGATGTTGATTTTCCTCTTGATGCGTTTCAGGATTTTCAAAAATATCACGCATCGAAATTTCTAAAGCTGTCGGGCTCGACGACTCGGAGGTATCCTGTCGCGGCTCGATCTCACCGTCGTCGTCATTAATCCTCCTTTTTTTCATAGAGGACGACTGCGACGTTCCTTCAATATCTGTGTATCTTCTTTTCTTTCGTGGAGGTGGAGGGGATGGCGTTTCCTTGATATCCGAGAACGCGTTCGGGTCGACAGTAGCCGTTTTTTGAACTAGCTCTTTCAACGGTTCGACGATCGGTCGTAAATTCACTTGCAAATTCTCCTCGGTCGCCATTTTCCCAACTTTCACTGCTAAATACTTTTTACGTATGGTATCGCTGGTCTTCGCTATTTCGTTCGCGATCGAAGCTCGCAGCTTCTCCTTCTTTTCATTTCGGATCGACATATTCGATTGGAAACGTAAGAGGGAGATTTACAACCACGATACAGCACCGACAACCCTTACCGAACAACTGTGTTCGTTACAGTACGACAAACTCATTAAATCCACGTCTGTAACGACCATGATTCGCAGGGCTGTCTTTATCGATTACGAGAAATCCATACTTCTTTCGCCAGCAATTCGCGCATAACGCGCTAAACGTCTCGAACGACATATCGGTATTTACATGATCCTGATGAATGTGACGCAAGTTCATGGTATCCTGTTTGAATAGAATCAACATATTGGCATTGTCACGAATTAAATGTTTAGGAATTCTCGCGTACGACTGACCCAGGTAGAAGCAATCGACGTGCGAATGTCTACCCATCGCGAAATACTCTCTCATGATATCCTGCTCGTCGCACGCCACGTCGTCGAAGATGAATATCGAATCGGGCCTTGCCTCTGCTGGGGGGATTACGTCAGCGTTGTCCGCGAACGCAAAGTAGCCTACATCCTCCCCCACGGATGAGAACAGTTTGCTCAAGTATCGATATTTTGGTTGATTCAGCGATTTCGAGTACACGTAAATGTTTGCGAATCGTAGTCCGTTCACACTTTCCAACAGGCTAATCATAACGTTCGTTTTACCACATCCTGACGGACCGCTTATGACGCATCGTACAGTGCATGGTAACAATGATCCGTGTTTTCGGATCGTCTCGTCGCAATCGTCGAACGCGCGACACATTGGAACACGAATATCCAAAGATTGTCTTACAAAACGCATGATTCGATTGATTCGATGGGGGGGGGGGTGGGCGGGTAGTATTTATACGAGAGCTCAAACACCGTCGGTATCAGTCACTCTTCGTATCCCCCACCCCTCCGAACGTGTTCTTTTCTTTTAAAAAAAGAGAGAGCAGAAAAAATAGCTTATGCGCGCGAATCATCGTTCACGACAACGACGACGACGTTTCGGTCCGCATACGGGTAAGGGGTTTTTAAACAGAGCTATAAACGCGTTACCGTTTGAATTGCATATACCTGGTTATCAATTCTGCGGACCCGGTACGAAACTGCCCGCGCGATTAGCTCGTGGAGATCGAGGAATCAATCCGTTGGATGCGGCTTGTCGCGAGCACGATATAGCGTATTCGCAGTACAAGGATCTTGGAAATCGTCACGCGGCCGATCGCGTTTTGGCGAATCGAGCGCTGCATCGGCTAACGTCTGGAGACGCTGCGTTGGGAGAGAAGGTGTCCGCAGCTGCAGTGTTGGCAGCCATGAAAGTTAAAACGAAATTGGGTATGGGCTTGATAAAGAAAAAAGGTGAAAAGAGAAAAAAGAAAAGAATTCTCCCGATCGCCAAACGCGGTGGTTTTCTGCCGTTGTTGTTGCCTGCTTTGTCGGCCATAGGAGCATTGACGGGTGGTGCCGCGGGAGTAGTCAAAGTCATAAACGATGCAAAAGCTGCGAAGAAACAATTGCGAGAAGCGGAGCGACACAATCGAGCCATGGAGGGTCGTGGGTTACGTCTCGCACCGTATAAGCATGGGAAAGGTTTAAAGGAAGGAGAGAAGAAGAAAAAAAAAAAACAAAGAAAGACAACTCAACGACAGACGTTGAATTGATGGCCATCTGTAAAGAATTACCGTACTTTCGCGGAGTTTTCATGCGTGACGATTTGCCGCCGCGCGCGTGGGTAAACGAGCGAGGTATAGTCAATCTAGATAATAGTCGTGGGCCGGGGACGCACTGGGTCGCCTATATAAAACACGGCTCGCGTATCAAATATTTTGATAGTTTTGGAAATCTTCGACCGCCGATCGAGTTGATTCGCTATTTCGGCGCGAACGCGATCATCTTATATAATCACAAACGTTTTCAAAACTACGACGAAAGCGTGTGTGGACAATTGTGTGTAAAGTTTCTCCGAGAAACTGTGTTATAAATTCTATGGAAAGAGTCTCTCTCTCTCTGCACGATGCATTCGAAAAATTCATTTACGTTCACGTTGTCGGGGAGAAGCAGCGTACTGTCGTCCAAGCACTTTCCACCCATAGAACTGAGCAATGGCGAATACGAGCTGGGGTTGCTCGATTTGCAAACTTATTACACGATACCGAACATCAGCGCCAACATTGGAAACAATCGATTCTACTTTGGCGAAAACGACGAGGAGATCGTCATACCTGACGGTTCGTACGAATTGGAGGCGATAAACGCATACTTGAGACGCGAAATATGCGCACGATGTCCCCCAAAACATGTTGACGAGTCGTCAATCACCTCAGATATCGAATATCCGCTAATCTTACGAGCGAACACCAACACCATGAAAAGTGAAATTATAAGCAAATATCAAATAAACTTTGCAAAGCCTTGCAACGTGGGGTCCATCCTAGGATTTTCCATGGGTCGTGTTTTACCACCGAACGCGTGGCATACGTCGAACGCGCCTGTGAATATCATTAGCGTGAATATCGTACGAGTGGAATGCAACATAACCACCGGATCGTACGACAATGGTAAACTCGTTCACACGATACATGAATTCGCGCCTCAGGTACCGCCAGGATATAAATTGTCGGAAACACCCGCGCGAGTCATTTACCTTCCGATCGTTGCACGAGTAATTGACGATTTAACGATTCGCATAGTCGATCAATCCGGAAGTTTGATTGATTTTCGAGGTGAAGAAATCACGGTGCGACTGCATGCGCGACGAAGCAATGCTAATTCATAACAATACGGCATTCCATACGTTGAACAACAGCATCTGTAACAACAACAACAACAACAACAACAACAACAACAACAACAATAGCAACACATTGATTCGCAAGAAACTACCCGCTGAGAAAAACGTAAAGTCACCGATTCGTAAGAAATTAACCGTGGAAAACGCCAAGTATCTACGATCTTTGGGATTTATTGTTAAAAAGTAAGAGGTAAAATCATGTTCGACGATATTTTGAACATCTCCGAAGCACCGATCTTCGACAATCGCATAACGAAGATTGAGCTGCATACGTACAATCCGTATGCCAACACGACGTTCGAAAACAGCGACGAGATAAGAATACCCATTCAACAACAAGACCTTTACACGCTCCCGTGTAAAAGCTTCCTATACATTGAGGGAAAACTTAGTTTACCGGGAAAACTTCAATTAGCGGCTGGAGGAGAACTCCCCATCGATACGGTAACTCTCGAGAACAATGCCGTTGCGTTTATGTTCGAGGAAATACGCTACGAATTGAATGGCGTGGAAATCGATCGGTCCAGAAATCCTGGTGCAACGACAACTCTCAAGAATTATGTGAGTTTGTCCGGAACGAGAAGCAGAGCATTGTCCAACGCTGGCTGGATGTATGGCGATGATCGGCGGAAACTGACTGCAATGGACACGGCTGCGATACATTTCAACTTTTGCGTGCCTATGAGCGTTTTATTAGGCTTCTGCGAAGACTACAAACGCGTTGTGATAAATGCTCGACACGAATTGATTTTGATTCGCTCGCGTACCGACGCGAACGCGTTGTACAGTCCTTCCGAGAACGCGAAACCTATTCTGAATCTGTACAAAATTCAATGGCGAATGCCGCACGTTGCATTGGACGAAATACATAAGCTGTCCATGTTACATATTTTAGACAACGATAGACCGATCGGCATGAGTTTTCGATCATGGGATCTGTACGAATATCCTCTGCTACAGACGACTACGAAGCATACATGGGCGATAAAAACGGCTCAGCAAATGGAAAAACCGCGATACGTGATATTCGCTTTGCAAACCGATCGAAAGAATAACTTAACGAAAACGGCTACGCGATTCGATCATTGCACATTGACAAATATTCGACTTTACTTGAACTCTGAAACCTATCCGTACGATGATTTAAATATCGACTTCGAGAAAGGTAAATACGCGTTGCTCTACGACATGTATGCAAAATTCCAAGAATCGTACTATGGCAACGGTGAAGCGCTACTCAACATCACGGATTTCCTGCGATACGGCCCGTTCGTCGTTCTCGATTGTTCTCGACAAAATGAAGCGTTAAAAAATGCTACGGTCGACGTACGAATTGAATTCGAATGCCGAACCGACGTCCACCCGTCGACCACAGCCTACTGCTTGATGATACACGACCGCATCGTGGAGTACAGTCCATTGACGAATATTGTTAGAAAAATTAGTTAAACCGCTTATACCGATAAAAATGCATTGTTCAAAAATTACTTTAACCCGTTTATACCGATAAAAATATATACTTTATCATTTATTCTATAGGAATTGTAAAGGAATTGTAAAAAGGAATTTGCAATAAATATGAGAGAAATATTCATGATATAATTTTATTTAAAAAAAAAACACCTTCTCAAAATAATTTTCACATACATATATACATACTATTAATAAGAATTGTAAGGAATTTGTAATAAATATGAGACATATATTCATGAAATAATTTTTATTTTTAAAAAACATCTTCTCAAATAATTTTCACACACACACACACACATACTAAAAATAATAATAATAATATTATCCCCCTCTCTCAATAGAACGAGATATTGTGGTGGGGGGGTATTCATTATAAATAGCGCGTCACAAACGATAACAATCATAGTCGCTATACGAAGTTACATATATCGCGATCTTAATCACCCGCTCGGTAAACGTCAACGGTAAGTCCAATAAAAAAATTTTAAAACGATGTAAAAATCTAGTGAAAAACTTTTCTCTATTTATTAGATGGATCGAATCACTCAAATAATCGACATGGACGGTTTCATTGTGGAAAAAAGATTTATATGCAAAGAATTAGCCATGATCGATGTTTGTCGCGACGACGCACAGTGGTCCAAGAGACCGATTTAGGAGTGCAAAAGTCTAAACGCTTCTAATAATCGATAATTCAGTGTTACATGTATTCTATACACATTAAGTAACTATAAAGACGGCTAATAGAGTTCCGGAAGTTTATTAAAATATTTTTTTTTCTTAAAATAGAGCAGAGGAAGCAACGTATTTCAATTTATCATGCCAGTTTTAATTTACAATGACAGAAAAGAGGAACTTGTACCCAATTTTTTGCTTTTACAATAGTATAATTTTCAGAAATGAAATTTACAACAAAAACAATAATAATACAAATAAAGAACACAATAATAATAACAATAAAAACGAAACAAATTTACATCTTGCTATGAGCATTATAATTATTACTAAAACAATTATTACCTAAGCTTATAATTATTATAATTACTACTTATTATTACTAAAAATTTCTTCTATTTCGCTTTCTTCATCTGACTTGCTGTTGGCATCATCCAAATTACTATCTTTATTATCCCATTGCTATCTTCATCATTCGAATTATTGTCGTTATCATCCGAATCACTATCGCTATCATCCAAATTATCCTCATATAATAAAAGGGTTTTCATCTCACTTTCAAATAAGTACTCTTTCTTTGTGTGTCCGTGTTTTTTTGTTTGTCCGTAAATAGAGTGCGATATTGTATATGCACGTCCCACGCGCACTCGTCATCGAACTGTTCCAGAAAAAGTAAAATAATTTGCTAATCTGCACGATTTTGCAAATAAATTTGATGAGACCATAAACTACACATTCCATTCGTAATACTCATGCAAAAATTAAAGCGAATACGGGCGAATATCGTTAGGATTTCTTACAACAAACTTAGGAAATAAATTTCTTAATACTTCCTTGAGAAATTTTTAGTAATAATTAGCAAGATGTAAATTTGTTTTGTTTTTATTGTTATTATTATTGTATTCTTTATTTGTATTATTATTGTTTTATTATTATTACTAAAAATTTCTTCTATTTCTCTTTCTTCATCTGACTTGCTGTTGGCATCATACAAATTACTATCTTTATTATCCCATTGCTATCTTCATCATTCGAATTATTGTCGTTATCATCCGAATCACTATCGCTATCATCCAAATTATCCTCATATAATAAAAGGGTTTTCATCTCACTTTCAAATAAGTACTCTTTCTTTGTGTGTCCGTGTTTTTTTGTTTGTCCGTAAATAGAGTGCGATATTGTATATGCACGTCCCACGCGCACTCGTCATCGAACTATTCCAGAAAAAGTAAAATAACTTGGTAATCTGCAAGGTTCTGCAAATAAATTTGATGAGACCATAAACTACACATTCCATTCGTAATACTCATGCAAAAATTAAAGCGAATACGGGCGAATATCGTTAGGATTTCTTACAACAAACTTAAGAAATAAATTTCTTAATACTTCCTTGAGAAACATTGTTTAAAGATTTCCGAAAAATTGTTTCATTTTGTTTTTGTATCTTCCTAATGCTTTCTGAACACACGTATTCGCTTTAATTTTTGCATGAATATTACGAATGGAATGTGCAGTTTATGGTTTGATCAAATTTATTTGCAGAAAAGTGCAGATTAGGGTGGACCTTATTTTTCGACCAAAGAATTTTTTCCAAGGCACCCCCCAGAATCGTGACAACTGTTGAGAAAATGATCTGGAAAAAATATGGGGCCGATTGGATCATGGAAAACCGAAGCTCATCGAATTTGAAAATTTTTTTTTTTTTAAATGTCGATATAAATATACGATGTAATATATCGTTGAATTTGTCTTTTTTTTCTCTGTAAGAATCCATATATAGCATAATCAGTTGTTAATAGAAAAAACATCCGTGACCTTGAAAACTTGAAAAAATGACCTTGAAAAAATTTTTTTTCTCGGATGCTATATTCACCTCCTTATATACTACAACTTTTGTTTGAAGAGTTTTTTCATATATACCTAACTGACAGAGATATAATAGAGTTTATTTTAAACGTTCGTAAGTAATCTTGTAGAGAAAAGATGAACCAAAGTATCCAGGTGTTTAAGATACATTTTAAATTTTATCTGAAATATATAATAGTTGTATTTCTGATAATACTACAGGTTCTTAAATAGTTAATTCGTATATTTTTTAGAATTTTAGTTTTGAATGCCTTCCAAGTATAACTGTTCCGTCGTAAAGAACCATAGTCCTTCAGAAAGTTCGTATATCCTTTGTAAAGAATATCAGCACAGAGATTTGCCTTTCGCACCATTTTATGACACGGTTTAAAACCAGAACGTACTGTTCTCTTAACTGTTTGCTCGCGGACGCGTCGGTTCACGAATTTGTTCGAGTACTTGAACTGAACTGATGGTGTCGAGAGGGCGGCTTTTTACCGATTGTCATAAGCAAGAAGATACCCTGATTGGTTTGCTGGGTTTCGGATTTTCCAATGAAGACCGTACTTGAAACCGTACTTACCAGGCGCGGATGTTTCTAATGACCGTTTTTTGATGGCCGAGGATAATCGTTAACGGGGACCAAGTTTGCGTTGCAAGTTTACAAGATACATAAAAATAAAATGTTTGAGCCACATCTAGGATGGTAACCAAATAGCTAGTTTGCTTAATTTTCAAAAAGGTCCTTATAGTCGCGAGCTAGTCATAAAATAAAGGTTTGACGGAGGATCAGGGTGCAACGGTTCTTTGCGAATGAATACAATTCTTTACGTTCGAACACGACCGTGTCATAAAATGGTGCGAAACGCAAATCTCTGTGCTGCTATTCTTTACAAAGGATATACGAACTTTCTGAAGGACTACGGTTCTTTACGACGGAACAGTTATACTTGGAAGGCATTCAAAACTAAAATTCTAAAAAATATACGAATTAACTACTTAAGAACCTGTAGTATTATCAGAAATACAACTATTATATATTTCAGATAAAATTTAAAATGTATCTTAAACACCTGGATACTTTGGTTCATCTTTTCTCTACAAGATTACTTACGAACGTTTAAAATAAACTCTATTATATCTCTGTCAGTTATGTATATATGAAAAAACTCTTCAAACAAAAGTTGTAGTATATAAGGAGGTGAATATAGCATCAGAGAAAAAAAAATTTTTTCAAGGTCATTTTTTCAAGTTTTCATGGTCACGGATGTTTTTTCTATTAACAACTGATTAAGCTATATATGGATTCTTACAGAGAAAAAAAAGACAAATTCAACGATATATTACATCGTATATTTATATCGACATTTAAAAAAAAAAAAATTTTCAAATTCGATGAGCTTCGGTTTTCCATGATCCAATCGGCCCCAAATTTTTTCCAGATCATTTTCTCAACAGTTGTCACAATTCTGGGGGGTGCCTTGGAAAAAATTTTGCAAAATAATTTTCATCAAGTATAGCTAAGGTCCACCCTAGTGCAGATTAGCAAGTTATTTTATTTTTTCTGGAACAGTTCGATGACGAGTGCGCGTGGGGCGCGCATATACAATATCGCACTCTATGTACGTCTATTGAGACGTGCACATATGTTAAGCAATAATGTTTGGTATTGTGGTATTGTTGTTGGAATGCCACACAGCGTGTCTAAATGGCGAAATAAAGTACAAAGTCGGTAAGTCAATAGTCGGTAAGCTAGAGCGCAACATTGAAATCATAAAAAAAATTTTTTCGAAACGGGAGAAATCCTTCTGGCAATCGTCATTTTAGTCAAAAATGAACCTATTTTCAAAATTTCATCGAATTCTGATTTTTGCTATAAACGGAAGTTTCGCTCAATTCTTTATTAGTGCAACCAACCTTCACTCTAAAAAAAGGTTTGGCAACACTGATAGACGCTTCTGCCTGATGGATTGCCGATTGGCAATTGTTTTCATTGTTTACATCAATGCTTTTGTCTTAATGGCTGGATGCGCTCCGGGTAAATTAATATACATATGTATTAACTGTGTTTAAATAGGGATTGATTTCCGGAAAATCCGGTTCCCGACTACCTTGTCCATTCCTTGTTAGAATTGTATTATGTTTCTTTAGGAAATATTCAAATCTCGCGCAGAGAATTATTTGATGTTTGGAGAAGCGAGAATAGATTAGAAATGAAGAATGTAGCAGTAATGGGATTTGCAAACAGAATCATTGCAGAATTTTATCAAAACGAAGGCGTAGATATTTCTCTTTCTCCTACGGTGAAAAGACAAATTAATAACATTTTAAGCAAGCTGAATGTTAAATGGAAAAAGCACTCGCGGATGTTAGAGACATTTTTGAAAGTAGAACGTTTGTGGTTAGACCAAAATGTGATCATCAGTTTACCCACGAACAATAATAATTTAAAAAAAATTGGTCGTCCTACAAAACCGTTCAACGAGTTGTCTACAAGTTGTAAAAGACGCACTGTTTCCACGCTTTTAGAAAATGTGCCTACGGAGCAATTGATTTTTGCTGCAGCGGTTAATACACATATAAGCGGAAAACGAAGTGCTGCCAAAATAATACACGAGGTTTCAGATCCGAAACAATAAAAAAATTAAAAATATCTTCGCCCAATTCCAAACCGATCATGTATACCCCTGAGAATGCATTAGCCCTTTATATCGACGGGCGATACACGAAAAGTACTTATACAAAGATGCGAAAAGGGGCAAAAATGCAGAATGCAGATATATACCCGTCCTATCAAAATATAATGCAGGCAAAGGCATCCTGTTATCCTGATGAGGAATTCATTTCCATCGCAGAAACCTCAGCGGAAATAAAATTACAAGGTCTTGTCGAGCACACAACACAAAGATTAATAAGAGCTCTTGAGGAAAATATATTTAAAAAAGATACATTGGAGAAAATAATTAATAACGATGTAAATGACCTGATTGAGCTGACTCTATCTTTCAAATGGGGCTGCGATGGAAGTTCGGGTCATTCCGAATACAAACAAAAATTTTCAGACACTGAAAAGTCAGATTCATTTTTATTTATTATTTGTATGGTTCCACTTAGAATCACATATAAAAATAATATTGTTGTATGGCAGAACCCAAAGCCATCATCAATCAGATTTTGCAGACCGATAAAGATGACATATAAGCAAGAAACAGAAGAAATAATTAAAGAAGAAGTAATATTTATGAAAAATGAAATAAAAAATCTAACTTCAATAAGAAGAAGTTTCTTGGCCAAAGACATTATGATAAACTTTGATTTTAAATTAACCATGTTGGACGGTAAAGCCTTCGGTGCAATTACAAATTCATCAATGCAGTCATGTGCAATATGTGGTGCGACACCAAAACTAATGAATAACATAACTTCTATTTTGAGTCGGAAATGCGATGAGAGTAGGTATGAGTTTGGGTTATCCATACTACATGCCCATATACGTTGCTTAGAATGTATTTTACACATTGCTTATCGCCTGGATATTCAACAATGGCAAATAAGAGGCAAAGAAGAAAAATTAAAATTTCGTGCACGGAAGAAGCATATTCAGCATGAATTAAAAAATCAATTAGGCTTGTTAGTAGATATTCCGAAGCCTAATTACGGCACAAGCAACGACGGAAATACGGCCAGAAAATTTTTCAGCAACTATAAAAAAGTTGCGAATATCATCGGGATGGACAGTAATTTAATGAAAAGATTCGGCGTCATATTGGCAACAATTTCAAGTGGATGTCCAATAGATGTGGATGCCTTCCATGAATATTCCATTAAAACAGCGAAGTTATTTTGTAAGTTGTACAAATGGTATTATATGCCCTCTAGCATTCACCGGTTGTTAATTCATGGAAAAGACATCATCAAGGCTTTTAATTTGCCAATTGGAATGCTGTCCGAGGAACCGCTTGAGGCACGACACAAAGATTTGAGGAGGTTTAGAGAGCACAACACCAGGAAACGCTCCCGCGCGGCTGGCATTACCGATTTATTACACAGTTTTTTATTCACATCCGATCCACTTATTTCTGGAACATTATGTCGAAAGACAAATTTACGGACATACAAAAAAAAAACAGAGAAAGAGTATTTGAAAGTGAGGTGAGAACCCTTTTATTATATGAGGATAATTTGGATGATAGCGATAGCGATTCGGATGATAACGACAATAATTCGAATGATGAAGATAGCAATTGCAATAATAACGATAGTAATTTGGATGGAAACAGAAGAAATTTTTAGTAATAATTAGCAAGATGTAAATTTGTTTTGTTTTTATTATTATTATTATTGTATTCTTTATTTGTATTATTATTGTTTTATTATTATTACTAAAAATTTCTTCTATTTCGCTTTCTTCATCTGACTTGCTGTTGGCATCATCCAAATTACTATCTTTATTATCCCATTGCTATCTTCATCATTCGAATTATTGTCGTTATCATCCGAATCACTATCGCTATCATCCAAATTATCCTCATATAATAAAAGGGTTTTCATCTCACTTTCAAATAAGTACTCTTTCTTTGTGTGTCCGTGTTTTTTTGTTTGTCCGTAAATAGAGTGCGATATTGTATATGCACGTCCCACGCGCACTCGTCATCGAACTGTTCCAGAAAAAGTAAAATAACTTGGTAATCTGCAAGGTTCTGCAAATAAATTTGATGAGACCATAAACTACACATTCCATTCGTAATACTCATGCAAAAATTAAAGCGAATACGGGCGAATATCGTTAGTATTTCCTACAACAAACATAAAAAATAAATTTCTTAATACTTTGTTGAGAAACATTGTTTAAACATTTCCAAAAAATTGTTTCATTTTGTTTTCGTATCTTCCTAATGCTTCTGAACACACCTATTATGATTAGGATCAATATTAACTTTCTAAACAGTAAATTATAGGTGAAAAGGATGTCCTTTATTTCGATGCTATTTCTCATGCTGCTACTTTCAACGTTTGCCACGCTTAACAATAATTGATTCGAGAAGTAAAATCGTCGATTTTATCTTCTACGCGTATGTATATTGATGTAAGAAATAATAAAAAATGCCTACTTCATCTTTGGTTTTTCGACTTTTGCACTCCTAAATCGGTCTCTTGGACCACTGTGCGACGGCTCGTTCGAACTCTCCGAATTTCGTTTGGAGAAGCACTTTCGTTGTTTATCCGACACCGATAAAAAGTCTGCATGGTATGTCAGTAATTTCATACATGGAATTCCATTTAAAGATTTTGGCTTTGAAAACTATCGGCAGCGCAATATATTTGAAGTAATACAAAATTTTGTATGCGATTACGCGAATCCTGTTGTAGCTTACAAAGGTGGATGTTTCGAGAGAAACATCCTCCGACAAATGCAAATAGAATCAATAAATTTGGAAGATTTTAACTGCCCGAAATACGATGTACTAGTTCGCGATCCCATGTATGAAATTGCTGACATACCATGCAGACTTCACTGTTGGCGACCGACAAAAAACGTTAAATCGAAACCGTATCATTGCTGTCTGCGCGAAGTGCAAACATTTTGAGCATGGATTAACAATTATAAAAACACGTAAAGTATCTCTCTCTCTATCAGTTTATAAAAACGCGCGCCTACATCTTTTGAATTTCCCCCTTCTGCGAGTCGAAAAAACACTCTTTTCACGTTCGATTTTTCCCCCACAGTGCTTTACAATGATTACGAAATCCGTCGCAACAACAATCGATCACACAACACCACCGCACGATTACCGTCTCGAACGCGACAGGTTACAAAGTTTTCACGATTGGCGATACTCACATATCGTTGAACCGGAGAAACTCGCTGCTGCAGGATTTTTCCATCTGGGTGATGAAGACAGCGTCGAATGCTTCGAGTGCCGTGTACGTCTGTGCCGATGGGAAGAGGATGATGATCCCATGAAGGAGCATCGCGCCTGGTCCAGATTCTGTTGGTACGTCCGAGGGCTGGACTGCGGCAACGTAGCGATTGGAGTCGATCCGGATACCATTCCGCCAAATCCTCGCGGTGTGGATACCTGCGGAATCGCGAAAGAATTGTCGCCCGAACGTGATAGTTAAATTTAAAAAAATGAAAAACTAATGTAATGAATAAAAAACTTTATTTTTTAAAAAATAAATCTAGTTATAAAAATAGATTTCTTCAATGTTGAGTCTGCAAACAAACAAAAAAAAAATGTTATTAATTATTATTTTTAATTTTTAAATTAATTAATAAATAAAATTATTTTTAACTATACTCACAGTATCTACGAACAGCGTTTTTACCGCCGCCGCGTACTCCTCGTCCCAATCCTCAACGGCGATGTGGTACCGCCGCATCGCGTACCTCCATCCACGTACAAATGCCGCCTGCTCCTCTGGGGAGTTAAATGTCTGAGGAAAAATAAAATAAAATATTTGTTAATAACTATCAATATACTATAATATATATCATATAATATTTCTTTCGTACTTACCAATTTTTCCATCGCTTCCCCGAGCGATAGATTTTCGTCTACAACGAACGTCTTCTCAATTGCAATGTCGATGAACATTTTGAAAATTATGCGGAGCGCGGGCAGCATCCCATTCTTATATGCATCCATCCCCTCCAGGAAAAATGGGGGTGAAATCCCTTCCTCAAGACATCTCTTGAAATCTTCGTTCACGAATGTATACGTATTAATCGACGCTAATCGGGGATCCATGTAGCGTCAACGTATTTGAAACAAATCCTGGACCGATGTCGAGACGATACTTAAGATTGGAAGGATTTATGGCATGACCTGGGCGCCCCGAATAGGGATGCTTGAGAGTGAACAGAATCGTCCCCGTACGATGGGCACTTTAGACTGCGCTAATTGTGAGAACTGGCCGAAAATCCGATGCGTCTCGAGGCTTGAACAATTCAACGCCGGAAAAGTTCTCAAAATGAGAGTAAACAGACCCGTCTCCGGACGATGGGCACTTTGGATCGCGCTAATCGTGAGAAACTGGTCGAAACCCTGTCGGTCTCGAGGCTTGGTCAACTCGATACCGGAAAAGTTTTTCAAAATATAATTATACTTCGCAACCAACGATGCGACGTTCACCCGTTTCGATGATGTCAAATATCGCGGATGGAGAATCGATCGCTGGCCATTGCGCGACAACTTGGCTAAATCTTTTCGTGTAAGCGAAACATACACGACTCGTTGCGTCGTTTCGCATTAACCGTTCCACCATCGATTTCCGCTCGATGGAGAAATGATCGCTCAAATATGAATTTATAACGTGAGGCCACGCTATATTTTTCAACGTTGGGGCGGCCATGTAATCTTTTCCTCCGACACGTTCGTTCCGCACAACAACAACAACAAGTCCAACGAACAGTACGCGGAAAACCGTTACGTATGGAGAAAATCACGGAGTAATTGTGAATATCGACTTTAACGCGACAAACGCTTGCAACGACGGAACGTTCACGAATCGTATGACGGTTATTCGCGTCCTGTTCGTTCGTTCGTTCTTACCCCTCTCAACCAATTATAATAACAAAGATGAATGAATGAAACGATAAGGAAAAGCCTGTGTGGGAAAAGATATCATGGCTTGACAACTCGCGACACCAGCCGCTAAATGATGTTTATACGTTCCAATTCGGCATACCTATAGGTATTTTACGCCGACTGGCTGTATGGTGATGACAGACATAAAACAGTGTCCTCTTACATCCTGCGCGATACAGATGAGGAGACGCACGTTGCATTGAAAAGATTGATATATCGATGGATACCCCCTCCCCTCCCCCCCCTCCCCTCGTCTACGAATGAGGCATACGCAATACCAGGAAACTGGCCTTGAACGCAATACCTGGAAAATGTAATTGGGTCAAAGGATGTTTATTTAAAAAATGATAAGCCCAATGAGAACAGAGATCCGATATCATGACTCCCGCCGTCGACAGGATGTTTATATTATTATAACATACCAGGCTCACGCAATACCAGGAGGCCGATCTTAAATGCAATACCTGGAAAACTAAAAATCCCCCCTCCCCCTCCCCCTCCCCCTCCCCCCTCGCCTACGAACGGTGGCTTACGCAATACCACCATGAAAATTCCCTTCACCCCGCCCCCCGCAAAAATATGCTCGCGCTATACGGTAAAGTGTCGGTAAGGTAGTAATCTACCCACAATGATAACTGTGAGTTAGAACCCGCGTATATATCCTACTGCGGACTGCCTCGCTGTTGGAATTCAACCCGCTTAAACCAGTCAATTACGTGATATTTGCCAAACGGACTGTAGGACGATTTTGAGAAGATGTACATGATCGTATCGACAAGCTTATTGAAGTATAAACAGCATGTAACTGGATCTTCATTCACGAGTGTCGTCCGCAGGTCACTGCTCATCGATGTTTCCGGGGCACCTTCACCCACCCACTCGTCACCGTTGTTCTGAAGACGATACAACAAGCAAAGTAAATCATTCCAATCGTATTCGGATGCACTCAGAGTGAGAAACATTGTCGGCTTACCAAGCTGACGGATCATAGCGAACACGTCTTTCTTGCGTGCCAACCAGTAGTGTACCGAGTTTGGTATGGATTTGAGGAATGCGAAGTTCTGTTCTACCATTGATTCCATGAACTCCTTGTCTTCTAAATTCTCTTTCGTTAGCTGTTTTATATCACCCGTCGTATTGAAAACTTGACGCATTCCATCTGTCAATTTGAGTCGCATTACTTTCATAGCCATGTACAAGATGTGTTCGGGCTTGACTCCACGTCGATCAGTGCGACGAATTTCACTCGTGGCCATCGCGTATACCGTGTTCGAAACTTCCGTTCGCATATTGTCATCGCTGTTCTCAGCATCATACACACGTCGATTGAATTGTCGCCTTTGACCGAGATATATACTAGGGAATGACAATTCTTCAGCATGTTCGTCATACCCGAGCGCAACTACAGGTCGATTAATGCAGGCGCGAGCGATAAGTACTTTTCCTCGTTCCATAGCATCGTATGCTGTTTTGACAAGAGAAGTGATTTTACTTGCTGTGGATTGTTATCTATCGGTTCAATCATGGGTACTTTGTTTTCTTGATCCTTGGAGAGCGCAGCATTTGCACGACTGTCATGGTTCGTATCATCTTTAAACGAAGTGCCATTGAGAAACGTTTGATCGATTGTAATACCGTGCTCTTTGTACAATGGCGTGTCGACAAGAAATCGTAACCACTCCTTTACCGTACTTTTTATTTACAAAACCACTGTATGTGGACGATTTGTGTATTTGATGTTTCTTGATGTGCACATTGAATGAGTAATCGTCGTCAAGTTGGCGAGGTAATGCGCAGACCATGTTGTTTACTTCAACCGGTACGTTGATGATTTGGCCAACAATCACCTTTGAACCCTTTACGAACCGCAACCGACGAATCTGCATAAATGGAAGTCGGGGCGAGACAAGTCGTTCGGATATTGGATCGAGCGGAGGAAGGTGTGTCGGCATTGGCGGATACCGGAAGCCGTTTGATCGCGACAGACGTGGAATTTCGCTTTTGCATAATTTGCGGTAGCAGTTTTCACACGCTTTAAATTCGGAAACATTCTCGTTGGGAAATTCTCTTGCCAGTAAGTCAGATGCGGAAGCAGGAGTTGGGCGCAGATATCTCTCGAACCACAATCGGTCGCAGACTGAACATGAAAACCCAAATTTATTCGTAGTAAAGCGTTTGTAGAATTCGTCGTCAGCGACAGATTTAGATGGTGGTACATACGTATGATTTACGTCGGAAATCTCGATAGCGTCTGTAGCGTTCTCCTCGGTATACTTACTCGCTCGAAATTTCTTGCGAAGTCGATATTCACGCTGCTTGTCGGCGTTTGTTTTCCCAGATTTGTCCTTACTCGAAAGAAGTTTCTTGCGAAGTCGATATTCACGCTGCTTGTCGGCGTTTGTTTTCCCAGATTTGTCCTCCACAGATTTGTCCTCCTTACTCAAAAGAACTTTCTTGCGAAGTCGACATTCACGTTGTCTATCGGCGTCTGTTTTCACAGATTTGTTCTTACTCGAAAGAACTTCTGTTACTAATGTGGTCAATTTTCGTTTTAGCGTTGGTTTCCCTTTGATATTCACCTCGTCGTTCAGTCCATTGGTAGCTTGCGTTCGTATGAATCGTTCATACTTTTCCTCCACAGTTGTGTGCAACGAGAAAGGAGTATCGATAACAAACTTACGAAACTCTTCCGACTCCATAGTTGCCACAGTAGAACACACCAATGTAGTGTTTAATATACCTATGGAAGGCGGGCACCTCCACAAATAATCACAACACACTTAAAACCAATTACACAAATAAAATACGTAAGATTCGGAGCACACACGCGTTCACTCTGATCGCTAAATCAAGACTAACACAGGCTGGTACAGCAAGCAGCAAGTAGTGTGTGTGAGTCATCATCACTGATGACGTCACTCCCACGTCTCGCTTACAGTATAACCATATATTTATTTTTGCATGTGTAACGTCCGTCACTCCATTCCCTCCTCATTTTGTGACACACGTGTTCACATGCACACATAATCGAAAAGCTATTCCTAAAACGACGCGTCATCAAACTGGAATTTCGTTGTGCTCCAATGAATTTGGAAACAACAGGAGTCTTGCTCACTCAAGCGTGCGATTCTTCTATTTCCCCCACGAGGTACACTGGCTGCTCACTCAAGCGTACGATCTTATTGTATTTCTCCCACAAATTCACCTGACGGGAGTCCTATAAAAGCCAGAGCCAGAGAGCAGAGCGGGCAGTTATCGCAGTATCACAACAATATTCTCAGTTACAACATTCAGAGTCGTTTCCAGTCGCTCAATCGAGACAGTCGCTCAGTCATAAACGAGTGAACACTTATTCAGTTACGTCTACAACTATCGAACATCCTACACAAACCAGTTCTCATTGATGAAACGAATCGGGATGCTGTAAATAATTTATAGTTGATCACCGTAGTCTGAGAGAACACCACCTTCTCCTAGAAATTCCTCTACGTTAGTGATTATTACGACGAGTGACGTGTGCGCGAGTACGTGTGTGTGTGTGTCGTGGGGTCGTATCATCGGCGAGTTTGAGAATTACGTGTCGGACCCCTTTAACCTTCTTCCTCTCGAACTAGGCGGACTTGGTCCTGCCGTTCGAGCCAACGATCCAACCCTGAACTAGGCGGACTTGGTCCTGCCGTTCGAACCAACGATCCAACCCTGAACTAGGCGGACTTGGTCTGGCCGTTCAGGCTCCTTCCACTTCACGGTCCGGCGGACTTGGTCCAGCCGTCCGGGATCCCTGAAATCCTCTCTTTCTCTCTCTCTTTCTATCTCGCTGGGAACGAACCCGCGCCGCGCACCGTACCCCGCAGAAAACCCCATATCGAATAACTTTCGCGCCACTCTCCTATTCAATTTCCCCTTTCGAATCTATCAATCACGTCATTATTCAACATTTTTCTGTGACCCATCTCATTACCTCTCGAACCCAAGAAACTGGGACGTAACACATGTAACGATGAAAAATGTCAATGTCAATGTTAATCTGAATTTGAATTTGAATTTTAATTTGCATTTGAATTTAAAACTTGAATGTGAATGTGAATGTGAATGTGAATGTTAATGTGAATGTGAATGGGAATGTCAATGTCAATGTGAATGAGATTGTGAATGTGAATGTTAATGGGAATGTGAATTCTCTCTCTCCGCACTCTCTCTCTCTCTCCGCATTGTCTCTCTTTCTCTCTCTCTCTCTCTCTCTCTCTCTCTCTGACTCTCTCTCTCTCTCTCTCTCTCTCTCTCTCTCTCTCTTGCTCCGACACTCTCTCTCTATCTCTGTCTTTGTCTGTGGAAGGTTCTAGAGCAAACCGCATTCGAAAATAGAGATTTCATTTCAATAAATTTAGCTAAAGATTCGATTAAGACATCCGTCGGCACCTCTTCCGAGGCAATCGACGGGAATGTATAAGCTTAGTTGAACTTTTTTCGCAAATTTTAGAGTTTTTTGTTAATTAATCTATTATATGTATAATTAAGGCCTAGCAATAGTTACGGATTATTAAAATAGACAAAAAGCCGAATCCAACGATACCCCACACGAGGGGGCAGAACGTAAAGCCAGAATTTGTTTAAACAATTATAAACAAAATGGCGGATTCGGTAAACTTTTAGTGGTGGATATGGTAGTATCCCTCGAGTACAGGGAGTTTTCTAAAGGGGGGAAAAATTTTCATAAAAATTCGATCGGAGGCCCCGTTTAGAAGATACAGCGATTTTTATATTTTTAAAAAATAATTATTAATATTCGATTCGCCATATTGTCGGCCCATGCGTCAAAATGGCCGAAAAAAAGTTATTTTTGATTTAGGGGTTGACCAACAAGGAATCTCTCTCTCACTCTATCTCTCTCTATCTCTCTCTCTCTCTCTCTCTCTCTCTCTCTCTCTCACTCTCTCCCTCGCTATGACTCTCACTCTCTCTCTCTCTCTCTCTCTCTCTCTCTCTGGAAGGTTTTAGATCAAACCGCATTCGTGACACTTTTTCGTGACACTTTTCGGTAACGCTTTTCTCTGCAATTTCTCTGCTATGTGCCAAAGTAAAGACATAAAATGTCAAAAAACAGAACAAGCTTAATCACGAGAACAGAAATTTAGCAACGTTAATCTCCGCGAAGAAAGAGATACCGATAACAGTAAGCTGACGGGATCAAAGTAGTCAAATCAGTAAAAGACAGTCGAGAATAGTGTGAAAAAACAGGATAAAAAATTAAAATAATTGAAAAAAAATTTAACAGCTATCTTCCTAAAGACGCATGAAACACGATGGTAACAATTACATGAAAAAATAATTCGCACAATTCTCACAAATCGAAATTCTATCGCTTCGCCTGTCACCCACAGGCGTCGTGGTGCGATAGACTTTCATTCAATTCATCCTGTTTGTTCTCGCTTCTCTCAAATCGAATCAGCAAATATTTTGAACACTTCCAATGTTTCCGATGATGATTTGACACCCGCAAAAATAGAATAAAACGAATAAATAATTTGAAATTCAAGAAAATCATCGCGCGACAAGTCACGTAAACGCGTATAATATTACAATAAATTAAACGTTGTAACATGTCGCAAGATGAGAGCGGGAACCCTTCGGAAACGCTAGCTAATTAAATAACGCAAAAAACAACCAATCTCATCCCTCACGCAGTGAGGAATGAGAGAGATATAGAAAATAGAAGATGTCACAATAAATTAACTCAACTAAACATGCACGCACAGCTAGCATTCACTTCTCAATTGAATTAGAACTCAGAAAAGATAAATAACCCAGATCACGCGAACAGAACCCGGAATATAAATAAATAGCACGAATGAAATGGAAGTAACAGTGTGTCAAATCAGAATCGGACGATGCAGACATTCGTGAAAATAGAATAGAATCTCACAACAGTAATAACGAAGAACTCAACAATAAATTAGATATGAATTAACAATAGATGCAAAAGAATTAAACAGAATATAAATTATAACGTATAGAAAAGTCACTAATTTCGCATCGAATTAGAAGAAACACCAAAACTTGCAAGAACACAATGTTCACAGATGAAACTGATCAAAATGGTCACGAATGTCTACACAAAACAACAACAATTTGATCCTGGCAGAAGTACAACACGAATAACAGATCATTAGAAAGACGTAGACAACACCAGCGCGAACAAATAGAATAATAAATAACAAAATTAATAAGCGTAGCATCCAACCCACAGATGCAAAGCCTCACACAGGCACCTGCGAAAGAAAAATTAAGATAAATATTAATATTCCAGCAACAATCAAAAGTAAGATATATAAGTAATATATAAATATGATATCTCGATACATAGTAGAATACAAACTAGTCGGAATAAATAAATATTGTTTGCACGAACACAACCAAATCAAGGAAATGCTCGTGCAAACGAGAAAAACTTGCACATTAATCAAATTAAACAATGTACCAACCTCGAGCTTAGACACGTGCACGTTCAGCAGCAACAATCCGAAATTCAAGGAAAAGCTAAAAATAAAAACAGAATTAGCAGAAAGTAATAGTCGCGAGAAGTAAAGTAGAAATTGAAAAGAACAGCAAATAATGAACGTAAATGAAAACTGCGACTAGTTTGTAAGAAAAACCAAACGACACAATTCACAGAAAAGTAGAACAAACACGCGACAAAGTTCCAAATACTAATAAATTAAACGATAGAGTGTAATATAACTAATTAAAACCGAACAGACACGGGCACGGCACGCTCGCGAAGCGACCACGTGCACCGGTTCGAACTGTAAACAGAGAAGTTTGGCGAATCGCGTTCGATTGCGAGGGGAGCATGAGGCATCGAGCAACGATGCGATCATGCGAACCGGCGCGACGAAAATAATTAATTTTCAATTGAAGAGGCAATTTTCGATCGTCTCGAAGATCACGGTGACGATCGAGCCTCGATTACCGATCGACGAGCCACGGGAAACACCGCAAAAAAAAGAAACTTCGGATTCCCGGGGATC
The DNA here is from genome assembly GCA_916610235.2 of Lasioglossum morio. Lineage (NCBI taxonomy): Eukaryota > Metazoa > Arthropoda > Insecta > Hymenoptera > Halictidae > Lasioglossum > Lasioglossum morio. Next base: position 349,274 of record CAKAJA020000202.1, on the reverse strand, counting down.
GAACGCGCGGAATATTTTGAAAAAGTCAACAACCGAGATTGACACGAGACGCGATATATAAAAGAGAAAAAGATGCGATAAGATGTATTTATTGAAAGACGTAAAGGGAATCATAAGGGAAAAGTAGACGACAAAGGGTCAAACGATTTAATGAAAAAGAAACAAAAATAAAACAAATGAAAATAGGAAGAATCGCGGAAACATTGTTAGATGGAAAATACTATTTTCTCAATTAGTAGAACGTACAGGCAACAGGTCCTCCACCCCCAGCTCGCGATTAAAGTCTTAAACAGAAAAAAAAGAAAAACAGATTAGTGTACGTGTTCGGGATAGGAAGGGAGAATTTGGAAACCGTTAGTAGTATCGTCACTAACTAACTTTATTCTTCACTAACCCACTGGGGTTCGTCCACTTCCCTTACAAACAAAACTAAGAATATGTACACTTGTAACTTTAAGCAATACAATAAAGTTAACTTAGATGAATTTTAACTAACAAACTGCTTTGTATTTACTTCTCTGAAGTGCAGAGAATCCGGAGATGATGATGTAGCGGGCCGTAAACTCGGGTTTTGTAATAATAACGATACAATCTTCGAGTCTTAAATACGTTTATTTTCACTTATTCTCGGACTGTATTTTTCTTGCGCGTGGTCAAGCTCTTTCGCAATTTTCAATCAATCTTCTCGCTCGCTTCACACCGCACGCATACCAACTCTCACTCATTATCATTCGTACCACACGCTCTTCGTCAGTCATACCACATTCACTTCGTCAGTCGTGCCACAATGATATCTCAGTAGCGGAGATATCAAACCGTTACAACGTAAGCAAGTTAAAAAGAGATGCGAAAGATGTAGATCGTTCTAGCGAGCTAGATTAGAACTGTCGATAGATCAGCCGGCCGTTAGCCGTCACCGCCGAAAACGATTGACTAGCGGATCGATAGGGAGATCCACCAATCCGTGCGTCTAGAAGCGGTCAATAATCGATGATCATCGTCTTCGCCGACGCCGGCCAATAGCTCTGCGACCTCACGATCGATCTTCGATCTCTATCGCGATTGATAACAAGCCAATGGCTTATCGCGGACCGCGAACGCTGCAGGCCCACTCAGCCAATCCCAAACAGTACGATATCCGCGAATATACGCGAAGAGATACAATAATGAAACACTAAGCGGTCAAAGACAACGGCGAATTGAATGGGCGGGGGCGCGAAACGAAAAATCGAAAAACGAAAAACGAAAAAGAGACGCGCAGACAACTAAGCTCGAAACATTTGAGACAGCAAAGAACGAAAAGAGAGCGTTCAATAAATAGGGGAAACTTTGTAAAACGACAATAACAATAAACGCGGAATCAGGGGAATAAGTTTGACATATATCCAGATAACCAGCTGCTCCAATACTGCTCCTGTACTGCGCGGCAGCTATGTCGCGTTTTGGATTCGATCTGCCGCGAAGCTGCATCGAAAACGGTCCTCGATTCTGCATCGCCGTAAGAGGGCTACACGGTCGCATTAATGTGTCAAATGCCGTACAAGACCAGGTTGCGCCAATGTGGTAGATGTCGGTAAAGTAAATGTCTATTGTACAAATGTGTAGTAGCAGCAGCAGCACTCTTCTTTTTACCGACAACATTAATATTTATTTCAATTACATACTGGATACTATTGGGTCGTTTGGAAAGTAACTTCATTTTTCGTGTAGGGATGACAATGCTTCCATTTGTTATTACTAGACTGCGAATCTTTCTGCAAAATAAAAATTCACTACATCGATTGCAAGAAATAGAAACCAAATGGAATGTTAATTATTTCTTCAGTAAAGGAGAAAACGAAATGACTTTCCGAACGACCTAATAGTATGTAGTATGTAATTTAAATAAATATTAATTTATCTGCACAAAGTCTAAATAAAATAAATCTTATCATTTTTACACAAAGAAACATTTCTCAGTTACTTTTAAGGCTCGGTACGTTTAGAGTATTGAAACGTCGTCATGCAGAAAAATATGCTTCTAAACATTACTAGACTGCAAGAAGTTTCACTTCCACCGCGCGTGGTTTTCCACACGTATATTTTTTTTTTCTTTACACTTTTCTCTACACTTTCGGCTCCTGTTTGTAAGAAATAACTTTTCATGAATGTTACGTTAGCACAACCCTGTATATGTATTCAGTTTGATTGAAAATGTGGGATTTTACTTAGATTTTGGTAAACACACATTAGGATAATAATACTTTATAAACACCGCACTGAGCTTCTTCTGCGCGACTAATTTTGTTTTTAAATGAAAATATATTTATTCATTTTGATTGAAAACGTGGATTATACTTAGATTTTGGTAAACACACATCAGTATAATATAATAATAATATAATAGAACTGCGATCCATATTCTACGATACAGAGCTCCGCTCTTTATACAAGAGTTTTTGTTGTCGCCATAAGTAGGGTGTCTCGGTTTATGTTTACCACTGTCGCTTCCCATATTATGTTTATATTTATCACGTACACTTCAGAATCATACGTTCAGGAACGTATAATCCAATTCGTTAGCCACTGTGTTCTCCGGATCTGTCTCCGTTGGATTTTTACCTTTGGAGATATGTTCAATCCGTTGTACACGACAGAACAATGAATAATGTTCAATAACTTTGGAATCACATAACAAATGCATGTAATAGCATAAAAAGAGATGCTGTAATGATGGCAGCAATGAGAAATGTAATAGAAAGAGCGGTGCTCTGTATCGTAGAAAAATGAATCGCAGTTCCAACATCTGATGTAACTTGATTTTCTTTTGTAAGAAATAAGTTTTTATGAAAGTTACGTTTGTATAACCCTGTATATGTATTCAGTTTAATTGAAAACGTGGGATTCTACTTAGATTTTGGTAAACACACATCAGTATAATAATACTTTGTAAACACCACACTGAGCTTCTTCTGCGCGACTAATTTTGTTTTTAAATGAAAATATATTTATTCATTTTGATTGAAAACGTGGATTCTACTTAGATTTTGGTAAACACACATTAGTATTTTTATTTTATTTTTGATTTTACTTCAACTCGCCCGTAAGACGGCGCAGTCTATCTCTATATGTCTGTAGTCGTAACCATGAATTTGTAACCTTTTCGATTGATCCTACTACCGAGCATTTTATTCGTTTCGATATATTCCAAAATGTTCGCTATCATTCTAAAGATCATTGGTTGTCCCCAATCGGTGGACCGGGGTTCGAATCCCGTCGGGGTAAGAAATTATTCTTCTCCGTTCATTCTCAGTTTAAATTTTCGCGCCCCACTTTCCACTTCCGTGACATCGAAACGTCACATCCGTGACATCGAAACGTCACATCCGTGACATCGAAACGTCACATCCGTTACATTAGAAAATTGTTACCCTCAGCAAAGAAGTTTCACTTCAAAAAGTGTCGTGGATGGGAAAAGAAGCTTTATATATGTCGGCTGAAGCGCTTCGGGCTACCCGAGTGCTTCGAGCTGCCCCGTGGTTTCGTGCTGCCCGGGAGTGACTCGACGTCGTCGGGCGGGTTCGGAAAGAATCGGACAAGTTCGGGCGAGCGAGTTATCGCGATACCCCAGATTCAACTCTGCGTTCCCGCGAACTTGTCCGCTTCTGTCCGAAACTAAATTGAATGTTATCTCTTCCCTTAATGATTTTAATAGAGGAGAAATCATATATTGACATCTTCAATTTTAAGAATTTTCCAACAACTATCAATTTCATCTACTCAATTTTGCTATAAATGCATAATGATCCGCAGTCTATCCATGACACATCAGACGGCCCGAGAGTGGCCCGACTTCGTCGAGTGATTTGAGCAGTTGGTGATTTGAAAATTATAGTCAACACGTGTTGGTCGAGAAAGTGTCGACTTCAAGCTCAATAGTAATGACCTGTTATTAATCTATCCATATAGAACAGCCCCGGGAACGTCACTGAAAGAAATCGTGTCTATCGGGTTGTGGGTCTCCCTAGTCCTACCACAGCAGCGCGCCCGAAGTCTCAATGTTCTGACTTCGACGGTGCACGCTACGTAGTATGTACATGTATGTGTGGCCGCTAGGGGTGTGCGGGCCGCACGATTTTCAACACAGAATCTGGCTGCAGGAGCCTAGCCGTAGCCAAAATCTGTGTCCGAGCGTACCCTCACTCTCTCCAGCCCCGGGAACGGCAGAAATCGGGTCTATCGGGTTGTGGGTTTCCCTAGTCCTACCACAGCCGTCGCGCCGAAAAAATTAATTATATATATATATATAATTAATTTATATATATATACATCTTTATTGATTCCCCTCGGGGTTACAATCCTTTTACATACTTTCCTCCTTTTCCGCTCCCTTTACTCTTACAATCTAGCCTTATCGCTAACTTATTATCTAACTTACAACTACTTTAACCTACTATATATATATAGAGAGAGAAACAATATTTACAACAGTTTTTTTTTTTTTTTTTTAATCTATATACAATGTTTTTTTGACCTTCTCTTCCGGCTGCCTGACACTACTTTCCACTTTCTCATTCTCATTCATACCCTCCCTCCACCTCTCCACCCTCCTCATCCATTCCTCTCCTCCTCCCTCATCATCCAAAACTTCCCCCATTCTCTCTGTCCATCCACTTCCTTCCTCCGCTCTCATACAAATCTCCCAAACATGTTCCCATGTTTCCTTCTCCCATCCACATACTCTGCATCTTTTCCATTCTTCATCCATCCAATACCTTCCCTCCCTCATCTCATTCCCCAATCTAAACCTCGCTACCCTTTGCCACCTACTGTCTCCCAATCCTTTCTTTAAGTAACCTGGCAGTCCCTCCCCCTTTATCATCCTATACCACCTGTTATATTCCGACTCGTTTATCTTCTCCCACCTTTCCTCCCTTTGTATTCTCTTTTCCCTTCTCACTACCTCCTCACTACCTTCTGCCTCCTCTATAGTCCATCCCCTCCCCTCAAAAAATTCTGCCCTCTCTTTCTCCCACCCACTCCTTTCCCCCCCTTACCTTCTTTTGTCTTTAAATCTTCCAGGCATAATCTCGCTAACTCCCCCCCTCCCCCTTCTACCAACTTTTTCTCGTATCCCCATGCCCTTAACCCCGCCCTTCGCCTCAGCAACTCTCTTTGTAATTCTTCCCTTACCATATATCCAGGTGTGCATCTATCTACCCCCAACACCCATTTTAAGAACCTTTCCTGCATTTTTTCCAGCCCATCCCTTTCCTCCCACCCCCATATCTCCACACCATAGCTAACCATTGCCCACACCAACTTATCGAAGAGCCATATCCTCCTACCCCAGTCCTTCCCAAATTTTCTCTTCCCAATTCCCCATACTTGCCCCATAATCGCCGCTCCTTTCCTCAGCCTATCCTCCACTTGTGCTTTTTGACTCCCATCTCTCCTAATTATGTAACCTAAGTATTTAAATTCTCCCACCTCCTCAATCTTCTTCCCTTTCCACCTCCAATTTACCTTTTTCCATCTTCCCCCACCCTTCCTGCATCTCAGAATCTTAGATTTCTGCGCGTTTAACTGTAGTTTCTTTCCATCCAAGTACCTTTCTAGCCCTCCGATCATTCCCCTCATTCCCTTCTCCTCTTCCGCTAGTACCGCAATATCATCCGCGTACGCTAGCGTGTATATCTTCCTCTCCCCTATCTTTACTCCCCCCCATCCCCCCTTCTCCAGTACCTCATCTATATCCGCCAGCAGCAACGTGAACATTAACGGACTAAGTGGGCATCCCTGCCTCACCCCCCTGGCTGTCCAGAACTTTTCCCCTTCCTCTTCCCCTATTCTTACTTTACAGGAAAAATTCTTATCGATCGAAATTTGAAATATAAATTATAAATGTGATATCGGCGCCAGGTTCGATCACTTTAGAAACAAACAACAAATGTGCAAATTAAATATTTGAATTTCTCAACGTTTCGATCCCTATGTGGATCATTATCAAGAGACTAAATTTTTGCGTCTGAAAAAGAAAAAGGAAGTAAATATTTTCAATACAGAAAACAACCGTAATCAAAATAACACAGCCGTGAAAATTAACGAAAAATTAGTATTCGGAAAAAACCATAAAAAAAGAGATTTAGTACATACTTGCTGTGATAGAAAAGGACAAAAACTTTTAAACACATAATTATGAGTCACAGAAACTGTGGAAGATTAGCAGGTGGATCACGACACTGTTTCATAATGTTTTAATGTTTTAATCACAAAAGCGTGTGTCACATGGACGATAGCGTGTACAGTAGATGAATAGGTTATGATAGATGACATGGTAGATGGCGCAAGGTGTGCGACTTTAAGGCAAATTTTCAACACTCCCCCGTAAAGAGCAATCCTTGCGCTTATTTGTGCACACAGAAAGATAGATATTTTCCTTTTTTAAATCTAACATTTTAAACCGATTTTTTTAATACATTTCTGATGCTTTGGCATCGACAAACTTTTGGTTAGGACATCCGCGGGCATCTTTTCGGTCGAAAGATACTCCACGCGAATCTCTCCCGCTTCAATAGAATCGCGCACAAAATGATGTCTAATGTCAATGTGTTTGGTACGCTCATGGAAAACGGGATTCTTTGCTATTAACGCGGCACTTTGATTGTCACATGAGATCACGGTTGTTTCCTGCTTTCCAGTGATTTCCGACAAGAATCTTCGGATGTGGATGGCTTCCTTTGTTGCTTCCGATAACGCCATGTATTCGGCTTCTGCGCTGGACATGGCGACTGTTTTCTGCTTTTTCGACGACCAACTGACCGCTCCGCCAGCCAATTTAAATAGGTAACCTGTATATGACCTTCGGTCATCGATGCTAGCACCCCAATCAGCGTCAATTAAATTATGACCTGTTTTAGTCAAGATTAGTTCCACGTCCTTTGTATTCTTCAAGTAGCGCAAAATTCGTTTTGCGGCCTTCCAGTGCTCTTCGCCCGGGTCTTCATTAAATTGACTGAGGGCGCTTACTGCGTGAGATATGTCTGGGCGTGTACTTGTGGCCAGATACATTAGCGACCCGATGAGGTTCCTAAACGGAACTTGGCTCATCCTATATCTCTCCTCATCCGTCGTAGGACACATCATTTTTGACAATTTGATCGCGGGATTCATTGGTGTAGAAACCGTCTTGCAATCTTCCATGTTGAATCGCCGCAATACGTCCTGCACGTACTTTTTCTGTGACATGCGTAGTTCGTTTTTAGATTTGTCTTGTGTAAACTCTATTCCAAGACAATAATGAAGCAATCCTAAATCTTTCATGTCAAAGGATTTTGAGAGGATTTGTTTTATCTCAACCATTTTCCTTGGGTTATTGGATGCTATAATTAAGTCGTCAACATAGATTGCGACTAATGTTAGTTTACCATTGACTTTGTGAACGTAAACACACGCGTCGGCGTCAAGTGATTTTAAATTCAGCTCCTTCAACTTCAGATCAAGCCTTTTGTACCATTGACGGCCTGATTGCTTTAATCCGTATATTGCCTTATGTAAAAGACATACCTTCGACGTCTCTTTAGTTTGTTTGTCTTCAAGAACGTCAGACAGTCCCTCTGGAAGCTCCATGTGGATTTCTTCCTCGATATTGCCATTTAAGTAGGCACTGACGGATTCGAGTTGATGAACTTGTAATCCCAATTCTGCTGCAAGTCCCATTATGGTTCGAATGGAGCCCATTCTTGCTACCGGCGCAAAAGTTTCGTGGAAGTCCACGTTGGGTTCCTGAGCGAAACCCTTGGCCACTATCCTGGCTTTCCGACGCTGCACAGTACCATCGGCCTTGAGTTTGGTGCGCAGGACCCATCTCGATCCTATAATTTTTCGACCTTTCGGACGATCAACGAGAGTCCAAGTATTGTTTTTTATTAAGGCTTGGTACTCACTTAGCATGGCTTCTCTCCATTCGCGTGCTTCTGGAGACGACATTGCTTCTTTTGCAGTGCAAGGATCTTCTTTTTCAGTTAATCCGGCATATTCGATAAATTGGCATTGACACGTTGAGGGATTTTCGTGGTCAACTTGATCTGTTTCGAGGTTTTCTTCTTGTTGAACTTCCAGTACAGGAAACATATGCGGTTGCATTTTGGGTCTACCTCTCCGGCCTGTGAGGATTTTCTTGGGACGTCCTGGTCCGATTTTCATTCTCGGCACTTCGTTTGGCGTTCCATTTTCTTCATGCTCATCTTGCAGAAGAGTTGCCTCTTTGGTGTTTTCGGTTGATGAGGTAACTTCAATTTCGTGATTTCCTTCCTCTTCGGTGGAGTTCAAAATTTGCTTCCCGCGCTGTAGCGTTTCTTCGTTCACAAAATCCTCGAATTTTTGTACTTCTCCAAAGGTTTTGATGAATTTAACGTCGCGGCTTCGACGAATTTCTCTAGCTTCGGGATCCCACAGTCGGTATGCCTTTGAATCGGTTGAATATCCGACAAAAAGACATTCGATTGTTCGATCACCGAATTTTCCCTTAGATGTCTTTCTCTCATTTGATTTGTCCAACATGTAGTCTTTGGAGCCAAAGATTTGGAAGTGAACAGCTGTAGGAATTTTTCCTTTCCAGATTTCATGAGGAGTTTTACCCTCTAGACTTTTCGTTGGGCATCTGTTTCGGATGTAAGCCGCTGTTAAAATTGCTTCTGCCCAAAAAACTTGGGGGAGGCCCGACTGAAGCAACATGCATCGCGCCATCTCCACAAGGGTTCGATTCCAGCGCTCTGCGACACCATTTTGTTGTGGGGTGTATTCTATTGTGAGTTGATGGTTGATCCCTTCCTTTTTTAGGTAGTTTTCAAGTTCGTTGCTTCGATATTCTCCTCCGTTGTCTGACCTTATGGTTTTAATGTGTCTTCCTGTTTGTTTTTCAACTTTGACCTTGAATTCTAGGAATTTTTGGAAAAACTCACTTTTCCTTTTTAAAAAATATATCTCGCACCATTTTGACTTGTCGTCGATGAAGGTTAGGAAGTACCATGAACCAGCAAGAGATCCCACCTTCATTGGACCACAGAGATCCGTATGGATCAATTCCAAAATTTCTGTCGACCGTGAGATTGATCTTGTGAATGGAGTTTGCGTCTGTTTTCCTCTTATACAGATTTCACAGATTTGCAACTTTTCACGGTGATCAACTGTGACTCCGTGTATCCTACCGTTTCGGATCAAATCCTTTAGGTCCTTTGCGTTTAAATGTCCAAATTTCTCATGTAATTCCTGAAGGTTTGACGTGTTGCTTTGCGAGATGTTGGCTTCTTCAGTCTTTTCTTTTAGAAAGTATAAGTCCTTCTCTCGCTTGGCTTTGAAAATCTCTTTCCCAGTTTTTTGGTTGATTATTACTGCACATCCTTTTTGGAATAGAACGTCAAAACCGTTGTCTGTGATTTTGGCAACAGACAATAAATTTGATCGGAGATCTGGAACAAATAATGTTTTTTGAAGTTTTGCCGAAGAATTTTCATCGATTTTTAGTTTTACTGATCCAATTCCTTCTATAGGAGTTGATTCGGAGCTTGCTAAATTTAATGTGTTTGCATTGCTTTTCCCAATGCCTTCAAATTTTTCTTCATAGGGGCACATGTGCGACGAAGCACCAGAATCCAGACACCATGTGTTTTTTAGGTTAGGTGTAGCCATGTTGGCTACCTTTGTTTCTGACACTATTTCAGTTTTCATAGCCACCTCTGCCATTTTTGATGTTTCCTTTGCATCTGACTTCCTGTCGTTTTCCGGTCGTCGTGACCTACAGTCTTTTGTCATGTGCCCATACTTCTTACACTTTTGACATTTAAATTTTGATTTCTCGCTCCCCCTTTCAGATGATTGGTTGTCAAGATCTCTGCTACCAAAGTTACGTGATGATTGTTTCCATGCTACCATGGCATCGGATTTTTCATCTTTGTTTTTCTTCCTCACCTGATATTCGTCTAATAATTTTATTTTTAGTTCTTCAGGGGTAGGTAGTTCCTGTCGTGACTTGATGGCCACTCTCAATGATTCGTAGGACTTTGGAATGCTAGAAAGTAAGAGAATGACTGTCATTTCTTGGGGAATTTGTATCTGCATGGCTTCCAGTTTATTTACGGTGTCGAAGAAATTTGATACGTGATCTCTCATGTCCTGAGATTCCTCCATCTTGTGGTGAATCAGTTCCTCTAGCAACATTGCTTTTCGCGTGGGCCCTTCCGACTCGTAAATAGTTTTTAATTTTTGCCAAACTTCTCTGGACGTGTTGCATCTACTTACGTGTTTCAATTCTTCTGGACTTATTGCGAGGATAATGTCAGACATGGCCTTCTCGTCAGCGATTTCTCAAGCTGTAATATCGGCTGCATTGTCACCTGTGGCAGTGGGTTTCTGTTTAATTCCGTTAACAAATCCCCACGCGTCGTTCTTCACGAGCAATGCCTTCATGTGGATTTTCCAAGTGTCGTAATTTTCTTTCTGAAGGGGTGGAATTTTAATCGTTAGTTGACTCATTTTCGTTTTGTATGAACAGAGAAAATAAAACAAAAAAAATATGCTCGAGTTTTCTTCGAATGATTAATTTCTTTGCTGTCGATTCGTGTATAACAAAGAGCTTTCGTTTCTCGCTTTCCTTTCTCGACGCAAGCACGTGGCGAGGAGAGTGATTTCCACGATTCGAATTTTTCCTTTTTCAGTCCTCACGATTTATATTTCCAACTTCACTTTTAGCGCAGTTTATAGTGAGCCTGGGCCCATAACCTGTGGAAGATTAGCAGGTGGATCACGACACTGGTTTTGTTTATAATAATGTTTTAATCACAAAAGCGTGTGTCACATGGACGATAGCGTGTACAGTAGATGAATAGGTTATGATAGATGACATGGTAGATGGCGCAAGGTGTGTGACTTTAAGGCAAATTTTCAACAGAAACCACACTTAAGCCATAGCCGGCAGAGATGTAACTGAAGCACAAAACGTGCTAGCCGGAAAACAAAGCAGAATATTATATGTGATAGGCCAGAACTGATTGGTCGATCGATATCAATCCATGGTGGCACGTAATAAGTATTGGCGGCAAACTTGAAAGGAAAATAGATGTAACTAAGCATATTTACGTTTCCAAACAAAAACCTTCTACGTGAATTAAAGGAAAAACCCAAATGGGATGGAACAGAAAATAAATTTAATAAACAGAAAAAATAATATTGTCTGTAATTCATTAGAATCTGACCACAAAAATAAACAAGCCATATTTAACTTCAAAAACATGAAATAAAATTATAAAGTAAACAAAAAAAAAAAAAGAGAAAAAAGAAAAAGAAAAAAAAACGGAAATATTGTTTAAGGCGGAATCTAATGTTAAATTGGAAAAAACCCATCATAAACATTACTGTCTCAGTAATGCCGCGTAATAGTCATGAATTTTTGGGTTCTCATACCTGAGATTTACGCTATGGTTTTTAATCATATGGATAGTTTCCAATAATAACCTACGAAAAAAATTAGATTCCCTGTCAATAATCTTTACGTTATTGAAGTCAAAACGATGGTCATATTCTAATGAGTGTTTTGTCAAAGCAGTGTGCTTTGTGGAAGGAAGAAAAATGTTTCTTTTATGCTCAGTTACACGTGTATCTATATGCCTACCAGTTTGTCCAACATACGTTGTATCACAACCCATACAAGGTATCTCATAGACAACGTTACAGTTTTTGGTTAACGGAATTTTATCCTTAATGGGAGGAAACCATTGTTTCATATAAAATGGTATGTTAAAGATAGTATGAATGCCAACTTTCCTGAAAATCCTTTGAATGTCAAAAGAGATATTATTAACAAAAGGAATAACAACCGTATTTTTAAAATTAATCGGACCTGTTTCCAAAAATTTTTTTTCTTTTAGTTGAGTGACTAAAAGGGGATTATAAATTTGAAAGATCCTTTTCTTAATAATATTTTCAACAAAGAAAGTAGGGAAATTATTTGTTTTCAATACTTTCCTTATGAGATCTAAATTTTCAGGTCGAAATTCAGGATTAGATAGCAAAATGGCACGATCTACCAAGCCCTTAACTAGACCTGCTTTGTGTTGTAAAGGGTGAGCCGAAAAAAAGTTTATATATCTGCCAGACCATGTAGGTTTATGGTACCAGTTTGTAATGAGGGCTGTATCTGCTCTAATTATTTTAATATCCAGAAAGTTTATACAGGAATTCGCTTCAAGTTCATAAGTGAATTGGATTCTATTATGGAAATTATTAAAGTTGCTAAGCAATTTGCTTATGAACTTGAAGCGAATTCCTGTATAAACTTTCTGGATATTAAAATAATTAGAGCAGATACAGCCCTCATTACAAACTGGTACCATAAACCTACATGGTCTGGCAGATATATAAACTTTTTTTCGGCCCACCCTTTACAACACAAAGCAGGTCTAGTTAAGGGCTTGGTAGATCGTGCCATTTTGCTATCTAATCCTGAATTTCGACCTGAAAATTTAGATCTCATAAGGAAAGTATTGAAAACAAATAATTTCCCTACTTTCTTTGTTGAAAATATTATTAAGAAAAGGATCTTTCAAATTTATAATCCCCTTTTAGTCACTCAACTAAAAGAAAAAAAATTTTTGGAAACAGGTCCGATTAATTTTAAAAATACGGTTGTTATTCCTTTTGTTAATAATATCTCTTTTGACATTCAAAGGATTTTCAGGAAAGTTGGCATTCATACTATCTTTAACATACCATTTTATATGAAACAATGGTTTCCTCCCATTAAGGATAAAATTCCGTTAACCAAAAACTGTAACGTTGTCTATGAGATACCTTGTATGGGTTGTGATACAACGTATGTTGGACAAACTGGTAGGCATATAGATACACATGTAACTGAGCATAAAAGAAACATTTTTCTTCCTGCCACAAAGCACACTGCTTTGACAAAACACTCATTAGAATATGACCATCGTTTTGACTTCAATAACGTAAAGATTATTGACAGGGAATCTAATTTTTTTCGTAGGTTATTATTGGAAACTATCCATATGATTAAAAACCATAGCGTAAATCTCAGGTATGAGAACCCAAAAATTCATGACTATTACGCGGCATTACTGAGACAGTAATGTTTATGATGGGTTTTTTCCAATTTAACATTAGATTCCGCCTTAAACAATATTTCCGTTTTTTTTTCTTTTTCTTTTTTCTCTTTTTTTTTTTTTTTTTTTACTTTATAATTTTATTTCATGTTTTTGAAGTTAAATATGGCTTGTTTATTTTTGTGGTCAGATTCTAATGAATTACAGACAATATTATTTTTTCTGTTTATTAAATTTATTTTCTGTTCCATCCCATTTGGGTTTTTCCTTTAATTCACCTAGAAGGTTTTCGTTTGGAAACGTAAATATGCTTAGTTACATCTGTTTTCCTTTCAAGTTTGCCGCCAATACTTATTACGTGCCACCATTGATTGATATCGATCGACCAATCAGTTCTGGCCTATCACATATAATATTCTGCTTTGTTTTCCGGCTAGCACGTTTTGTGCTTCAGTTACATCTCTGCCGGCTATGGCTTAAGTGTGGTTTCTGTGACTCATAATTATGTGTTTAAAAGTTTTTGTCCTTTTCTATCACAGCAAGTATGTACTAAATCTCTTTTTTTTATGGTTTTTTCCGAATACTAATTTTTCGTTAATTTTCACGGCTGTGTTATTTTGATTACGGTTGTTTTCTGTATTGAAAATATTTACTTCCTTTTTCTTTTTCAGACGCAAAAATTTAGTCTCTTGATAATGATCCACATAGGGATCGATACGTTGAGAAATTCAAATATTTAATTTGCACATTTGTTGTTTGTTTCTAAAGTGATCGAACCTGGCGCCGATATCACATTTATAATTTATCTTACTTTACACCTTGTTTCTCTTAAAATTTCTTCGCACCTAGATATTAACCCCTCCCTCACCCCCCTTTTCCTCATCGATGCTACCAGAACTTCCCTATCTACGGAGTCAAAGGCCGCCTTTAGGTCCACAAATAGCACTATCATCCTTCTTTTTCTCTTCATCACCTGCCTGTTTATCAGATAGTTAAGCACATATACGTTGTCAATACACCCCAATCCCTTTCTGAACCCCGTTTGACTTGCCGGCAGTAATCTCTTCCCTTCTACTTCCTCTCTCATTCTTTCCGCCAACACTGCTGCATACACCTTGTATGCAGTTTGTGTCAGCGTAATCCCCCTATAATCCTTCATCTCCCTACTTTCCCTCTTCTTCGCAACTGGCACAACCACCCCCTCCGCCCATTCATCCGGCCACCCCTCCCCTCTCCATACCCTGCTACATACCCTCCACAGCCATTCCTCCGCTTCACATCCCCCATATTTCCATACCTCGTTCTATTATCGTCCTATTACCTTCGTTTCAATTAAATCATGCTTTTCATTGACAATTATGATACATAACATATTTAAAAAAAAATACTGAACGCAATGAAAATAATCGTTAAACATTTGTATCTTTGATATGCGCGATCTTACAGGTCTCACAAGGTTCCTCTTCCTAACAAGTAAGGATCTTTTCGGTGAACCTTCCACTATGTGACGTGACAAAAATTATTTCCAAGTGCGTCCGGGTCTTCAAGATATTGTTATCTGAAGACATCCGCGTCGCGTTATCCTGTCCGCGCTCGGACGCAATACAGCAGAATTGTCAGCGATCGTTAGACACTACCGCGATCGGAATATGTTTTTCGCGAACAATTGCTGAATGATCTGATCGTGGCTTCGCGTTTCCGCAATTCGAAAAGATCGGCAGTGCAACCAAACATAACGATTTTAAAAAATACAGGACGTCAAGTAGTATAAAAATGTCAAGGATCACTACCAATCACGGCACAATTTACCGACTGCTAATGTTTTTGACAATGATGTACCACAACAAAAAATTCTGAAAAAAATTGACAACACTGCCTGTTATAGTAATTTATCAGGGAAACAAACACTAGAATGGCATGTTTTCATATTTTGGAGAAAAAAATATTTTTCCGTATTTTTTGGGGGGGTTTTTCATTTTTTACGACCACAGTTTGCAACAAAATAATCTGAAAAAATTCTCAAAAATGCGTCTTACGATACAAAATATGTCACATTTTTTCAGATTTTTAAAAGGCATTGAGACCGGAAAATGCGCAGAAGAGCGCAAAATCTAATTTACCCGGTAACTACCCTTACGGGTAATTTAGGGGGTTGAATTTTTGCTCAGAGGGGTTTTTCTTGGTCAGCTTTCGAATGGTTCAATAACCACTGAAAAACCTCCAAGGGCAGTTTTGATGATCATATTCGGCTAGGCCCTTTAAATCACTCTGACGGCTCATCGAAAAAGACGTAGAAAAAGAATTAGCTTAAATTTTTCGGCTCCATACAGTTGATGGTCGAGATTGAAAAAATAATTTTGTAATAGCCCAATCCTTTCTGAATAAAACCACCGAAAAAAGTATAGCTCAATCGGATTTCAACAAAAAAATGATTTCATTAGTTTTGTTGACAAAAATTTCGAGTTTTTGCAAAATACTGAGGTGGTAGACAAATTTTGAGACGAGATTTGAAATAAGCGTGGAAGAATCTACGGGAAATGATGTACAGCATGTTGCAAAAAAAGCTTTTCCATTCGTGGTATTGTGAAAATCATGATTTTACTAAAATTGTGCTGGTTTAACGAATTTTGTCGAGGTTAAAAAACGTTCGTACTATAATCTCCCTACTTTCCCCATATTCTGCAAAGTTTGAGCTTTAATTTTTAAAAAAATCATCGTTCTATCTCTTTTCTATCGAAAGTTCTTTGATTTTAACACAGAATTCATCGGGTTGGCGACCCGGCGGTGAGGATCCTTGCAGCGACCCGTGCAGCGACCCAAAAGCTGCACGGGTTGCTGCACGGGTCGCTGCAAGGACTGCTTCCTGGATCGCGACGGAATGCATAAAAAAGTTTGTCGGTACTGACCAGTCGTGGACCCGCTAGGGGACTCATCGGTAAAGCTACCCAGCAGGCCCTACCTGAGACGCTGCGATATCGTTAGACGGTTTAAAACTGTATATATAGAAATCGGTGACGGATCAGGTAGCAGCGAGAAAGGTCTTTGCATGACTGTCTGTCCATCTTGTGGCGAGTGTAGGAAATTAGCTGCCACAAAAGATTACAAATTTCAATAATTTATTTCATTTGTATCGAAAGTTCTTTGGATAGAAGAAGAGAGCGAGTTATCGCGATACCGGAGATTCGACTCTGCGTTCGCTCGAACTTGTCCGCTTCTCTCCGAACGCTTCCGATGGAGTGGAGTCACGCTCGGGGCACCCGGCCGATGTGTCACGGATAGACTGCGGATCTTTGTGCAAATTAAAAAATGTCGGCGTCGATTACAAGAAATAGAAACTAAATTGAATGGCATCTCTTCCCTTAATGATTTTGGCCACAGCCAGGCCAACACCAAAGCTCGCCAGGCTATGGACTATAAGGTCCTGTGCCCGGTGACAATGATTGATTATTCTTATTCATCGACACCTTGACCTTGCCTGGCCATGCCAAGTATTTGACTTCCAGGCCGCAGACATCTAGGCAAATGTCTAGATGTTACATTTTATCTTCACATTATTAAAATGTCCGCGATATGAGTAATGGAATGTATTGAGTGCATTTTTGGCATATTGCGATGAAAATATGCTACTGTTGAACATAGCATTTAAGCTGTGTATAGCTGTGTCACCAGTTAGAAAGCACCGAATCTTACATTGTGTTACACAGTGTCGCCTTTGCAGATTCATGGAATGCACCTTTATGTACTTGCAGCTCATTTCGATTTCACATATTTTTTTATATTGTTTATTATCTTTTATCTTTTTTCCTTTTGATGTATGATTTTCTTCTATTTTTGTGTGATCTTCTTTTTTTGTGATATTATATTACTATCTTCTATTTTTTTGTGTTCATAATTATTATGCCGTGTTAGCGGCTTAATTCAATTCATGTACTTGGCGTAACTTTTTTACTTTTTTGAAGTTTTGATTGGTCGCATCTTTTTCTCTTTTATATATCACGTCTCGTGTCAATCTCGGTCGTTAACTTTTTCAAAATATTCCGCGCGTTCGATCCCCGGGAATCCGAAGTTTCTTTTTTTGCGGTGTTTCCCGTGGCTCGTCGATCGGTAATCGAGGCTCGATCATCACCGTGATCTTCGAGACGATCGAAAATTGCCTCTTCAATTGAAAATTAATTACTTTCGTCGCGGCGGTTCGCCTGATGGCATCGTTGCTCGATGCCCCATGCTCCCCTCGCAATTGAACGCGATTCGCCTAACTTCTCTGTTTACAATTCGAACCGGTGCACGTGGTTGCTTCGCGAGCGTGCCGTGCCCGTGTCTGTTCGGTTTTAAGGCCGCTGCACACTAGGACGCCCCTCCGCCAGCTCAGCACAGCGCCGCCTCGCCGAGCTGGTGGAGAGAAAGAGAGAAAGAGTGGAGAAAAATTTTGTTTCTCTTTCTCTCCACCAGCTCGGCGAGGCGGCGCTGTGCTTGCGCTGGCGGAGCGGCGGTGTAGTGTGCAGCGGCCTTTAATCACCCAGCTAACCACGCGTGCCTTGAGCCAAGCCTCCTTTTTTTTTATAGTGCGGAAATGCGTTACGCATACCCTGGCCCCCCAAGGGGCCATTGATGTTGATCGCCGTATCATTGGATATCTCCAATGCATTCAACACCCTGCCCTGGAAGGAGATGGAGAGGGCCCTTGAACATTTCGAGGTGCCTCTCTATCTCCGGGCGGTGCTCAGGCACTACCTCCGCGGCAGAGAGGTAGGATTCACCGGCCGGTATGGTATTCCATACCGGAGGGAGATGTGCCGCGGGGTTCCTCAGGCATCGGTCCTTGGACCATTCCTGTGGAACCTCGGATATGACGCGGCACTAAGGGTTTCCCTGCCCGCCGCAACGGGTGTCATCTGTTATGCGGATGACACCCTGGTATATGCGGTGGGGAGGGATTGGGGAGGGGCAGGACGCCTCGTGGAGTCCGCCCTGGACTGTGTCGTTGGCCGGATTCGGGGTATGGGGCTGGTTGTGGCCGCCGCGAAGACCGAGGCGATTTGGATGTACAAATCGTCTCGGTCGCGGCGGCCGCCCCAAGATTTCCGGATCCGGTTCGTCGATACCCCCGTCGAGGTCAAGCCCACGATGAAATATCTGGGCCTGATCCTCGACGGTCGATGGCGCTTCGAAGAACACTTCGATCTCCTGGGCCCCCGATTGGAGAGGACAGCAGCCGCACTCGCGAGGCTGCTGCCCAATATCGGGGGGCCCCAGATGAAGGTCCGCCGCCTCTATTCGGGTGTGGTGCGGTCTATTGCCCTTTATGGGGCCCCCGTATGGTACCGCTCGCTCGAGGTCAGCCGGTGATCCCGACAACTCTTTCAGAGGGTTCGTCGCCGGCTGTCCCTGCGGATCATACGGGGTTACCGCACCATCTCCACCGAGGTGGCGCACAGTGGTCCGGATTGAAAAATCGTGACCCATTTGGTTATAACTTTTGAACCAGTAGAGATATTGCAATGAAATTTTCACTAAAAATATTTAAAAAATAGTAATTTTTAACTATAGATAATTAAAATTTTTTTGCATTTGTTAAACAATAATTTTTTATTAATTTTTATCGATATTTTTGATTAAAAAAAAAAATTTTAATATAATCTTACGAACTATTTTTTACTTTCTAAGCATGTATTTTTTTTAATATTTATGTATCATACATGTAATGTTTTATGGCATACGTAAAATATAAATTCGAGAAATCTTGTTGCAATCAAATCATACTAAAATTACCGAAGAGACAAAATGCACCACAAGCGTGTCAAAGATATTTTTTTAACAATTTATAATAATTATAATTTTTTTATTGGAAAATCGTGAACCATGTTCGTGTAACTTTTAAATCTTAAAAGATATAGGCGTGAAACTATAACACTATCTATAACTAAACCACTAAACTGATAAACTGATAATCAAAATAAAAACCTAATAGAACTGTAAAGAAACAAAATGATACAATAACTGAACAAGAACTTTTTTGAACGGCCAGAACGTAAAAATGTTGTGAATATCTCGCTATGAAGGCTCGAATGATTCTGAGACGTCCAAATGCGAACAGAGAGTTGAAAACTGCTTATCTGTACCATAGTATAAACATATGAAGTGCCTGTAACCTAAACATTTTCCTAACGAGCGAAGGTTCTCGTTCCTAGTTCGTTCGTTTTGTTCCTGGCGGAGTTTCATCCATCCCGCGCGCGGTGCATTGATGCATTCAAACAATAATATTTATCTTGGGGGGATGTCGGGGGAAAAAATTTTTGTGGGATGTTGTAGAGGAAGGAATGCCGAAAAATTTCCGATATGACAGTAAGGTGAAATGAGCTGGACTTGAAAGATATCCTCTATCAATTAAAGACAATCATAAGAATTTTTCATCATTTTTTCAGTTCTACTTTACTAATCTATTCTATACAGTAATTATTAATTTAAGGTATGATTTCTCATCGTCGAAGAATGCTTTTCATCGAGAAATAAACCTCCAATCAAAATATTAAATGAAATCGCCAAGGTTCTTAGAAGAAGAAAGGCAATTTCATTAGAGAAAAAACATCATTTCTAGAATGCCCAAATTTGATATTCGTTTTCTCTGAAACTATTTATTCAAGTTCATTAATATTTTATTTTTGAGATATATGGACATTTAGGAACAAGAATCTGTTAAGTAGAAGTCGATATCTAAAAGTTGATTTTTGGCCAAATGGATCACGATTTTTCAATCCGGACCACTGTGTGGCGGGCCTCCTGGCTGTTGCTCCGCCCCTTCAATTGGAGGCGGCGGAATGGGCGACTGTATATCATATCACTTGCCGGTTCCGCCGCCCCTATGGGGTGGAGCTTACAGACGAGGAGGGACAGGAGATCGAGGATCTGAAGCGCCAGGCACGGCAGGAAGTGTTCGACCGATGGAGGCAAATGTTGGCCTCCTCGGATCGTCCACTCGTCCGGGCCCTCCGAAAGGTGAGGCCTCGTGAAAGGTCAACCCAATTCGACTCCTGCACCAGTCCTCGAACCGGGGATGGGCGACAGCCGCTTCCCGGAGGAGGCGCAGATGCTCTAAAGCGTCTATAGTGGAGCGCCCCCTCCGGAATCCAAACTGGGTGTCGCTCAGCTCGGGACCACGCCGCGATAGGTGCTCTCGGAGGCGGGCAGCAATTATTCTTTCGAACAGCTTGCCCGCCTCGTCGAGTAAACATACCGGCCGGTAAGCGGAGGGACGATCCTTGGTGTTTGGGATTGGCTGAGTGGGCCTGCAGCGTTCGCGGTCCGCGATAAGCCATTGGCTTGTTATCAATCGCGATAGAGATCGAAGATCGATCGTGAGGTCACAGAGCTATTGGCCGGCGTCGGCGAAGACGATGATCATCGATTATTGACCGCTTCTAGACGCACGGATTGGTGGATCACCCTATCGATCCGCTAGTCAATCGTTTTCGGCGGTGACGGCTAACGGCCAGCTGATCGATCGACTAGTTCTTATCTAGCTCTCTAGAACGATATACATTTCGCGAATCTCGCTAACTTAGCATACGTTGTAACGGTTTAATATCTCCTCTACTGAGATATCATCATCTCCGGATTCTTTGCACTTCAGAGAAGTAATTACAAATCCGTTAGTGGGTTAAAATTCATCTAATGTAACTTTATTATAATAAAAAAGTTACAAGTGTACATATTCTTAGTTTTGTTTGTATGGGAAGTGGACGAACCCCAGTGGGTTAGTGAAGTATAAAGTTAGTGACTATACGACTAAAGGTTCTTCCAAATTCTCCCTTCCTATCCTGAACACTTAGGTTTCCCACTCTTGTGGAGAAGGACAAGGACCGCCTCTTTCCAACATCTGGGGATGGTCCCCCGGCTCAGGCTTGCATCCAAGGTGCTCCTGAAAGCCGGGGCGAGGACCTGCAGTGCCAAGGCCATGATTCCGGCGGGAACGCCGTCAGGACCGGGGGCTTTCTTCCCCCTACCTTGACGCTCCCGGAGGGCCACGGACAGCTCCCTCGGAGACCCGGAGTTCGTCCGACCAATCTAAATTGGTCGGCTCCGGGACGCGTTCCTCACCCTCCTCCTCCCCAGTTGTGGGGGGGAAGAGGGTACCAACTACGCGTCCCAAGAACTCCGAGTCCATACTCACCGTGATAGGGGGCGCCCATTGGCGGAGCTTCCAAGCACCGTTTTATACGGGCGCCCCCACGGATCGTCACGGAGAGTGAGCAGGAGCTCACTCCAGGCTTTGGCCTTGGCCTTGGTAATTGCCGTCTTGAGGGCCTCGGCGGACGATCTATATTCTCCGTAGAGTTCCTCCAGACCGTCCACCGCCGACTCCGGGTCGCCGCCACCTCTAAAGTGGCGGCGCCGAGCGCGGACGTACCGGCGTCGGGCGCGGCTGGACATACGTCTCAGCTCAGCCAATTCGCCCGACCACCAGTACGCTGATCTTCTCTGGGGGCAGGCTCGGATCCGGGGCATCGCCACATCACAAATCATATGTAATGTCTTCCGGAACCAAGCCGCCCCCTCCTCAGGTCCACGCTCCCTGGCCGTAGGCCAGGCGGAACCGATAATCACGGCCCTCAATAGGTCCTCGTCTAGTCTCTTCGTCGCCCATCTAGGCAACGGAGGGGTGCCACACCGTCGGAGGAGGGGCGTGTCCACCGGCGGGTCAGAGACCACTGCCACTCGCATCAAAATGTAGCAGTGGTCCGAGAGAGTATCCCCCTCCCAGACCCGCCAGTTGGACACTCGGCGTAAGGCCTGGGCGGTCGCGAACGTTACGTCCACGATTGACCACCCATTTCACCTCATTCACCTCCAGCCCCTCCGCCCAATCCTGCAGCTCTCTGCCACGAGGGGTGGTCCTGGGGTTCCCCCACGTTGTGGATTTCGCATTGAAATCCCCCAGGACCAATACTGGACCGGCTATATACGGGACAATCATGTCCCTCAGCCGGTTCAAATACCCCTCAAAATCGGAGAGACTGCAGTTAGGTGATATGTAGCACCCAACGACCAGAAACCTCCCCCATTTACCATCACCACCCCTCTGCGCAGTTCGACCACAGAGCAGAGGGGCAAACTCGCCGATAGGCGAACCCACATCGCCACGGAGCCCTCCAGGTCTCCGAACCATTGTGGGTGGTCAGGGACACAGAAGGGCTCCGCGGCCACCGCCAGGCCAACACCAAAGCTCGCCAGGCTATGGACCATAGGGTCCTGTGCCCGGCGACAATGATTGAGGTTGGCCTGCAGTACCAGCAAGGAACACCCACGGGCCGTATGAGCCATTACTGGGGGTCCGTGCGTGTTCCTACCTGAGACGCTTCAGTAGCGGGTGGGGGGGCGCTACCGCCCTCCTCCCCACCCAGACTAGCCTCAACCTCCATCGCTACACTGGGGGAAGCGGAAGGGAGGGCTTGTCCGGCCCCTCCAGCCGCTCCAGTGGTCTCGGGGGGTGGTGCCACACCACTTCCTCCCTTCGACCCCTTCTTCTTCCTCGAAGGCGGGGAGCACGCCTTGCTCCCCGCCTTGTGGTTCGCGGGTTTCCCCGCTGCCGCGCACACCACGCAATGGGGGACGGCCGTGCACGCCGCCGCCCTGTGGGATGAACTCCCGCACCGGTAACAGAGGCCGCTCCGGTCCACGGTCGCAGTGCACCGCTGCCTGACGTGCCCAAGGGCGAGGCAGCGGAAGCACTGCATTGGCCGGGCGGCCAGTACAACCACCCGGGCTTGGGTCCACCCCACACGGACGACTTTGCCCTTTTCCAAGGCCAAGGCCGCCGCAGCCGGGCACTGCACCCAGATCGTTCCGAGTCCACCAGTCGGGATCTTAATATCCCCGACCCTGATGGACTCGGCGGTACAGCCCCCGACCGTCGCCACCGCATTGACCACCTCCTGCGGGGTGACCGAGGGCTCCAGACCCGTAAGACGGAATTCCGCCTTCTTCACGGGTCTGGCTACCCTGATGTCCATCTCCCCCAGGGCGGTGGACATCCTCGCGGCGAGTGCGTCTGCCTTGACGCCCCCGTCGGCTCCGGGATCTCAATTATGAGACCCCCAGTAACCGCCCGCTTCCAGCGCAAGGACCCGATACCCAGGTCATTCAGGTTTATGTCCTGGCGGGCCATTCGCATAGCCTCCTCGTAGGTGGCCTTGCTCCCCTCCGGTACGGTAAGCGTTACCGCTGCCGTACGGGGAGGGGTCACCACACGAGGAGCTGTCTTCTGCGGCCCGTTCGCTTTGCTCTTTGGTGCAGAGGAGACCGGGAGGGCTGAGAGGTCGCGGCCTTGGCCTGTCGCTTCGCCTTCCTACCAACCACCTGGGACCAGGTTCCCTCTAAAGAAGGGAACGACGTCCCAGGTTGGTGAGACGCGGATGTTCCCGGCGTCTGCGTGGAAGGAGGGGCCGGTGACGCCCCTACGGCGTCCACCTGTCCCGTCTTCTTCCCCTTCTTCTTCTTCTTGTTCTTCTTCTTTCCGGCGGGGGGGATCACCCCACCGGGAGGAGAAGAAGCGGGTGCCACCGCGGCAGCCATAAGGGGACTGGGGGGAAGGGGACATGTCGGGGCGGCCGGTGGGGCGGGCGCCCTCGGCCGCACCACCGAAGGGGCCTCAGCCGCCCGAGCCGCACCGGCGTACGTCCCAGCTTGGGGACGGATACCACCCGACGCAGGCCGGAGCTCCTCACGGAAGGCCATCAGTTTGGCGTCCATGAGGGCAGCGATCCGGGCCAGGAGGACCGCCTCCCCGGATGGCGTCGGCTTGGGCACCTTGTGCGACGGGAGCCGTGGTGGCACCATTGCCGGTGGGGCCGCGACCGAGGGGGGAGGCGACGAAGTTGCAGCAGACGTATACGTGGCCTACTGCCTCTTCATCGCCATCATCTCCCCATGGATGGCCGCCAGGGAGTCCCTCAACTCCCCCAACTCGCGTTTCAGAGACGCGTTCTCCCTCCTCAGATCCCGGTTTTCCGCCTGCGCCCTCTCCCAGAGGATCACAGGCGGTCCGTCGGAGGTAGCGGGTCGCAGGGACGGCAACGAAGCCCCTCCCGCAGGCGTCCGCCATGACGCCTCGGACACGGCCGTGGTGTCATCCTCTAGTCCATCCTCCGTCAGGGTGGGGACCGGAGAACCGAGACGGCTGTCGCATCCGGAATTGCTTCCGGACGCCGCAGTCCTCAGGCGTTTCCGAGGCCTCAAAACTCGGCGTTCAGAGGTCCCCGGAAGGGACCCCGTCGCCGCCGCTCCTACGCTCCCCGCTTCCGGGCACGGTAGCCCCTCCAAAACCACGACCGCTTCCGGGCACGGTATCCCCTCCTGCTCGTCGATATTACTCCGAGGCACATCGTTTGTTTTCATTTTCATTTACATTTCGGGCTTGGTTACCGCAGCGGCAGTGTTTCCACTGCCGCTGCCTCACTCATCACCCACATACTTCGGTACCGATAACGGGTGACTCCACTGCCGGTATCGGAGTCCCGACAGTGGGCCTGCTTACAACCCGGGGGCGGCCGGTACCGGGAGGTCGTCAAACGCTTGAGACGGATGCACCCATCCGCCCATCCCCGGCGTTAACACCGAGGATGCCCTCTGGCCACGTTGCGTATAGCACAGGGTTAGGGACTTTTTTTATAGAGGTTTATCCTCCTCGCGGGCCAGCCGATTAAGGCAAGCCCCCCGTTCCGGTAAAACATGACCACCGGTTTACGGTATGCGGCCCCGGAGAGATCAATTCGATCACCTAGCTCCAGGGCACGTGTATCCCCCCCCCCCCATACCTGCCTACTCCGTTCGCACTCCGTCCAGGCCGAAGCCTGAACGGAGTCCCAGTGTGCCCCACGTGGAGGTGGAGTAGGAGGAATTTCGACGCACATCGGCCCACCAACTTCACCGAAGTTCCTCACCCCAGGCCTCTCTCCCGCACACGTACCGAAGGCCGTGCCACGGGCAAGTACCCGGTTCAAAGGAACATCAGTTCCATCGGGGTTCCCAGAACGGAAGAGGGGGAATCTCAAGAGGCATGGTGACCTCGAGGTCATTCCCTCAACCGCCTGGGACCGATGTGCATCTCAGCACACCAACCCCTCCCCCTGGGAGCCAGGGTCAGCTAACTCCTCTGGCCCCCACGTCCACCGCCCTCCGGGATGTGGGCACCATTCTGTGACGCGGAGGTTGGCCCCGCCGCGCCGCCTCCGAGTCGCCATCGGGACAAAACCCCCTGCCCCTCCCCTACGGGAGGGCGAAATTTGACGCTGGGAGGGGATCACTCCCAGCGCCCTCCCCCCATTCGCCGCCACCCTTACCTGGGGCTGAGAGCCGCCACGGGGAGACATCCCGGATCTCTCTCCCGGGCTCGCTCGGCGGCCTCCTTCTCCGACATCACTGTCTCGCAGAAGGAGGCCATCGCCTTCCACGACCTCCCGCCCCCGATCAAGTGATCGAACAAGATCGGGAGCGAAAGGTCCCACCCTTCCACTGTGTTCTGCAGGACACGACGCGGCTCTGCCCATGCCGGGCACTCCTCCAGAGTATGCCGCGCCGTGTCCATCTCCTCGCCGCAGTGGTGGTACTGCGCTGCCGGCTCCCGCCCGAATCTATACAGGTACTCACCGAAGCAACCGTGTCCGGTGAGCACCTGCGTCAGGCGGTAGGTCAACCCTACCCGACTCTCGCACCATCTATCGAAGGTAGGCAAGAGGGCCCGGACCACTGGACGACTCGAGGAGGCTAGCATCTGCCTTCATCGGGCGAACGTGTCTAACCGGGCCTGGCGTCTCAACACCTCGATCTCTTCCTCCTCAGCGTCCGTGAGTTCCACCCCTGGGGGGCGACGGAATCTGCGGGCGATACTATAAGTTGTCGCCCGCTCCGCCGCATCCAAACTGAGGGGCGGAAGCACGGACAGGAGGCCCGCTACCTCGCCCGAGATGGTGCGGTAACCCCGTATGATCCGCAGGGCCAGCCGGCGACGCACTCTCTCCAAGAGCACATTGGCACATGATAAGATACACTGTATGTATATTAACTACCTTCAGTAGGCACAAGAAATACAAGAATTTATTTTATGGTTCCGATTGTTAAAATAGAAATATTTTATTTTCGAAATTGTATATCTCATTTAAAATACTATATGTTCTTTAAGCAAAATAATTTCGACAATATTAAATAGTATTTAAAATATTTGTTTCGCCAAATAATGCTTACCTCTTTCAGGTTGTTAGTTGAGGATGGCATCGTCGCCGCTTTTGTCACCGGGGCAAAAGTGGTCGTCGTCGTAGTCGCTCGCGGCCTGTCCAACATCCACGGGCATCGGTGACGGCGAGGGCTTCGGCGGAGGATTCGCTTGACAATTGAAGTGCCCGCGTGCCCGCTGCTTTGCCACTTCAAGTGCTGCCTTCCCCGCCGCTGCGAAATCGGCCATCGTTGGTTTCGGGTACCAGGTTGACCGGATCGTAGTCTCTGTAACATTCATTTGATAAATAAATATATTCATCGATGAATTAATAATTACATTCAAGTGAATAAAAGATGTACAATGCTTACCGTGGATGGCCCTCATTATGCGCGTGTAGTACAGTGGGCGGGTCTCACGGATATCCGACCACGTGCGCAACGTTACGGCAGTGCCGCCATTCTCTCAGTTATTCTTCTGTTGGCTGTGGAAAAATTTGTATATTAATATTGAGTAATTACAATTATTACATGCTAACGATTTCATATATTACCTCGTGTTACTTACTTCTTTTCCTTTTGCACGCGTAAACAATAGCTTTCCGCATTACCCTTGAGGTACTATTGATAATGCCTTTTTTTTCAGTGGTATCCCCAGTAGGCCTACTCCACTATATAAGGAGCTCGTCACATGTTGTTATATTGTGGTTCCAAGTATTCTATGTTCGTGCCGACACTGTCTTCGGCACGAAGGTACTCGTAGACTGCGTTGTCGTCGTCGTCACAGTCGTCGTCGTCGTCGCGGTTTTTATTTAAGTTATTGTCGTCGTCGTCGTCGTCGTCGTCGTGGCCTGTCCAACATGTGCAAGCATTGTTTACCGCAAGGGCGTCGGCGGAGGGTTCTGTTGCGGTTTGCCGCAGCCTTTGCTTTGCGGCTTTCAATGCCGCCTTTCCCGCCTTCGCAAAATCTGCCTTTGTCGCTTTTGGGTATGCGGCTGACCGGAAAGTAACTTCTGTAACATTCACTTAAATAAATATATTAATCGATAAATTAATAATTAGATTAGAGATGTAAAATGCTTACCGTAGGTGGCCCTCACCATCCGCGTATTATACATTGGGCTGGTTCCCCGTATACCCGTCCACGTGTGAGATGTAGCCACAGTGCCGGAGAGGGCATCGTCAAAACAGGTCCTCACGGCTTCTTTTAAAGAATGCCCTCCTAGATGGTGCAAATACCCAACCTGAAAAAAACATTACTTTCTATATTCATAAACTTAATAACAGAATAGTCTCCTTTATTGCAATATACTTACGACACTGTGGTAATCGCTATCGGAACAGTGCTCAAATTTTTCTAGATCCTTTGTCAATTTTAGCGGTAGCCAGTGAGGTCGTTGACCCAGAAATTCTGCGTTGACCATTCCAGTTATTTTCCTGATGGTTTTAGAGAAATTTTTATGTTAATATTAATTAATTACAGTCATTATATTATATAAAACCACGTGTTACTTACACCACCTTCTTCTCCAATTTCTGCAGTCGCATACTGAAAGAAAGGTTGATAAATTAATAAATTAATATTCATTACAATCATTACACACTAACGATTGACCATGCGTTGCTTACTCCATCTTCTCTTGCAACTGCTGCAGTCCCGTACTGAAAGAAAGGTTGATAAATTAATAAAATAATATTCATCAATAACAATCATTACACACTAACGATTAAAGATAACTATGTGTTACTTACTCCATCTTCTGTTGCAGCTGCTGCAGTTCCGTACTGAAAGAAAGGTTGCTAAATTAATAAAATAATATTCATCAATAACAATCATTACACACTAACTATTAAAGATAACCATGTGTTGCTTACTCCATCTTCTCTTGCAGCTGCTGCAGTCCCGTACTGAAAGAAAGGTTGCTAAATTAATAAATTAATATTCATCAATAACAATCATTACACACTAACTATTAAAGATAACCATGTGTTGCTTACTCCATCTTCTCTTGCAATTTCTGCAGTCCCGTACTGAAAGAAAGGTTGATAAATTAATATTAATTAATTACAATCAATTAATTGTAATTGTTATTGTATTACTTACTCAATCTTCTGCCCCAACTGCTGAACAAGTTGCAGCATTATACTCATACTAAAACAAATACAAACGTAACACCATCTACTATACAATTTAATTACAATTATTACCAAATTTAAAAACAAATGTGCTTCTCACCTGTCTTCTTGCGGAGGAGGCGCCTGGAGTGTCGGAGTCGGGATGTGGATGGAAATGGGTGTGGGAATATTGTCGGAGGGGGATCGACTATGGATCAGAGGATTCGGTGGGAATTCAATGTTAACTTGCGGCTCCGACGACTCCATACTGGATTGAAGCAGTAGCAATATATCCTCGCGTGACGGGATTTGTTGTTGCTCCTTCGCAACAGGCTGTTTCTTTTTCAAAAATTTGCGGGTTGGCTCCGCCACTCCCGAGATTTGATATTCGACTGGCAGCTGTGGCCGCTTTTTTGGCCGTTGTTGATTCTGAAATGTATGAACATTGAAAGAGAATATTAATATTATTAATCAAAAAATGGAAAGAAAAAAAATCACCGCGTAGAAAACCACGCGCGGCAGAAGCGAAACTTCTTGCAGTCTAGTAATGAACGATCAAACTTTGCAACGCAAAGAAGAAGAGCGTATGGGAAATGCTATAAATAACTATGTCGCTTTCTTTATAATTTCACAGTTTCACAATTTTCTACTCTTCAACTTTAAAATTTGATAATTTTTCAATTTCAGCATTTCCCAGTTTTATATCTTTTCGAATTTACTATTTTACCATTTTCTCTTACACCCTGCCAAAAGAAGTTTCGCTTAAAAAAAAACCAGACGATTGTCGCTGACACTTATCGTAGGCTCAGCGTGACACTGTAATGCAATTTTAATTGAATATGTATTGTCGATAATTATATTTTCATTTACACAGTAAGTAAGGTAAGTGTGAGTAATTGGTGTGATTGGTCACACGACGACGTCCGGACGACGCGCTGCGATCGGCAGGACTCAAGGAGTCGTTTTTTGCGAACGCGCCCTTCTGGCGCTGCGACGCCCTCCGACGGGCACTCTTCAACACCCCATTCTTCTGCATGTCTCTAACGAAGTAACACGTGTCGCGGTATTAATTGTAGAACTCTTTCTTTTCGTATAAAGTAATAAACGCTTGTATTTCTCCTAACTGCGTTCACTTACTAACAGTAAGTGTATTTAATTTTTTTAACTTACTTCTTGTCAACGAATTTTTCAACTTCTGATGATGAAAATAAGGAAATAAAATATCGCCAGTTGTTGACAAATTCGTTGATGAGAAGTAAGTTAAAAAAAATGTAATACCTACCTTGCTTCTTGTGTAAATGAAAATATACTATATATATTGTCACGCCGTGTCTCGGCGGAGGCTGGAAATCCCCCGAAAAGAACGGCTCCGGGCTTTTATGGCTCTGAGACCGGGCCACGTGCAGCCGTATGCACGGGGTCCGCCCGGGACTAAGCAAGGCCGCGAAAAACCTACTGACCGAATAACGAATTTTGTTCGGGCGCCAGGTACCGCGAGGATGCCACGCGAAACGCGACTCGAAAAGCGAACGCAGCGGGTCCGGGAGGTTCGAACACGCAAAGGACGAGGACAGCCCTTACGGCAGGACGGATCTCACAGGGCTCGAATAATATCGACAATTTGGTCTCGAGTGGATTTTATTCCTTGTCAATTTTACAAAGCACGGCCACGTGACCGTAACCCGAGAGCCCGCGCTCTTTGTACACTTTTTGCGGACGGTAATTCGGTCGCAGCGGGGTTGTCGATTTTCTAACGCGCGTGATGGTACGGGTGACCGGTACCTAGGAAAAAAAAATATACGTGTGGAAAACCACGCGCGGTGGAAGTGAAACTTCTTGCAGTCTAGTAATGTTTAGAAGCATATTAAGATTGGAAATTTAAAAAAATAAACAAGATCAGGAACAACCAATACAAAAAAAAACAAGATCAGGAACAACCAATACAAAAAAAATAAGATCAGGGACAACCAATACAAAAAACAAGATCAGGACCAACTAATACAAAAAAAATCATAGAAAAAGTTTCACTTCAAACATAATGAACGATCAAAATTTGCTTTGCAAAGAAGGAGAGCGTATGAGAAAGAAAGAAACGTAGTTCATAGCATTTCCCATACGCTCTCCTTCTTTGCGAAGCAAATTTTGATCGTTCATTATGTTTGAAGTGAAACTTTTTCTATGATTTTTTTTGTATTAGTTGGTCCTGATCTTGTTTTTTGTATTGGTTGTCCCTGATCTTATTTTTTTTTGTATTGGTTGTTCCTGATCTTGTTTTTTTTTTGTATTGGTTGTTCCTGATCTTGTTTTTTTTTTAAATTTCCAATCTTAATATGCTTCTAAACATTACTAGACTGCAAGAAGTTTCACTTCCACCGCGCGTGGTTTTCCACACGTATATTTTTTTTTTTATTTTACAGAGATATATAGCCTATTAGCTATTGCTAATAGCTAAAAAAACCTACCGTGTGTGGAACAGAATAAAAAAGAGGTATGTATATAAAATACAAAATTACATTTGAAATAAATACATGGTTACGTTACGACACCACGTGCAAATACTTTTACATTAAATATTTTTATTTTACAGAGGTATATAGCTAATAGCTAAAAACCTACCGTGTGTGGAACAGAATAAAAAAGAGGTATGTATGTAAAATACAAAATTACATTTAAATAAATCAAGTTATTCTACGATACAGAGCTCCGTCCTTTGTATTACATTTCTCGTTGTGGCCATCATTAGAGCGTCTCTTTTTATGCTATTACATGCATTTGTTATTTACCTTTGAAGATATGTTCAATCCGTTGTACATGACAGAACAATGAATAATGTTCAATAACTTTGTAATCAAATAACAAATGCATGTAATAGCATAAAAAGAGACGCTCTAATGATGGCAAAAATGAGAAATGTAATACAAAGAGCGGATCTCTGTATCATAGAAAAATGAATCACAGTTCTAACATCTGATGTAACTTGATTTGTTTTGTAAGAAATAAGTTTTCATGAAAGTTACGTTTGTACAACCCTGTATATGTATTCAGTTTGATTGAAAACGTGTATTCTACTTAGATTTTGGTAAACATTAGTATAATATAATAATAATAATAATAATATAATAGAACTGCGATCCATTTTCTATTATAAAGAGCTCTGCTCTTTGTACGAGACTTTTGTTGTCGCCATGTGTCTCGGTTTATGTTTACTACTGCCGCTTCCTATATTATGTTTATATTTATCACGTACACTTCAGAATCATACGTTCAGGAACGTATGATCCAATTCGTTAGCCACTGTGTTCTCTGGATCTGTATCCGTTGGATTTTTACGTTTGGAGATATGTTCAATCCGTTGTACACGACAGAACCAGGAATAATGTTCAATAACTTTGGAATCACATAACAAATGCATGTAAAAGCATAAAAAAAGACGCTCTAATGATGGCAACAACGAGAAATGTAATACAAAGGGTGGAGCTCCGTATCGTAGAATAACTTGATTTATTTAAATGTAATTTTGTATTTTACATACATACCTCTTTTTTATTCTGTTCCACACACGGTAGGTTTTTCTTAGCTATTAGCTATATATCTCTGTAAAATAAAAATATTTGATGTAAAAATATTTGCACGTGGTGTCGTAACATAACCATGTATTTATTTTAAATGTAATTTTGCATTTTATTTTATATATACACACCTCTTTTTTATTCTGTTTCACACACGGCAGGTTTTTTTAGATATTTTTACCTATTAGCAATAGCTAATAAGCTATATATCTCTGTAAAATACAATAAATAGAAACGAACTGTGACGCACTATAAACGTGTCGGCAAGCCTTCTGCTTTCGTGCTCTCTCTCTCTCTCTCTCTCAAACCGCACGAGAGTCTGCGTACTAGCCACTTCCAACTCGATCGGATTTATTACGTTCTACATTTGTTTTTGTCATTATTATTATTTGTTTATGTAAATAACACGTGTTGGTTAGAAACAAACTGTGACGCACTATAAAATCCCGACAGTGTGATTTTCAACTCGCTCGTAACCAGCTATCACTTCCGTTCTCTCAGAACGTCATATCCGTTCTCTCAGAACGTCATATCCGTTACATCAGAAAATTGTTACCCTCAGCAAAGAAGTTTCACTTCAATACGAGTCCCGACGGACGGGACCGCGCGAAGCGCAGATAGACGGCGCGGTACAGGACTGTCGCGATAACCGCCGCACATGAAACGCTCGCGGAACGCTCGACGTTGGATACGAATGATAGTTCGTACGCGAACCGTTTCCCTACGTTATTCGCCACCGAATTCAAGATACCCGAGGGTCAAAGGACTACTCTCGCGAGACGCGATTCCTCCGAGGAAACTTCCGAACACGCCTGGATAGGAGAGACGACCGGGACGTTCAATCATTCACCGTGCTTTCGCGCAGCACAGGCCGACGGCACGAGACAACAAGCGTCTCGGCTCTCGCGGACTTTTGAAGATTGATCGGCGATCGTACAACCCCCCGCGAAAAGGATCGAGCCAACAACTACGACACGATATCGAAATGGATCACTTCGTCGACTTACCGCTATCGCTCCTACGAACTTTCGCCTAGGTGTTAGTTTCGCCTCTCGTCTCGTCTTTCGCCGGATGTACTGGCTCGCGCACGTGAAATACCCGCGCACGGAAGAGGTTCAAATACCGCGAGACCGACTAATCGAAAAGCTTGCAAAATGGTGGTGACGTTTGCTCTATGTGAGGGCTAGCGCGACAGTGATCCTTCATCGATCGGCCGGCAGTCGCATCGATTCTCGTTCCCCCCCGACCCGACCTTTGTCGAAATTTTCCGAAGGTTGGCGGTAACCGCGCTCGACGCTTCCGTCTCAGGGACGACTCGACGATGGTCCTTGGGCCCCGGACCTTACTCGCGAAATCCTCGATCTTCCCGTAGATCGGTGGAGGCCTATGCCTCTTGGCGGTCGGTGGCACCATCCTCGCCGGAACCCTATCATTTGGCGGGACGAGGCGCTGCCGGGAAAACGAAAAGATGTGGCCAACGTAAAGGGTTCCTTCCCTTTAGCGCCTCCGGGTCGGTTGACCGGGTGCTCCTCGATGCCAATTCCAATTGCCCGTGCACGGGGCTTCGCAACGTTGGCCATGGTTCTCGTCGGTCGTGTCCTGCCGGATATGCATCTTTCCTCCGCGAATTCCGGAGGTCAGGGTTCCATTTCCGGGTCTGGTCTACGGCCCTGTAACTTGCCGTACTCGGCCCGTACGCTAGATGTCAGTACGCTATTTGTTTTTGTATCGGAGTTTCATCGGGGAACGCTCTTGAATTCGGTGGTTCGGTCTCGCAGTTCGTTATTTCATGGTTCGGTCCTTTGTTGCCCGTATTCGACATTCGAAAATCTCGGCGAAGTGACGTCGCAGAAATGCAACGTCACAATATATATATGTCGGGACGTGACGGCAGCGACGCAACCCGTAGGCAACGACATTGTGCAGTACACGTCTGTGTACGATTGAATGTAGTTTTAAAATAAATAATAATTTAAACATCTAGTTTGTGCGTTTGCCGTCAAACGGCTGAGAGCCAGATGCTTGGGCGTACCTTTGAAACTGCCCAGCGAAAGGGCAATAAAATGTTTCCCATTTACCTGTACCCCTCTCCGTGCCGGCGAGCGCAAGGAGAGATGCGAAATAGGGTCCCGTAAAAAGATGGGCTGGGACCTTGTTGAACGTGACCACGAGCGGCAGAACGTTTTTGGCTACGCTGGAGTAAAGAGCGTTTCTTTTTTGGCTGACCGGAAAGCTATCGCAGTAGAGCGAGACTATAAGAGCAGACGTGAGTTTTCGACAGAAGGTTCTGCCAGGCTCGTGGACTCGTTGACGTGTCTCGCCGTTGCGCTACGCAAACGCGGATTAAAGTAGTGGTTGACGATCGTTGTCTCATCGTGCTTTTGCCTTTCGCGCGCGTTAGAAAGATGAGCGAATCGGCAAAGGTTGTCTCCGGTCAACTTCCGACGGGTTCCACGGAGAATCCTCCAAGCCAGCCTCCGACATTTATATATATATATATATATATATATATGCATAATAGTTACCTAATTTAAATTACATTACATTACAATGTCACACGCAGTCTACGAGGAGTGCCAGCGGCAATGGCAACGATACGATCAAACAGTTCGTCAACTAGAAACTAAAGATTCAAGCTTACCTTATACATGATGCTGAAGTTTGGAGAACTTTACGCGCACTAACACTTTACCAATAACTTAGGCACGCACGTTTTGATAAAGTCGCAAGTGGACGGGAGCGCTTCTCAGGAGCTATTGCCGGTCATCTCTTTTGCGTGTTCTACGAACATGTAGGAAAATTCTGCAGAGGCGTGGTCCTGGGCTGAGAGAGGCGCTGATTGGACAGCGTCGGTTCTTTCTTGGGCCAGTACACCCCCACCTTTTACGGGGATGCTAGGTGTGACCGTGGAGGTTTGAACTATGTATATGTATTTAGATCGCGGTTTTGAATGTGTACGAAAATAGACGTGTACACGTGGTACATGAACCGTGTAGTACGAATTTAACGGTCATCTATTGTTTGAGAATGGCGCGCCTGGCGGCCATGTCTGCATCGTGTCACTTCGTGCCAACTCGCGTCGCGCTACCAGCGGCGCCGCGGAAATTGCGTAGCCAAATATCGATCGTCGATTGGTCAAGGCTCAACCGAGATCTCTCTGGAATATTCGCGAACGCTCGCGAATGCTGAAGCATGAAACTACGCGAATATTCCAGAAGAATCCAATGATATAAAAGAGAGAGAGAGACCGTTCTCTGTCTGTCTGTCTCTAATCAGATGTCACGTGTCAATCAGCTGTAAACTTTCTCGACTTTTTCATTTATTTTCATTTAAATTTCATTATACATCTCATTGTACATTTCACGCCTAAGTTATCAGACTTTTGTATTTCGAGGTGCAAATACAGTTATTTATTGTAAATCCGGTTTTCACCCTTTCTTCACCTCGTCCTTGCCATTTAAATTTACCGTTACTTTCACTTCCTCGCTCACACTCCTTTCCCTCAATCATACAGTCCACTCATTCCAGCAATTCATCACTTGCATTCCTGTTGACTAAATTCAGTCGCAATCTTACATCTATTCATCGGTGTTGCGAAAAAATTTTTTTGGGTTAGGTAATCTTACGTAATAAAATTAAATCGATTAATTTTCTATTTTGATATAATCAAACTAAAATATTTACATTTTCTGGTAATGAACGCGTTCTTTTTCGCGTTACGATATTGCCCGCAGTTGACAAACAACCTTCGGAGCCATCCGAGGTTACCGGTATCACCAAATATTTCATTGAAAGTCTTGACATAGTCGGATATTTGGTTAAGCAAATCGTAATTGTGGTTCCGCAATATATTTTTCGTATTCAAGATTTATGTCGAACATGTCATCAATGTCGTCAGTATGCAAAAATTGCAGAGCTGTTTTGTTTCAATAATTTTTGTGGGTTCCTGTTTGATGTTTTACGGAGTAAAAGTTCTAGTTTGTTTTTTATTAAAAAAAATTACGCAATTTTCAGCGTGTGTGAGAACTGTTGGCAACCCATTGGGAGAATCGTCGTTTCCACTGGTGTTGTTCAGTAACATTTTGCCCTAACGTTTTCCAGGCTAGCAGAGACAGTGCTGAAAGTGTTGAAAGTGGCACACTTGAAAATGCCTACAGCAGAAGACTTTAATATGATATCATAAAACTGATCTACGTCCTGAAACCGTGTTACGCCTGATTGAAAAGTATTTTTATACGGACAAATAGACCAAACGATGCAAATCGAGCCGTCGAAATTAAAATATTTTATTTGATGCAGTAATTTTTGAAAATAGTATTAGAAAATAGTATTTTATTTTAAGAATATTGAAAATATTTGGACTTTGTCTTTATTTTCAATTTCAATTTTAAATATTATTGCTGGAATTATAGTTCACATTCAATAGATTTATGAGTAGAAATTGTTTCCTGATGATAAGATACACTGTATGTTTATCAACAAACCTTAGTAGCCACAAAAAATACAATATTCTATTTTGTGTTTGAGATTATCAAAATAGAAATCTTTTATTTTGTTGTTCCGATTGTTAAAATAGAAATATTTAATTTTATAAATTGTATATCTTATTTAAAATACTATTTTCTTTAAGCAAAATAATGTCGACAATATTAAGTAGTATTTGAAATATTTGTTTCGCCAAATAATGCCCACCTCTGCATAGGAGCGTGGACAGTGGTGGAAGAATCACCAACTCCCTCACTGCTATCATGACATTCAATTTCAGTCATTCTATTGGCCAACTGTTGCAGCGGTTGTCCCGGCTTTCTGAAATCATTTCTAAACAACATGTTGCTTTCATATGGGAAGTACTATATCGCACATAAGTTTCATTAAAATCGGCTTGTACCAACTGTATATGTTCCCTTGTCGGTATGCTTTGTTAGGACCAAAGCGTTTCGTTATTTTATTGCCTGCTACGGTCACCATCCGAAATTCAACGACTGTTTGCTCGACAGTACTTATGCTATATTAAAACCGAAATACTGCCGAAATGGAAAAACCGAAGTAGTTAACTGTCGCAAGGGTAAGGTCTAATAACAATAACACATAAATGGTAAAAAGGTAAAACAAGGCGTCGTAAAACCGGTAAAACTCTCCGTGCGAAGGAATAAGCGGGGTTCCGAATTCAGGTGGTTAAACTCTCCACTGACGACGTATCTACCGTGTCCGTAATAAAACGTGAAGCCAAAGACCTTC
The DNA here is from genome assembly GCA_916610235.2 of Lasioglossum morio. Lineage (NCBI taxonomy): Eukaryota > Metazoa > Arthropoda > Insecta > Hymenoptera > Halictidae > Lasioglossum > Lasioglossum morio. Next base: position 312,052 of record CAKAJA020000202.1, on the reverse strand, counting down.
CAGATGTGCTCCCCATTAAGTGATTTTCAATCTTCATTTTTAGGTACCTGGTTCTAAAAAATAAACTAACGCTTTATTAGTAACGTTTATGGAGGGAAAAACCAATTTCTTCTTACAAGGGGAAGCCACGGTTGATGGGTCACGGATTTTTCTGAAACTTTCAGTATTTGAAGATGTCTTCTCGAAATGTAATTTGGCAAAGCAGTAGCGCGCGCTTCTCAATATTTTTCGAGAAAATTGCATTTGAAAATCGGTTTACCCATTCATAAGGAGTTCGCGTTAAGAGGTCAATAAGAAAATGAAGAGCCGAGGGCGTAGCGAGGATTACTGGTAATCGGTAGGTTGCTGGTTCGAGTTTACTTGTGGACTTTTTTTTCTAGAAAGGGCCTAGCCGAATAAGATGGTCAAACATGCCCTTAGACGTTTTTCAACGGCTCTTGAACCATTCGAAAGCTAATCAAGAAAAACCCGTCTGTGCAAAATTTCTACCCCCTAGCTTTCCCGCGAGGGTAGTTATAAGGTAAATTCGATTTGGCGCTTTTCTGCGAATTTTCCGATTTTATATGCGTTGTAAAAATCTGAAAAAAATGTGGCATATTTTTGATCCCAAGTGGTCGTAAAAAATGAAAAACCCCCAAAAAAGCGGAAAAATATTTTTTTCTCAAAAATATGAAAACATGCCATTCCAGTTTTTGATTCCCTGATGAACTATTATAACCAGCAGTGTTGTGAATTTTTTTTAGATTTTTTGTTGTGTGCATCGTTGTCAAAAACAAGAAAAACCGAATTTTTTCGACGTTTCTGCTGTTGGGAGGAAAGTTACACTTGTTGGCTTTACCGTGGGTGTATATTAAGTAATTTTTAGCGTTATTACATTGAAACAAGCAATTGTTTCACCTCAAAAATGTGATTTGAGAGAAAAACAATTGTGTACTGTGCGATACATGCTTGAATCAACAAGCTTGAGCAAACCATTCAATAAGAAATTGAAAAAAAAAGTTTGAAGTAATGAAAAAAAAACGACTATCACAGGGATGTACTATCACGACTAACAGGGATCGAACCCAGCATAACGGCTTCCTAGTCCGACGATTTAACCACGGCGCCAACCGGTGATGATGGAAGCCTTTCTAACATTCCAGCATTAAGGGAGCTTAAAATTAAGGGAGGGGTATAAATTTCTAGAAAAACGTCCACAAGGAGACTCGAACCAGCAACCTATCGAATACCAGTAATCCTCGCTACGCCCACGGCTATTCATTTTCTTATTGACCTCTTAATGCGAACTCCTTATGAACGGGTAAACCGATTTTCAAATGCAATTTTCTCGGAAAATATTGAGAAGCGCGCGCTACTGCTTTACCAAATTACATTGCGAGAAGATCTCTTCAAATACTGAAAGTTTCAGAAAAATCCGTGACCCATCAACCGTGGCTTCCCCTTGTTGGTGGAATAGGAAATTGAAGCCCACGAGGTGCTACCAGTGTGGCCGTGCCCAACGTTAAAAAAGGATGTGCGTTTTATCTCTGCTATAGTGAATTAACTAGACTGCGGATGTTTATGCAAGTGCATATTTTTATAGAAAATGGGTATACAAATGGGACCTGGATAGAAATTTATATCATGATAACAAACAATCCTTCGCGGATCCGAATCGTAATATCAATAATTGATCGGTATCCTTTCGGGTGCCAGACACGGAAAGTGTCACGCGAAATCACTTCTTTACGCGAATCCCGCAAAGTAGTCTCGATTCCGCGAGGATTGCGCGATAACCTGAAATAGCCGCGAACACGGTAAGGGTTCCACGTGAAAAGAAGGAACGGGGCACTCCCCACGACGGGAACGTTTCTCGTGGGTAGAATAACTCATGCGAAATTCGGCAATAACAATCGTTTATTAACGAGGTGACATGATCCGGGCCGCCGGTGGTCACCGGCGGTATCGAAGATTTGCCGGCGCGAGAACGAAATCGTTCGACGGATGTTCGGTCGCTCGCGTGTATTTATTCTATCGCGTTGAGCTCAGCGGTCACAGGACTTCGCGTGTTATACAAGCCATTACGGCACGAATTCCGCCGAGCTCCGATGACGGACGCGGATTTATAATGGACTGGACAAGAATGCGGCAAAGTCGCGAAAAGGAAACGAATCGTCACGTCGTCCCACCGAAGAACGTCCCGAGTAGAACCTTAACAATCTCGTCGAATATCGCACGCCCCGAATATTCCGTCCCGCGGACAATCGGCAACGATACGACCCACTGCCTCGTGTTCCTCTCGGGAGAGCTACTCCCGGTCGTCGGCAACACCAGCGGACACGTGGTGCACAACACGAAGCAAAAGAACACGCAAATACGCCCCGAGCCAACGCGAATGGTAAATCACTTAGAATCACGGAATAAAGCCTGATCGGCACCTACCAAACGGCAGACAATAATCGTCTCGATCGGCACTAGATATACTTTTACGGTTGCGCGAGTTTAATGGCGGCACGTCTAACTCATTCGCAATCCTTTGACCCAGTAACCCAATACGGGATGGCTCGGGAACGCGGAAGCGAGGCGTCCCCCTACTCCCTCATCTATCTCCTCCTAGGCGACGCTCGGGCCTATCGCGGGGTTCCTCGCAGCAGGGACGAATTTCGTCCTTTCGGTCCCGGGCCTCCGGTAATTTGTTGATTTCCCGGAGCCACGCGATGAAGCCGCGGAGTTTGTCGGCAAGTATTCGAGCCGCCCCAGGATTGTTCTCGGCGCAATTCCTGGGCGAAAGACGGTGAGGTTGGGCTGCTGTGCGCCCCGTATTTCCAATTTCCTCATCAATCTCCCCGGTTGGTAAATCCGGGCTCGATCCTGGCTCGACCGTCTGGTTCGGCAATGACGTATTACGATAGGTCCTCCGAGCGTCTCTTCCTGAGACTTTGCGCCAAACACGGCAGGAGATAGGTAACGGGTTCCCTTCGGACTCCGGTTGTCCCTGAAACTTCGTGTCGCGTTAAAATTTTTTCTTTGCTTACCTTGGTAATCGTACGATATGCCTTCCGTGCGAATTAGAGCATGTATCTGTCAAAAAATTTAATATCGAACAGCATTTCTTATATCGCCATTCGGAAGAGTATGCTTCGTATGGAGTTAATAGAATAAATTGGAAATTATTTCATACTGTTTAGTGCATTTGTTTAGCGCATTTCGAAGTCGGTTTAATTTTTTTTTTATAAAATTTTTTTATTCAGTAGTCAAAAGCGCTAGATCAAAAATCGAACTAGGCCGTGATCGCCTTCAAAGGTAATTTGCATTATTCGGTAGCATGTAGCTGTCGCAGCTTTATGAAAATAGCAACATGCGCAGTTGAATGCTTGCAAATAATGCGAATTCCGCCTTGTAAATGTAAAAGTAGAACTTTTGAAGACGACCGATGTATTTAATTTTTTACTGTGAAGAATCTTTGGTGATACATTATCACTAAGAGTTTGAATTAGATTATTAATGAATTCGGAGGATCCTGGTTTAGCTTCTTATGTCGTTCCAAATTTAATTGCAATGAAAGGTAAGCCGTGGGTGCGTGCCCAGTGCATTCGTTTTCGTCCGACGTCCGACATTTCAAATGTGTGGGTTGGCCCGTCTGTGAGACCTTTGTAGTTTCGTCCGACGTCGACCAACAGGACGCCCCTCGCGCGATATATGTATTTTGCCCGACGTCGGGCGGTGTAGCGTTCACTTCAAACAATTTTCATGTCACCAATTTGGAAGTAACCGTGTTTTTAAAGACGGGTCCGTAAAGAGAACACTTGGGGCTATATTATCATTATTTTTATTTTTCAATTTTCTGGCTATGATAGCAATGCAACTGTTTAAAAACACAATTGAAAAATAAACTGTGAAAACAAATATTTTTCCAAATGAAATAATTTTTATTAAATACACTTATGGTATCACTATATACAGGGTGAGTCACCATACGTTAGCACCTCAAACATCTTTGTTGTTTCTAAAGATACGTAAAATATATAAACTTATTTATATCGATCGTAATATTGTTAATATAAAATCGTTGAATGTTATCGGCGCTACGGTTCGATCGTTAAATACACAAAGATAATAAATTAACTAAGCAATTTTGCTAATTTTATATAATCGACGTTTCGGTCACTGTTTGGACCATTTTCAAGATTAATAAATTGCGTCTGTAAGAAAATTGAAAAAATTTTTTTTTTCTTTTTTTTGAAAAAATTTTTTTTTTTTTACTACGAACCGTAGCGCCGACAACATTCAACGATTTTATATACGTAAAATATGGTAAGAACAAAGTTGAATGGTACAATGGGACTAGTAGTAGTAGTAGTAGTCATCGATTAGCCGGGGAAGGATGGATCGGCCATCCCTCGCTTCCTTAGGGCACACCGGTTCGGGTAGACCAGTTTCACGATTGGCGCTGCCGGCTCTCGGCCCTCTATTGGGTTGCAATTATCCATTCGTTTTTCAGTCGTTCATCTGTATTATATGGCCCGGGCCGCTTTCAGAGTCTTCGACCTACTAGACGGGATGGTCGTCATTGATGAGCGGGCCATTCTACCTAATTTTTGAGTTTTTGAGCTGTTTTACGGCTCGGAGCGAACGTTGGACCCTCTCACCTTCAGACCTGCAGGGTGTCTCGCCTGCACCTTTTGACTCCCCCCGACTTCACCATATTTCCATGTTGAGTATGTCAAGTATTGAATCCCGTCCCTACTCTGTTTCCTGCTAGTCTGGAAACTTACCCTCTCCCATCCCTGGGCTATTCCCTTGCCTAATCTGTGAGTCTATTTTTTGGATGAGTCAAAAAAAAAAAAAAAAAAAAATGCAAGGGAACCGTGATGCCTGGCATATGTGCGTTTGGGAGGAAGTTACTTCAACTTCGGGTCCGATCCGACTTCATCGAAATCTTGATTTGGGTCAAGATATCAATTCCATTCGGTCTTTACCTGCCGAGCCTATTTCGCGTGGGGGTTAGGGGGAAGGATTCATCAACTTTGCCGAAATCTGTCTCCTGGGAGGTTAGATATCAGTTTCATCGAGATCTTCCCCCTGGGTGGGCTTGACATACTCTAGGAGAATATGGCTGATTTTTGGATGTGACCATCATCCTCAGGTATTGTCAGTGTTCAGCTTGTCGCTCCGTCCACTAGACCGTCCCCTTAAAGGTTTGTTTTTTCCATTGTGGTTTGCACGGCATAAGTGTATGCGCTTTTGTTTATAGAGATGCTGGTTATGTTTGGACAAAACCAAAGTGCTGTCTCTTTTTCCTGAGTCTCTTCGATTGCCCTTTAGAGAAGGCTTTTCCTAGTCTTCAGTGTCCTCTTCCGGGTGGTCAGCTTACGGTCATGGTGAGTCAATCGTGGTGCTAGGCAGTTTGCCTAGCTGATTGCCCACTCATGAACTAAGTTCGCAGCCGTTCGGAGACTGTTGTTTGTTCTTTTGATTCTGTCTTGTTTTCTCTTTCTTTGTGTTTCGTATCCGTGTTGGTTGCGGATATTCCTTGTGTTTGTTTTTCCAATGATGGAATTTCCATTGTTCCGTTTTTTAGAGGTTCGATTATCCTTTGTAATCAAATCTTGTCTCTTTTTCTTATTCTTTTCGGTTGCCCTTTAGAGAAGGCGTTTCTATGTCTTCAGAATCCTCTTCCGGGTGGTCAGCTTACGGTCATGGTGAGTCAATCGTTGTTCTAGGCAATTTGCCTAGCTGATTGCCCACTCATGAACTAAGTTCGCAGCCGTTCGGAGACTGTTGTTTGTTCTTTTGATTCTGTCTTGTTTTCTCTTTCTTTGTGTTTCGTATCCGTGTTTGGTTGCGGATGTTCCTTGTGTTTGTTTTTCCAATGATGGAATTTCCATTGTTCCGTTTTTTAGAGGTTTGATTATCTTTTGTAATCAAATCTTGTCTCTGTTTCTCATTCTTTTCGATTGCCCTTTGGAGAAGGCATTTCTTTGTCTTCAGAATCCTCTTCCGGGTGGTCAGCTTACGGTCATGGTGAGTCAATCGTTGTTCTAGGCAAGTTGCCTAGTTGATTAACCACGCATGAACTAAGTTCGCAGCCGTTCGGAGACTGTTGCTTAGTCTTTTGGTATTATCTTGTTTCTTCTTTCTTTGAGTTTCGTATCCGTGTTTGGTTGCGGATATTCCTTGTGTTTGGTTGCGGATGTTCCGTGTGTTTGGTTTTTCCAATGATGGAAGTTCCATTGTTCCGTAATTTAGAGGTTTGATTATCTTTTGTAATCAAATCTTGTCTCTTTTTCTTATTCTTTTCGATTGCCCTTTGGAGAAGGCATTTCTTTGTCTTCAGAATCCTCTTCCGGGTGGTCAGCTTACGATCATGGTGAGTCATTCGTTGTGCTAGGCAGTTTGCTTAGCTGATTGCCCACTCATGAACTAAGTTCGCAGCCGTTCGGAGACTGTTGCTTATTCTTTTGGGTTTGTCTTATTGACTGTTTGTTTGTCTTGTGTATTTCATATCCGTGTTTTGGTTGCGGATTTTCCGTTTGTTCGGTTTTCCATACTGGAAGTTCCATTGTTCCGTTATTTTTAGAGGTTTGATTATCTTTTGTAATCAAATCTTGTCTCTTTTTCTTATTCTTTTCGGTTGCCCTTTAGAGAAGGCTTTTCTATGTCTTCAGAATCCTCTTCCGGGTGGTCAGCTTACGGTCATGGTGAGTCAATCGTTATGCTAGGCAGTTTGCCTAGCTGATTGCCCACTCATGAACTAAGTTCGCAGCCGTTCGGAGACTGTTGTTTGTTTTTTGATTTTGTCTTATTCCTCTTTCTTTTGTGTTTCGTATCCGTGTTTGGTTTTTCCAATAATGGAAGTTCCATTGTTCCGCTATTTTAGAGGTTTGATTATCTTTTGTAATCAAATCTTGTCTCTCTTTCTTATTTTTTCGATTGCCCTTTGGTGAGGGCATTTCTTCGTCTTTAGTTTCCAGTTTGTTTTCTTTTTGGTTTTGTCTTATTGACTCTTATGTTTGTTTATTCTTTCTTGACCCCCGGCTAGGCTCCAGTCAGCTGGGAGTAGCGGTTCCTCCGCGTTAAACATGTGCGTGTTGCCACGCACAGAGGTCAGGAATTAACATATCTCCCAGCCCCGGTCGGGAGGCTACTACTCCTCCCTTGGTTAGTCTCCGGGGAATATCCACCGTGCACCGGCCGCATCCACATTCACACACACATTCACACACACATTCAACCAATACCCAGGGGTACTCCCCGAGTACACCCCTTGCTCCGTTAGCACACGCCGAAGCGTGTCCCAGGGACCACCACGAGGAGGTGGAGCAAGAGGATTTAGGATATGGACCACTACCACTGTAGTCATACCCTCCAATGGATCCGAGTCACCATTGGAGAGCCCCATACCCCTGAGTCCCCTACAATGGGACTAACACGATGCAAAAAAAAATTTGTTTCATGTCATTCTTTTGGAGATATCAAGGTCACCTTCATTTTTTTAAATGGAATGAGGTATTTTTTAATACATCAATCGATGCAGCTGGACATTCGTTATAAAAAAGTACTAACCTATGTATGTCGAAAAGTTAGTAGTTCAAGAGATAATTCAATTTAAATAACTCAAAAACGTTTACTTACTAGTGTAACGTCTTAGTACGTTTGCAATGGTATTTTTGAGTTATTTAAATTGAAATTCTCCTGAACTACTAACTTTTCAACATACATAGGTTAGTACTTTTTTATAACGAATGTCCAGCTGCATCGATTGATGTATTAAAAAATACCTCATTCCATTTAAAAAAATGAAGATGACCTTGATATCTCCAAAAAAATGAAATAAAAACAAAATTTTGTTTTGCATCGTGTCAGCCCCATTGTACCATTCAACTTTGTCCTTACCATATTTTACGTATCTTTAGAAACAACGATATATATATATATATATATATATATATATATATTGTGACGTTGCAACTTTTGCGACGTCACTTTTGTCGTTAATTTCGCTTAACGTCTGCGATTAACGAAGGACCGGACCAAGATACAATGAACCGCGAGACCGAGAATTAACAGATTCAATATCGTTCCCCGAAGAACTTCCGAAAACCAATAGTTAACGTACTGACATCTAGTGTACATGCCGAGAACGGCAAGTTCCAGGGCCGAAGACCAGACCCGGAAACGGAACCCCGACCTCCGAAATTCTCGGAGGAAAGATGAAAAAAATACGGGTGGCGTACGGCGAAAATTATGGCCAACGTTGCGAAGCTCCGAGCTCGGGCAAAAGTATGGCGTCGAAGGCACCCGGTCATTCCACAAGGAGGCGCTGAAAGGAAGGAACCCTCCACGATGCTGAGACATCATTTCGCGTTCCCAACAGCGTCTCGTCCCGCGAAAGAAATGGGGTTCCAGCGTGGATGGTGCCGACGATGACCACTGAGGCAACGGCCTTCCTCGGCTCCAGGGGAGCCGAGTCTTTTTCGCGTTATGGTCTGGGGCCCAAGGACCATCGTCGAGACGTCCCTGATACAGGAACATCGAGCGCGGTTAACGCGCGTCTTCGAGAAATTTCGGCAAAGGTTCGGGTAGGGGGAACAAGAATCAATATGACTAGCCGTCGATAGGCGAAGATCACTGTCGCGTTAGCGGTCTCACGAAGAGCACCCAAAATCTTGCGTAACCGTCAGCGGCCCTCGCGGATTGTTTGTGCGATCAACATCTTCGCGCCTCTCGTAAGAGAGAAACTCGGTCTCGCAGCCGTTCAAGTCTTTTTCGGGCGAGTGGGGGTTGGCGACTTCGCTCCGACCTGTCCGGCTGAGGAGCCCGATTAATGAAAGGGACGAATCGATAGAGAAAACCCCCTCGATTACGGTCAACAACGGTGAATCGCACAGTGATCTTCCTCGTATTGGTCGATAACGATTTGGCTCGATAGATTTGCGCGAGGACGAACGGTCGCCGTTTCACCCTCGAAATTTCGCGTGCGCCGAGACGTCCTGCGTCTCGTGCCGTCGGCTCGTGCTTTCGAGAGCACTTTGAGCATTTTCTTCGTGTCTAGAGAGTGTTCCATTGCGTCGGGTTAACGGAAGCTTCTTCGAAGGAATCGCGTGTCGCGAGAATAGTCGTCTTTCGATGTTTCGAAGTCCTCTTGAATCTGGTAGCGTAGACAACAACCTCCCGAGCGTTTAACGTGCGAAAGCTATCGCGACAGTCCTGTATCGCGCCGTTCACCTGCGCTTCGCGCGATCCCGGTCGTCGGGAATCGTAATTTCATCGGTACCGGTCAACCGTACCTTCACGCGCGATAGAAGATCGACAACCGCGCTGCGACCGAATTACCGTCCGCAAAAAGTGTATGAAGAGCGCGGGAACTCGGGGTTCCGGTCACGTGACCGTCATTTGTAAGTTTGACAAGGAATAAAATCCACTCGAGACAAAATTGTCGATATTATTCGAGGCCTGTGAGATCTGTCCTGCCGTAAGGGCCGTCCTCGTCCTTTCCGTGTTCGAACCTCCTGGACCCGTTGCGTTCGTTTTTCGAATCGCGTTTAGAAGATCCGATTCTCGTGCTCGGCTTCTCCGAGCACGAGAGGCTCATCGCGTTTCGCGTAGCATCCTCGCGGTGCCTGGCGCCCGAACAAAATTCGTTATTCGGTCAGTAGGTTTTTCGTGGCCTTGCTTAGTCCCGGGCGGACCCTGTGCATCGGTCTCAGAACCATAAAAGCCCGGAGCCGTTCTATTCGGGGGTTTTCTAGCCTCCGCACAGTGGTCCGGATTGAAAAATCGTGACCCATTTGGTTATAACTTTTGAACCAGTAGAGATATTGCAATGAAATTTTCATTAAAAATATTTAAAAAATAGTAATTTTTAACTATACTTAATTAAAATTTTTTTGCATTTGTTAAACAATAATTTTTTATTAATTTTTATCGATATTTTTGATTAAAAAAAAATTTTAATATAATCTTACGAACTATTTTTTACTTTCTAAGCATGTATTTTTTTAATATTTATGTATCATACATGTAATGTTTTATGGCATACGTAAAATATAAATTCGAGAAATCTTGTTGCAATCAACTCATACTAAAATTACCGAAGAGACAAAAATGCACCACAAGCGTGTCAAAGATATTTTTTATAACAATTTATAATAATTATAATTTTTTTATTGGAAAATCGTGAACCATGTTCGTGTAACTTTTAAATCTTAAAAGATATAGGCGTGAAACTATAACACTATCTATAACTAAACCACTAAACTGATAAACTGATAATCAAAATAAAAACCTAATAGAACTGTAAAGAAACAAAATGATACAATAACTGAACAAGAACTTTTTTGAACGGCCAGAACGTAAAAATGTTGTGAATATCTCGCTATGAAGGCTCGAATGATTCTGAGACGTCCAAATGCGAACAGAGAGTTGAAAACTGCTTATCTGTACCATAGTATAAACATATGAAGTGCCTGTAACCTAAACATTTTCCTAACGAGCGAAGGTTCTCGTTCCTAGTTCGTTCGTTTTGTTCCTGGCGGAGTTTCATCCATCCCGCGCGCGGTGCATTGATGCATTCAAACAATAATATTTATCTTGGGGGGATGTCGGGGGAAAAAATTTTTGTGAGATGTTGTAGAGGAAGGAATGCCGAAAAATTTCCGATATGACAGTAAGGTGAAATGAGCTGGACTTGAAAGATATCCTCTATCAATTAAAGACAATCATAAGAATTTTTCATCATTTTTTCAGTTCTACTTTACTAATCTATTCTATACAGTAATTATTAATTTAAGGTATGATTTCTCATCGTCGAAGAATGCTTTTCATCGAGAAATAAACCTCCAATCAAAATATTAAATGAAATCGCCAAGGTTCTTAGAAGAAGAAAGGCAATTTCATTAGAGAAAAAACATCATTTCTAGAATGCCCAACTTTGAGATTCGTTTTCTCTGAAACTATTTATTCAAGTTCATTAATATTTTATTTTTGAGATATATGGACATTTAGGAACAAGAATCTGTTAAGTAGAAGTCGATATCTAAAAGTTGATTTTTGGCCAAATGGGTCACGATTTTTCAATCCGGACCACTGTGCTCCGCCGAGACACGGCGTGACAATATATATCCCCGTCAACCCTCCGAGTCAACCCGAAGGAACAATGAAAAAAATAGATTTTTTTTTCAGATGTTAGAAAAATCTTTTTACTAGATAATACATAAGAAAATTTTCTTAAAAATTACTGTTCGGCGTCGACCGACGGCGGAATTGCCGGAGTGCCGGAATCGCTTAGAATTGAGCGCGCGAGGAAAGCAAACGGTGCTCGAGGAGAGAAATGTATTCGCGGAAAGTGTGGATTTTAATGTGGATCGCACAAGTCACTTTAATGAGCTTAGTACAAACGATGCGTGGAAAAAGACGTTGTGAACGCGTAACAGTGGTTTTCGTAGCAAATGCCTCGCTCCGCTGAGCGAGGTTCCTTATATCGGAGCTCGATTCTCCGAACGCGGAGTTACACGATTCGTTCCGATCGAGTACCGAATCGAGTGTTTTTCGGTATTCAAACGGAGGTGACTTACGGGTCACGAGAGCGAGCCGTTGCGAATGAGGCGTCGCGACAATAATACGGTGTTTGTCACGCGACTCGACGTCTATGTAAAAGAAATCGCGGCGCTTGTCAGTGGTTCGCAACGACTTGTAAGCCCCTCGATTTGAATCCCGAACAATTACAATTGCGCGGAATTTCGAAGATAAATGTGAAGGTTACGATTTTTATCTTTTTTATCTGTGTCTATAATAAAAATGTAAAATATACCATCTGGAGAATCAAGTGAGTTATACAGGGGCGAGTGTCATAGCATGACGATCTCAAATAACTCGTAACTTGTTTGTTGTACGAAACAAATGTTCAAACAAATGTTGCATCGTTCGTAGAGGGACATACAGTTATTTTGGGTCTATAAAACTGCTGAATATTCTTTAGACATTCTGAAATAAGGGTCGACAGCGTTTGTCCTAAAATCACATCCTTTCGACAAAATCGTCCGATCGGTGCCAATACATTCCTCCCGAGAATTATGTGAAGTAACGAAGTTTCGCAATTGCATTTTTAGCGGTTTCACACCGACATACCTGGCCGTCGGGTTACCCGACCGTGTTTATTGCACCACTTGGTTACGGCTGCAGAGCCTTTGTTGCTTAAGCACCTCGTCGCCATAGCAGAAAATAAGTCAAATGATCTTTTCGAAGACTTCGGATCCTTTCGCGATTACATTCACGATTACATCCACTAGACACAGCTCGAATTCTATAGAGTTTAGTCTTGTTCTAATCGGAAGAATACCCCGAACGATGCTAGCAGTACTCCATGAAAAATAAATACAGATACTATGTACTTACAAATGTATCCGAAGTTTCGGATACATAGAAAAGAGATAGAACGATGAATTTTTTAAAAAATTTAAGCTGAAACTTTGCAGAATATGGGAAAAGTAGGGAAATTATGAGCAATTTTTCCCTCTCTGGATCTAGTAACGGTTCCAGTAAATTCTATTGTATTCAAACCGATGAGGGTTCCAGGGTTTTTACCTTTTACCTAAAAAGGTGTCGTTGGCCAAGACTGGTTGTTAATCTTGTTCATGAAGTGTGCGTGAGATTATATCATTGTATATAGTCTGTTGGTAGTTTTCCCGAGACCAGCCGTATAGACACCGAACCATAATGACTCTGCCCCCTCATCGAAAAAAACAGTTTAAAGGGCCTAGCCAAATAAGATGGTCAAAACTGCCCTTTTTTTTATATAGTGCGTAACTGTGTTACGCATACCCTGGCCCCCTGGGGGGGAGCAGGGTTATGTGGGACTGTCCAGAGGACTCACCGGCCAGCCTCTACCCACTAAAACCGCACTCCCACCTAAGCTATTGTAAGGGGGGGGGGGCAGGATCTCCGAGAACTCAACTGGCCACCCCCTTAGCTAACAAACCGCCCTGGAGGGGAGTGAAGCTCCCCCCCGTGCCCTACCTAATACCAGACCCCGGGCGGAGGGACCCGCCCGGTGTCTCTATCTCTGGAGCCTTCGAGTTCGGCTTCCCGAATCCCAGTTCGGTCCACCCACAGCTCCCGGAGCCTTCGTGCGCTGCGTGGGAGTGCGGTTTTAGTGGGTAGAGGCTGGCCGGAGAGTCCTCTGGACAGTCCCACATAACCCTGGCCCCCCCAGGGGGCCAGGATATGCGTAACGCATTTCCGCACTATAAAAAAAAAAAAAGGGTGATTAAGGCATCTGTTAAGGTTGGCGGTACTTTTTTCCTTAGCGACAGTCTCAATAGCCTTGCAAAGAGTCATAAAACCCCGAATTCCTACAAGGTCCAGCTCGATGGTACCCGGGTAATCCCGCAAAGGGCACCCAATAGAAAAATATTTGTAATTTATCTTTATTTTCAATTGCATTTGTAAATATTACTCCTAAAAATAATGGTTTGGATTCGATACATTCCTGAGATTGTTAATTGTTTCTTAACAATAAGATAGACTGTACGTATATGCGGTTTCTCAGAGTATTATAACAATGTGGAAAGCAAAATATTGTGTTTCATGTTTCAGATTATTGAAACTGAACTATTTTGTTTTGAGGTTCAGAGTGTTTAAATAGTTCGGAAGTTAATACGTTTAGAGGAGGGAGCTCCGAATGACCTTGACCTTGACCTTGACCTTAACAATCATATATCTGAATTGTTTTATATTTCTCGAAGATGAACGTCATTTTATTTTATTTTTTAATTTTAAGTTCAGATGCGAGATCAGCTACCCGAAGAACGCCTCAATATCAATTTTCAAGCAGATTCAATAATTTTTAATACGTTTTGAGGTCTTGACCACGTTTTGGGCTTTGAGCCTTGGGACTTGGGACCACTGTGCGACGTGACGGTACGTCACAGAGGGGAACTCAGCGGTTGTAGTGGCGAGGGGGTGGGGATGGGGTAGGACTGCCCACGGTTCACGAATATACCATTACCGGTGACGGTTCAATCCTCGTTCTCTTAGCTCGGTTGTAACGTCGTCGTACCTTCGCTGTGTGGTGATACTAAGTGACACTCGGGAGTACTTATCCGTGAGTGCTTGTACGTGAGTGCTTGTACGTGAGTGCATATACTTGGCTGATACCCCATTGGATTTTACGCGATTTAACCAGCAGGTGAAAGCAAGGTACGTATATATATATTGGAATACGCGACATCTTCCGCCATATAAGGACGATAATTACTAACCGATCTTATCGATAAAGTAGATCAGAGCAATATCTATATATAGGTGGTCCAAGCTCTTCTATTTTCTTACTTGTTCTATTCTGTCATTGTCAATAACGTGTACAATTGATTGTGAGATTGATTCCAAAACTGTAACAGTTACTTTATTCAATACACTAAATATAATTAGTAAAGTGATTATCAGCATACACAGTTTATTTCTGCCTGAATAATAATTTCATATATAACGGGATTACCGTGTAATTATCGGATTAGTAATATAACAGGTTATGGGCCCAGGCCTCTATTGAAAAATGGCTGATGCAATGAGAGTTACAATCGAGAAATTAAATAATGATAATTATTATACGTGGAAGTACAAACTCGAACTCTTGCTGGTAAAGGAAGAATGCTGGGAAGTAATCGTTGAGGAAATGCCTAATCCTAAAACAATTGCGTGGCAGAAGAAGGACGATAAAGCACGTGCTACGATCGGCTTACTCGTGGAGGACAATCAATTGATGCACGTTAGAGAAGCAACAAGTGCAAAGGATGCCTGGAACTCATTAAAAAATTATCATGAAAAATCCACGTTATCTACGAGAGTGATTTTATTGAAAAGTATCGTGAATCAGAGGCTTGACGAGAGTGGTGACATGGAAGAGCATGTAAGTACCATTATGAATAAAATTAACAAATATGCTGCCCTAGGTGAACCACTTACTACCACATTACAAATTGCCATAATACTTGGAAGTCTGCCAAGTTCATATGATACGCTAGTCACTGCTCTCGAATCACGATCAGAGGATGAATTAACATTGGCATTAGTAAAAGGAAAGTTAATTGACGAATATAAGAGGAGGAGAAACTCCAATGACGAAAGTCAAGGTGAGTCAGCGTTAAGGTCATTCAATAGTATTAAAAATTGTTATTTTTGCAAAAAGCCAGGGCACCTTCGCAATGAATGTACACGGTACAAGCAATGGAAAATTAAAGGGAGTAAAGAAAAACAGCATGCTAGCAAGGTCGAATCGAACGATACTGACGACGAAAGGGAAGAATATCATTGTTTCGTTGTAAATGACAAGGAATCCATTGAGGAATCTATTTGGTGTATAGATTCAGGTGCTACTAGCCACATGAGCAGTGATAAAAAGTTTTTTAAAAATCTTACACAACTGAACGATGTAGTTAAGTTGGCTGATGGAAAAACCACGCGCACTCAAGGTGTGACGGTTACCCGGTGTGTTGGAAGGGGTGCCGCTTCAGTCGGTAGTCCAGGGTCGCTGGTACCCCGAAGGAGCAAGAGGCGGGTCTTTCTTTAGACGCCTAAGCGTCGGTGTAGGAATTCAGAGGGAGGTTTCCCGGCTCGGCGTTTCGCCACTGGGGACGGATGGGATTCCCGTGGGTCTTTCACCACCCGGGCTGGGTTGGTTCCTGCTCGGTATTTCACCACTGAGGAGGTAATGGATTCCCGTGGGTTTTTCACCACCCGGGCTCGGTCGGATGTCCTACTCGGTATTTCACCACTGAGGCTGGAAGGGATTCCCGTGGGTCTTTCACCACCCGGGCTGGGTTGGTTCCTGCTCGGTATTTCACCACTGAGGCTGGAAGGGATTCCCGTGGGTCTTTCACCACCCGGGCTGGGTTGGTTCCTGCTCGGTATTTCACCACTGAGGAGGTAATGGATTCCCGTGGGTCTTTCACCACCCGGGCTCGGTCGGATGTCCTGCTCGGTATTTCACCACTGAGGCTGGAAGGGATTCCCGTGGGTCTTTCACCACCCGGGCTCGGTTAATGCTCGCTCGGCGTTTCGCCACTGGAGCCGGACAGGATAGTCGGTCGGCGGATCGACGGTCAGGTTGGGGTTAGTCAAGACCACGGTCTTGACTTACTCTCACCCATTCACACTAGAACCAAAAATCGGAGAATACTGCCTAGGTGCCTCAGTGCCCTTTTCAACTCGGAAGTTTACTCGTGACTAAACCGGCGTGGCTCGTCTCCCCGATCTGGTATTTTCTCACGGTAATTATGCGCGAGCCTGCACATAATTAACCGCGAGAAACCGGTTCGTCGCGGTGGCCCTCTGGCGGCCGCGGTCGAACTCGCGTCTCGCGGTACGCGTTCGGTGGGCGCGAAGCGCTCGCGGTATTCGGTGGTGGGGATAGTTTCGCGCCTAACAGGATGTAATCGTCACATCCCCCCCTTACTTCGGGGCGCGAAACTTCCCCATCTTGATGGCCGTAACCATAGTTATGGTTGTGCCTATCTTAGTCTCCGGTTATGTACATCTTGGTCTACGGTTATGTACATCTTACAAGGAGAGTGCACCAACGATGTCTCACCGATTTAGTTGAGACTCTGTATACTTATAGATCTCGATCTCCCATTTACGAATATATACCATTATAGACGCTAATACTCAATAGTTGTCGAGATATTCATAAACAAAGTTCTTACATTACTGCTTACATCTGCTATTGTAGAGAAGGTATACAACCAATAAGGCTTGGTCTATCGGCAACGTACGAGACTTCCACCCGGTGGGCTAGGGTTCGATTCTCGTCTGGTGAAAATTTTTTTTTCATATTTATTTATATTATTTATTCGCTGTGTAACATTGACTTGTTCGTAACAGATTGCAATTTATTACAAGTTAAAGAACAAAAGAATTAATAAATTATAAATAAATTAGCCAAAATTAATAAACTAGTAAATTTCCCTCTCGTGTCTGAAAACAGAAAAAATAAAGTAAATATGGGAAAAGAAAATATGGTATACGATAAAATTAATAATATTGCACTTACATATTTTTAATTACAACAGTGGTACATGTCGTAAAAGCATACGAAACATAGCATACAGAAACAGCTTGCACATCGAATAAGTGCAGTATTCTTAATTTTATCGTATACCATATTTTCTTTTCCCATATTTACTTTATTTTTTCTGTTTTCAGACACGAGAGGGAAATTTACTATTTTATTAATTTTGGCTAATTTATTTATAATTTATTAATTCTTTTGTTCTTTAACTTGTAATAAATGTGCAATCTGTTACGAACAAGTCAATGTTACACAGCGAATAAATAATATAAATAAATATGAAAAAAAAATTTTCACCAGACGAGAATCGAACCCTAGCCCACCGGGTGGAAGTCTCGTACGTTGCCGATAGACCAAGCCTTATTGGTTGTATACCTCCTCTACAATAGCAGATGTAAGCAGTAATGTAAGAACTTTGTTTATGAATATCTCGACAACTATTGAGTATTAGCGTCTATAATGGTATATATTCGTAAATGGGAGATCGAGATCTATAAGTATACAGAGTCTCAACTAAATCGGTGAGACATCGTTGGTGCACTCTCCTTGTTAGTCTACGGCTATGTACATCTTAGTCTACGGTTATGTACATCTTAGTCTACGGCTATGTACATCTTGGTTCTGTACATCTTAGTCTACGCTATTTACATCTTAATTCTACGCTATTTACATCGCTATTTACATCTTAATTCTACGGCTTAATTATATACATCTTAAATCTATTTGTTGTCCCTGAATTGGAGGTTTAGGACGCCTCCTTGGGTTACCCGGAGGTGCAGCCATCCTCCGCTGTACGGGATCCGGTGGCGGCGACCTGGGCGGAGCTGGTCCATCCGGATCGAGTAATTACCGGGCCTGCCGTCCGTTAATATTGCGGCGGCTGGCAGCGGCCGTTGGCTGTCCTCCGGTGGAGGTGTTGCCGGTCGCGGTGTCGGCGGTGTTGCCCCTGTCGGTGCTGCGACTGGTGGCAGATCCTGAGCGTAAACCCTGCCTTCCGGTGGTCCGAGGGGGTTCTCCTCGTATAAGGCCAGGATATCGTCCAGCTCCTGTATTTCTATGTCCACCGGTGGTGGTGCCCGCTCTGGTGGGGCCTGTGCCCGTGTTGGTGGGGTTGGTGGCGCCGGTGGTCGTGACGGTGGTGTTCTTTCCGCTGGTCGGTGTGCCACCCGTCTTCTCCACCTGATGTCGCTCACTATGGTGGGCGGCGGACGTACTGGTTCCGGCGGTCCCCTTCTGGCCGGGATCTCGGCCGGTGTCGGCCGGTGTGGAGTCCTCTCGGGTCTCCTGATTCCCGGTCGGTCTCTGGTTCTCGCCTCCATTGGGCGGCTCGCCGTTGTCCTCCTGAGAGGGATAGCTGATGCTCTGCTGGTCTTGTGTTCGGGTTTTCCCATGACTAGCGTGAGCCCTTTCCGGTGGCTTTGCCTGGTTTATCTGCTCCGGGCGACCATTTTCACTTTCGGGTAGCCCGTTCGTCCTCGTGGCCCTCTCTCGGCCGTGTGGCGAACTATTTTCGCACGGTTTCAGGTCTTGTACGTGCACTCGGTGGCGTTTCCCCTTCCCGGCCTGTACGACGACTACCGTCGGCCCGAGGATTTCACGGACTTGGTATGGGCCGGAGAATTTTGGCGCGAGTTTGGCGCAGAAGCCTGCCGTGGCGGAGGATAGGGGGTGTTCTCGGCGCATTACTGCCTCCCCTATCCGTGGTGTCCATTTCCGGTGGCGCAGGTTGTATTGTTTTCTCTGCGCCTCTGTGGCTCGTGCTTGTGCGGTTCGTGCCATTTTCTTGCCCTCGGTGAGCCGTGAAATGGCGTCTTCTCGTTCCCGGTAGTCGTCGGCTGTGGCCTCTTCTCGGCGTTCCTCGGCTGGTGCTCGGTCGGTTCCGGTTGTTGCCAGTTCCCTGCCGTATGTTAAGTATGCTGGCGTGTGTCCGGTTGCTTCGTGTTTGGCCGTGTTGTAGGCGAATATCGCTGCTGCTACATTCCTGTCCCAGGTGCGGTGGTCGCCGGCGGTTAGTTGTGCGATCGCCGTCTTGAGGACCCTGTTGGTTCTTTCTACCGGGTTACACTGCGGTGTATACGGCGGTGTGGTTCGGTGTTCTATCCCGTATTGTTTTAGCAGCGTCTTGAATTCTTTGCTGACGAACTGCTTCCCGTTGTCCGTGATTATCATTCGGGGGCATCCGTGTCGCAGTAGTATTAGCTCTTCTAATGCTCGTGCGACGGCGGGTGCTGTTGCTTGCCGTAGGGGTCTTACTTCTGCCCACTTCGTGAATTTGTCTTGGAACACCACTAGCGTGGTGTATCCCTGACTTGACCGTGGAAGTGGCCCCACTAGGTCGGCCGTGGTGATGTCTCCTGGACCTGTTGCCGGGGTAGTGAACATTTCGCCGGCCGGTGCCTGTTGTATGGCTTTATATTGTAGGCAACTGATGCACTTTTGTATATGTTTTATTGTGTCTCGTCGCATGCGAGGCCAAAAGTAGCGCTGTCCTAGTCTGGCCACGGTTTTGGCTTGGCCCAGGTGTCCTGACGTAGGGTTGTCGTGCATTTCCTGGAGAATGCGGCTACGGTCTTCCTTTGGGATGCAGCGTTTCCATTCCCACTCTGGGTGTAATCCGGTGTCGTCCAGTATGTGTCGGTACAAGTGTCCCTCGTGTATTCTGTATTCCGGGTATTTTTGGGGTTTCTCTTGCACGGCTTTTCGGATACGTTCGTACCACGACTCGGTCGGTGCTTCCACCGTTTCGGCTCCTTCTGGTCGGCGTGAGAGTGCGTCGGCTACTAGGTTTTGTTCCCCCCGGCGGTATTGTATTGTAAAGTCATACTGCTGAAGTTCGAGGCCCCAGCGGGCGAGTCTCCCTGATGGGTTGTCTATCTTTTGGAGCCAGTTGAGAGCTTGGTGGTCTGTGATGACTTTAAACTTATATCCTTCCAGGTATGGTCTCATCTTTCTTATGCCCCAGACTACTGCCAGACATTCTTGCTGTGTGACGGAGTAGTTTCTTTCGGCTCCGTTAAGCGTTCTGCTGGCGTATGCTATGACGCGTTCCTCGCCGTTGATCTCCTGGGTTAGTACGGCTCCTAGCCCGTTTTGGCTTGCATCGGTTTGTAGTATGAATGTCTGGCTGAAGTCGGGGCATGCCAGAACTGGTGCGGTGGCTAGCTGTGTCCTTAGCGTTTCGAACGCTTGGTTTTCGGCCTCTCCCCAATGCCATTTTTGTCGTTTTTGTAGTAGTCGGTGTAGCGGTTCGGCGGTGTCTGCAAAATGTGGTACAAATCGGCGGTACCATGAGACCATCCCCAGGAAGCGTCGTAGTTCCTTCGTGGTGGTTGGCGGTGGGATGTCTCGAATGGCTTTCACCTTGTCGGGGTCGGTTCGTACTCCTTCTTTCGTAACTACGTGGCCTAGGTACCTTAGTTCCGTTTGGCAAAACCGGCATTTTTCCGGGTTTACTCGGAGGTTAGCTTGGCGTAGACGTCCGAGTACTTCCCTCAAATTTTCGAGGTGTTCTTCGAAGGTGGCCCCCAGCACGATGATGTCGTCCAGGTATGCGAAGGCTCGTGGTTCTAGTCGTGGTCCTATTATGGAGTCCAACAGACGCTGGAATGTGGCCGGCGCAGAGTGTAACCCAAACGGCATCACTGTGAATTGGTAGAGGCCGCGCCCCGGTACGGTGAAGGCGGTTATCGGGCGGCTGTTCTTCGCCAATGGTACTTGCCAGTATCCGTTGGCTAGGTCAATTGTCGAGAGGTACCGTGCTCCTCGTAGTTTCTCCAGCGTGGCCTGGACCTGGGGTAACGGGTATGCGTCCTTTTCGGTAACGCTGTTGACTTTTCGGAAGTCTATGCAGAATCTGGGCTTTCCGTTGGTCTTCCGTACGATGACCACTGGTGAGCTCCACGGGCTGGAGGATGGTTCTATTATCCTTTCTTTCAGCATCTTGTCTACTTCCTCGTCGATCACGGCCTGTGTTGCCGGATTTCTCGGGGTATATCTTTGTTTTACCGGTACGGTGTTGCCCACCCGGATGTGATGTTCGGTTAGGTGTGTTGGCCCCTTGATGGCCTCGAATTGCGGTAGTTCTCGGTCGAGTAGTTGTTGGAGCTGTTCCTCCTGTTCTCTGGTGCATCCTCTGAGGCCTTCGGGTGTGTTCACCGCTCCTGTTTCCTCCTGGAATATCCACCGGTGTTGTCCCAGGAGGAGAGTTGCTCCTAGTGCTTGCAGTGCGTCGACTCCTAATAGCACTGCTTGCGAGAGTGTGGGGAGGACGGGACAGGTGAGATCTATCTTTTCCTCGTTGATTCTGAGGGAGATTTCGAGTTCGCATCTTAGGGCTACGGAGGATCCATCGGCGATTCTGACGGATAGGTTCCCTTCTCGGGTGTAGGCGCCCTGGCTTTGGCACCATTCCGCGACGTCTTGCCGCAGGTATGACCGTGTGGCCCCAGTGTCGATTAGGGCTGAAAATTGTTCCCCGTATATTTCGACTGGGATGTAGATGCGGTTATCGGTTTTGCTTCCTGTCGAGGCGTATAGTTGGGAGCTGACCGGTTGGTGCCTCTTCCTCCGGTCTGGTTGTAGTTTCCCGACACGTTGTTGCAGGGGCAGCGGATGGTCGTCCGGCCTTCTTTTCCGCAGTACGAGCAGAATAGCCGAGGTGTTCTTCGGCATTCCAGCCGGTTATGGCCTCGCTGGCCACATCTCCAGCAGCAGGTAGCTCTGTTGTAGTTGCTGATTTCGGCGGCGTCGTCTGCATGCGGTGGTTTCCTCGCTTGGCAGGCTGCTTGTTGCTGGCGTTCTTCGTTCAGTGTCTTTTCAAGCTCTTGGACTCGGTCCACGAGCTCGTCCACCGTTTTGGCTTCGCCCTTGCGGATGAACTTTTTCAGTTCCGCTCGTAAGTTCCTGTACATACGTTCCAGGCGTTGCTCGTTGGTGAAACCGCCATGCCGGCGCATCATCGTTTCCATCTCTTCGATGTACTCTGCTACTGACTCTCCTGGTTTCTGGAGCCTATCCCGGATCTTGTCCTCCAGGTCTAAGATCCGTTCCCGTGGGAGGTATCTTCGGTGGAAGTCTTCGCAGAAGTCCTTCCACGTTGTCCACTGTTCGTTTCTGTTCCAGTACCACCGGAGTGCATTTCCCCGGAAAACTAGAGCTAGTCCTGGCAAGAATTCTTCCGGGTCGGCTCCGTATCCCTTCCGGAAGCTTTCCAGCTGGTCCAGGAAGTCCTCTGCTCCTTTGCCGCCGTCGAAGTGTATCCCCCATTTTCGCATTCTCTCCATCATGGAGTGCGCCGGTGTGGGGTCGGTGTTTTCCTCCTTTTTCTGCATCTCGGTGCGGAGGTGTGCGACGATTCGGGCTCGGAGTTCGTCGGTTGTTCCGGTGGAGTCGATACCCTTGTTTTCGGCCACCTCTATGAGTTCGGCTTTCTTGCGTTGGTAGACCCAACCTACCTTGTTGCTCATTCGTGGCCCTTCCGAAATGCCTTACTGTTCGGGCGCCATTTGTGACGGTTACCCGGTGTGTTGGAAGGGGTGCCGCTTCAGTCGGTAGTCCAGGGTCGCTGGTACCCCGAAGGAGCAAGAGGCGGGTCTTTCTTTAGACGCCTAAGCGTCGGTGTAGGAATTCAGAGGGAGGTTTCCCGGCTCGGCGTTTCGCCACTGGGGACGGATGGGATTCCCGTGGGTCTTTCACCACCCGGGCTGGGTTGGTTCCTGCTCGGTATTTCACCACTGAGGAGGTAATGGATTCCCGTGGGTTTTTCACCACCCGGGCTCGGTCGGATGTCCTACTCGGTATTTCACCACTGAGGCTGGAAGGGATTCCCGTGGGTCTTTCACCACCCGGGCTGGGTTGGTTCCTGCTCGGTATTTCACCACTGAGGCTGGAAGGGATTCCCGTGGGTCTTTCACCACCCGGGCTGGGTTGGTTCCTGCTCGGTATTTCACCACTGAGGAGGTAATGGATTCCCGTGGGTCTTTCACCACCCGGGCTCGGTCGGATGTCCTGCTCGGTATTTCACCACTGAGGCTGGAAGGGATTCCCGTGGGTCTTTCACCACCCGGGCTCGGTTAATGCTCGCTCGGCGTTTCGCCACTGGAGCCGGACAGGATAGTCGGTCGGCGGATCGACGGTCAGGTTGGGGTTAGTCAAGACCACGGTCTTGACTTACTCTCACCCATTCACACTAGAACCAAAAATCGGAGAATACTGCCTAGGTGCCTCAGTGCCCTTTTCAACTCGGAAGTTTACTCGTGACTAAACCGGCGTGGCTCGTCTCCCCGATCTGGTATTTTCTCACGGTAATTATGCGCGAGCCTGCACATAATTAACCGCGAGAAACCGGTTCGTCGCGGTGGCCCTCTGGCGGCCGCGGTCGAACTCGCGTCTCGCGGTACGCGTTCGGTGGGCGCGAAGCGCTCGCGATATTCGGTGGTGGGGATAGTTTCGCGCCTAACAGGATGTAATCGTCACAAAGGTATTGGTAGTGGTGAATTAAAATGCACAAAGCCTAATGGAAAAATTTCACGCATTGAAATTAGGAATGTACTCTATGTGCCCAACTTACATGGAAATTTGCTATCTGTGAGAAAGCTGGCTGAGAATGGATACAATGTTAAGTTTGGGCGACAAAGATGCGACATAATGAAAGCTGACGTAGTCGTTGCACAAGGTGAGATGTGTGGTGGGTTGTATAAATTGATACAATGTCATGAAGTGAAGCAGGCACTATTATCACACACCGACAAGTGTCAACATACGTGGCACCGTAAGCTGGGTCACCGTGATCTGTCAGCAATCAAATCGCTGGAGAAAAATGGATTGGCTAAGGGTATAAAAATTGTGGACTGTGGAACTAGAGTTTCGTGCAGTGCGTGCATTGAGGGGAAGATGCCAAGAAAATCTTTTCCAAAGAAATCAACTACGACGACCAACGCAGTATTGGATCTTTTGCACACAGACCTCTGTGGTCCTATGCGCACAACAACTCCTGGTGGAAAAAGATATATAATAACCATAATCGATGATTACAGTCGGTTCACAGTCATCTACCTGTTGAGGAATAAGTCTGACGCAACTGAGGCGATTAAAGCTTACGTGGAAATGGTGAAGACAAAATTCAACTGCAGGCCCAAGGCAATCAGATCCGATAGAGGAAGAGAGTATATGACGGGTGAATTAAAAAATTTCCTAGACAACAACGGGATTAAGATACAACTCACGGCGCCCTATTCGCCACAACAGAATGGGGTGGCAGAGAGAAAAAATAGATACCTTATGGAAATGGCGAGAACAATGCTGATCGATGCAAAATTGGCAAAAGAATTTTGGGGTGAAGCAGTCCATACGGCAATATATTTACAAAACATATTGCCCTCCAGTACTACAGGGAGAACACCGTATGAATTATGGGAATCGAAATTACCCAATTTAAGTGACATACACATATTTGGTTGTGATGCGTATGTTCAGGTGCCAAAACAATTTCGTGGAAAGCTAGATGCCAAAGCTCAATTACTTACCTTTGTAGGATACGAAGAAGGTTCTAAAGCTTATCGCCTTGTGAATAAAAATACAAGAAAAATAAAGGTAAGCAGAGATGTCGTATTCGTTAATGAGCATTTATTTAATTCAGGTTCAAGTGTTGAAATCATGCCGCAACACGAGAAGGATGATAAAAAACACTATGAACAAATTGATGATGGAAAACCGATCGATGATATCGTCGCTACTAAGAATGAGACGGATGAGACAGATGATGAAATCTTTGAGGAACCCAATTTACCAGAACTGGTTAAAGCAGAGGGAACTGGAATAAATCCGCCACGAAGAACTTCACATCGACAAAAACAACCACCTGAAAGGTATGGCGAAATAGTAAAACTAACATTACATAAAATAGAGCCACGCACAGCAAAGGAAGCCTTGCTTCAACCCGATGGCGAAAATTGGAAGAAGGCAATGAATGAGGAAATGGAGTCATTGTTAGAAAATGACACCTGGGATCTTGTCGATTTGCCTGAAGGAAGAAAGGTCATAGGTAGCAAATGGGTATTCAAGCTGAAGCAGGACGATTCCGGAAGACCAAAATACAAGGCCCGCCTAGTCGCACAAGGTTTTTCGCAGAAATATGGGCAGGACTATGATGAAGTATTTGCTCCCGTCGTAAGGCATGTAACAATTAAGGCGCTTCTCACACTAGCAGGAAAAAGAAAATATCATGTAAGGCAATACGATGCAAAGACTGCGTTTTTAAACGGAAGGTTGAAAGAGAACATATATATGGCACAACCCGAATTCTACATTAGTGCTGATAAAGAAGGAAAGGTATGCAAATTAAAAAAAAGCATTTACGGACTAAAACAATCAGCAAAAGCATGGTATGATGAATTAAATGGTGTTCTCGAAAAGGGAAATTTTTCGCAAAGCAATGCCGATCCATGCCTTTACGTTATGAATGAAGATACGAAACTATTTCTCATCATATACGTAGACGATCTTTTGTTAGTAGGAAGCAATGCGTCCTTGATGAATCAAGCCGAGGAAGTGATCAAGAAATCATTCAAGATCAATGCTCTTGGTGAGCCAAAGACTTTCCTGGGATTCAATGTTACACGAGATCCTGATGGGGTATTTTATCTTGACCAGCAATCATATATAGAAACCCTTGTGAATGACACAAAATTGAAGAATGCGAAAATATCAAGTATACCAATCGATTTGGGTTATGAGAAGATTGATGATAACGAAGACATGCTTGAAGACAAATTGAAGTATCAAAGATTAATCGGACG
Organism: Lasioglossum morio; assembly: GCA_916610235.2. Taxonomy (NCBI): domain Eukaryota; kingdom Metazoa; phylum Arthropoda; class Insecta; order Hymenoptera; family Halictidae; genus Lasioglossum; species Lasioglossum morio. Next base: position 286,210 of record CAKAJA020000202.1, on the reverse strand, counting down.
ATTATTATATTTGGGCATACATGCACGCCCTGACATACTAGCCAGCGTATGTATTCTCAGTCAACGCAACGCAAGCCCAAGAAAAATAGATTGGAACGAAGGAATGAGAATTGTAAGATATCTAAGTGGGTCAAACAACTTACAATTAAAATTGGGAAATAGTGACGCGTTAACATGCAGCAAATTGATCATATATTCAGATGCAAATTGGGCACAAAATATTCAAAATAGAAAATCAATTAGTGGATATGTTATTCAATTATATGGTTCGACAATAGCATGGGGGTGCAAAAGGCAAACTTGCATTGCACTATCCACGACCGAAGCAGAGTATATTGCTTTGGCTGAGGCATGTAAAGAGACAATTTGGATTCAAAGACTACTAACTGATATGGGTGAAATTCTAGACAATGAGGTAACAGTATATGAGGATAACCAAAGTTGTCTAAGTCTATTGGAAAATCCTAAATTGTCAAATAGGACAAAGCACGTCGACACCAGGTATCACTTTATAAAAGATTTATATCAAAATAATAAAATGAGTTTTTTGTATTGTCCAACTAGCGAGATGGTAGCAGATATAATGACGAAACCCTTGGGACGTTTAAAATTGAGCAAACAACGGGATGCTATGGGTTTGAAATGCTGGACCAAATAAGGACTGATCAAATTCAGATGTCGAGGGGAAGTGTTGGAATACGCGACATCTTCCGCCATATAAGGACGATAATTACTAACCGATCTTATCGATAAAGTAGATCAGAGCAATATCTATATATAGGTGGTCCAAGCTCTTCTATTTTCTTACTTGTTCTATTCTGTCATTGTCAATAACGTGTACAATTGATTGTGAGATTGATTCCAAAACTGTAACAGTTACTTTATTCAATACACTAAATATAATTAGTAAAGTGATTATCAGCATACACAGTTTATTTCTGCCTGAATAATAATTTCATATATAACGGGATTACCGTGTAATTATCGGATTAGTAATATAACAATATATATACATTTTTTTTTAATCAGTTATTCGAAATCATTTTGACAATGCCTAGTAAAAGCTCACGAACGTCGTTACCGCGGAAACCATTTCGGGAATTGAGTTCAAGTCAAAGACGGCGCGTTTTGAATGCAGTAAGGAACAAGTTGAGGTCGCGTAAAAACGCAGCACGTCCCACTATTATCAGTGAACCGGATGTTCCTTCTACCAGTTCTTCTTCGTTCGCGAATTGTAATGTCGAGTCTTTGCAGCAAAATTTTACCGAAATAAACAATCGCGATATGCCCAGCACTTCGAGTTCTTTCACAACGTCAATTCCGTCGCGCAATGATACAGCCCGGCCATCTGCTGTCGCTGTATCAGAACCCTCGTTTCGCGATAGTTTAGCAACTTATTTCGTGGATAGTAATCTATCACACACCCAGGCGAATAATAATACTACGCGTTTTGAATAAACATTCGTGCTTTCGGCAGTTGCCGAAAACTGCATATACTTTACTTTCAACGTCGCGCACCAGTGTCACCACGTCTGTGGTGACGCCTGGTGAATGTGTTCATTTCGGGGTAGAGTTTAAAATAATTGAATATTTATGTGGAACCCTCGAAACCATTCCCAAAGTCTTAACTTTAGATTTTCACATCGATGGGTGCACGATAGACACCCATAAACAAATTCAACTTTGGCCCATTCAAATCCGTTTAATAAATATTCGCAATAGTAAGCCGCTGGTTGTAGGAATCTATAAAGGTCCAACCAAACCCAGGGATTGTAACATTTATCTTGAAAAATTTGTCTTCGATATCAATGTGATGATGTCGAAAGGAGGCATTATTTTTCAAGGTAAAACAATCCCTGTGAAGTTGAGATGTTTTATAGCTGATGCACCAGCGCGGGCATTTATATTGAATCACAAGTCTCATTTATCTTCCAATCCATGTTCAAAATATAAATTGCGCGGGACCGCAATCGGGAAACGTCGCGTTTTCAGTGGCATAGATCATCCTCCCCGTTGCGATGATGACTATGCCAGTAGCCTCGATTCATTTCATCAAAAAGGAAATAGTCCACTAGTTGCCCTCCAAATGGGAATGGTTTCTCAGGTGCCCTTCGAATTCATGCACCTTGTTTGTCTGGGCATTGTAAAAAAATTATTATCCGCCTGGGTGTCTGGTAACTATTCAAAGCGAACAAAGTTATCGCGTAACAGTATTTGTACTATTTCCGCGAGAATGGCAGTACTTCATAAGTACTGTCCATCCGATTTTTCTCGACGCCCGAGGCCCATAGAAAATTATTCAATTTTTAAAGCGAGTTTCGCCAATTCATTTTGTATACCGGCCCGGTTGTACTGCACGGGATTTTAGATTCAGGCATTTATACTAGTTTCACCCTCGCTCATTAAAAATCATTTAAATTTTGCAAAGGCGGCATTGAAAAATTTTGTTGTTACTTCCGAACAATTTTACGGTTCTCCTTTTTATCGTATAATGTACACGGTCTCCTCCACTTGGCAGATGACGCAAACCGTTTCGGAACATTAGATGCATTTTCCGCTTTCCCGTACGAAAGCACAATGTCCATTTTTAATAGATTCATTAGAACGCCGGGTAAACCTCTCGGCATGACAGCACGGAGGGAGGTAGTGGTTCTTCCACTACCACTGTGCATGCTTCCATGAAAAAATTTTTCAATGTAGCCTTTTCCGTAAACGATCGCGACAACTGCTGCCTTTTACGCGACGGCTCAATTTGTATCATCGTATCGATTCTCCCGCGCGAAGATACGTATGAGTTCGCAATTAAACGGTTTCAATTAATAGATAAATTTTATGATATTTTATTATCCTCTTCGGAGTTAGATATTTTTAAATGTGCGGCTTTGAGCACAGATGTAACGGTTGTGAGCATGCAAAGCATCAAGTCAAAATGCTATCGAATGCCGCTGAACAGCACCCATGAAAACTGCGATGACGCATTAGGAATCACCCAATGGGTTGTCGCAGTGCTTGGGCACGCTGACGAAACGTAAGGACATTGCACCCTTTATTGTCCTTGCGTGGGTATTTTTATACAGTGGAGTAGGCTTATTGGGGACACCACTGAAAAAAAACGCATTGTCAATAGTACCTCAAGGGTAATGTGGAAAGCTATTGGTTACACGTCAAGAAGGAAAATGAGTTTAAAATTAATGTACAAATTTTTCCAACGCCAACAGGTGAATTATTTCAATCGTCAAGCGAAACCTCTGCCGAGGCCCTCGCCGTTGTCACGTAATAATAACTCGTTTGTTATAATAAAAAAAAACAGATGCTAGACTGTTGTCCAGCACTGACTCTCTTTATTCAATATTACACAAATAAACCGACAGTACTTCGATCCGCGTAGTTTTCTATTTTGTTAGCGACTAACTAATCCGTGTCCGTCCTCCTGTATTTATAAGCTGCTGTTATCAACTGGGCGAATTCCGGGCAACGGTCGATCCTTAGGGGTGATGTCATCTGTTCTCCTGTATTTGTCCTAAGTTGTTATCAACTGGACGTAGTCCAGGCAACAGTCGATCTTTTGTGGCTGAAAATTGGGGTGACGTCATCTGCGATAATCGGCAGGAATTTGGGCGTTACACTCCCCCCAATTTAGATTGAAGTTAGTCCTCTAACTTTGATAGTTCCGGAGGATGGATTTGTGGAATTTGACTGTTCTTGGCTGGAATAGGATCTCTGGTTCCGGCGATGGTTGTGATTGCCGTTGACTATTCACCAATGTGGCTAAATCTGTGTAAATGTTTAGCAACGGTGCGGTAGCGCCCGGTGCTGGCGTTTCTACATTATTTTCTATATGAGTCGTCTTTGACTTACAACTGAGAATATGAATACAGAGTTTCGATGGTAGAAAGGATTTGATACAGTTAAAAACACCTGTTTTGTCTAGTCCCCAAAGGACTAGGGCGGTTAATGCTGCGTAGCCGGCAATCTGCAGTGTGGACAGTCCCCACGACTTTACAGATTCGATTCGATGTTCGAATTGGAGTCGGTTAATTTCTTTCTCGATATCATCTAATGTACCGTGGTAACCGTTTAAGTTGTTTAATACTTTTGGTGTCTTGTCTAACTTTTGCAAGATTGATACGTAATCGATACTATTCTGCGTTCGAATTTCTTTGTGCCTGGTTTCGTATGATACGCTAAAACGGGTTTGTCCTATTCGCATATAATTATTATTATATAATAATTCGCAAGATGTGTTTGAATTTAATAAACTAGGTTGTTGTAAATATACAATACTGTGTCGCGTTCCGCAAATGGTGTTAATTTCTATAGGTTTCTCTGGAATAGCTATATACTGATTCTGTTCTTTTAATGGCATAAAGGTAATATCGTCTATTTTCAAAATTATAATTTGGCATGAAATGATTTGATTATTGAAATTAATGAGCTCTGTGGTACAATCGTGTCGTGTGTTTCTGTTGTGAATTGGTTGAGTCTGTTTACACATGGTTATACCGATTTTTGTTTTGCAATGTGTATTCAAATATTCTTGCTCTACGTTAATATAATTTAACCCTGAAATCAAATAAACTTGGTGTTCCACGAGTGGAATCATAAATACATTGTTCTTCTTCGTTGGGATGGGGTAGATGCGGTCTATATCCCATTGCAACGTAGGTAGAATTGGTACTGAGACTTTGAAAAATAATTTGTTGTTCGTAATAAACAATTTTAGTTCTGCAAGATCAAGTATGGTTTGGAAATTCTCGTGAGTTGGTTCTAATGCCAAGTGTGTAGTTTCGTTTTCGAGTGTGCGTTTGTATGCGTCTAGAAATTCTTTCGGTTCTAAAATTTGTGGGCTAATGATTCCCTGTTTCGCTAGTGTGATGGTGGTAAGTAGTTCGTCGTATGAAAAGTGTAAATCCGCGATTGCTCCTTCTGTTCTAATGATCCAGTTACTCATGAGTGCCTCTCGTTCGGCTTTAAGTGAATTTGCTCGTGCGTCTAAAGTGAGTTGATTTATGCGTCGTAAATTGTCGGAGTCTAAAATTTTACGGATGAGAGCGGTCTGATTACTGACTATCGTTTTCAATTTATTGTTCGCGTTGAAAAGTTCGTCTATGTTCGCGTTGACAATGGTTAAGTCGTCTTCGTCTAACGTTCCGAATAACGATTTTGACAATGAGCCTATTGCGTTTATCAAACCTCTTTTAATTCTAGAAAGAGTAATTATGCTCAGGTGGTTCCCGAGTGAACGGAGTCTCTTAACTCGTTCGTTGATATTTCTAACTTCGTCGGCGTAAGTACATTCTAAAGTGTTACAGTGATCATTAAGCGTTTGTGTAAATGATATTAGTTCGTTGAGTTGTTCTGGAATCGTGCTTATATCTAAACCTACATATATATCAATAATGTTGTTATACAAGTACGCTTTGCCGGTCTTTTCGTGGAAGATCGTATTCTCTTTTAACTCTGTCACCTCTAGCCCGTTTGAGATGTGGAAGCCAATGGCTGCGATCGCCCTGGAAAATACAATTTAAGCTTATTCCCGTGAATTTTCCTAATAACTCCGTCTATTAGCAGTTCGTAATATGGCGTACAACATTTTACAATCGGATATGGTCCTAACCATTCCGTGTCGAGCTTGTGCTCCTTATGATCATTATGCACGAGAACTCTGTCTCCTTCGTTAAGTACTGTTTGACTTTTAATTATTTTTCGGTTCTGGTCCCTCTGATGTCGCTGTTTACTTTTAGTCAACGTATTGATTGCCTGTTGCAACCTTCCGTCCCATTCTCTTTTTCTAATTAGTACGTCGTCTGCGTAGGATCGTTGTGCGTCAGAGGAAATGGATGAGGGTAGGTTTGCCAACTGCCCAAAAGTTAACTCGAATGGAGTAAATCCCGTAGATTTATGCACCATCGTGTTATAAGCGAGACAACAGAAATTCAGAATTTCATCCCATTCTTCATTTCGTTCTTTCTGCGTCGTTCTAATCATGTCCTTTAGAACTGCGTGAGTTCGTTCGAGCGATCCGTTGCTCTGTGGGTAAAAACTAGTGGTCTTTATATGCTCTATTTTGAATGCTTTCTCGTATTCCTGCATGAGTTTACTGATAAAGTTATTTCCCTGATCTGTTAAAATCTTTTTGGGTGCTGAGAATATATATATATATAATGATTTAACAACCCCTGCCATATGCTCTCAGCTTGCTGGTCTTTGAGAGGTACAAGAATCAAATACTTCGTTAATTCGTCGTGAATAGAAAGTATGTACTGATGTCCTCGTTTAGTCTTTGGTAATGGCCCTACTATGTCCATTGCGATTTTATCGTTGGGTTGCGAGGGTGTATCTGGCATAACCGGTTCTTCTTTCGGTCTAATACGCGTCAATTTATTTTTCTGGCAGATATCACATCCTTTTATATAGTTCTCTACTCGTTCAAATAATCGGGGTATCTTATGTCGTTCGCGTAGTCTATCGTACGTTTTCTGAATACCTGGGTGTCCTAACAAGTCGTGATTCTCTTTTATAAGCTCTTTGATCTGTTCTTCACTAAGTTCTACAATTTGTTTCGATGCGAATGTTATTTCTTTAACGTTATTGTGGAAATATAAAATCATTAAGTAAATTTCGCGTTGCTCTTCTTCATTAAAATCGGTGTGTCGAAGTCCTATTCTGTTATAAGAATTTACTAAATCTGCAATTTTAATAATCCATTTAGATTTGTCGAGTTTCCCTAAAACTCCTCTAGTGATTTGAAAAAATGATCTCTCGTTTGGTTTCATACTCATTGGTCGCGTTATGGTTGGTTCTTTTAGCCATTTGTTGTACAATTGCTCGTGACTGATTACTACTTTCCGTTTCAATATTTCGCTACGTGTAATTGCGTGTACTCGAGAGAGTGCATCTGCAGCTGTGTTGGCTTTGCCTTTTACATACTCTATATCGTACTCGTATTCTTCCAACCTGAGTCTCCAACGTATAAGTCTCGATGAAGGGTCTTTACAATTATGAAGCCATTTCAATGCTTGGTGGCCTGTTTTAATTATAAATTTCCGTCCTAATAAATATTGCCTGAGTCTTTTCACTGCCCATACTATAGCTAATAATTCTTTCTCGGATGTTGTGTAGTTCTTTTCAGGTGGGTTAAGCGTTCGTGAGATATAACAACAAGGATGTCCCTCTTGTGATAATATTGCTCCTAAACCTTCATTACTAGCGTCTGTTATTAAAGCGAACTGTTTATTAAAATCTGGGTATCGCAGAACAGGGTATTCGCAGAGGCGTTGCTTCAAAGTTTCGAATGCTATCTGAGTTTTATCTGTCCAATGAAATGGTATATCTTTCTTGGTTAATTCGGTTAGTGGTTTCGCGACCTTTGAGAAATTACGTATGAATTTCCTATAATAGCCTGAAAGTCCTAAAAACGATTTTACGTCGGTTGGTGTTTTTGGTACTCTAAAATTCTTTACTGCTTCTATCTTTCGTGGGTTCGGTTTAACTCCTTCGGCTGTAACTACGTGTCCTAAATATTCAAGTTCTGGTTTCAAAAATTCGCACTTGTCGGGTTGTATTTTTAATCCTAACTGTCTGAGTCGTTGTAACACGATTGCTAAATTTCGATTATGCTGTTCTATTGATTGGCCGAATATAATAATGTCATCTAAGTAAACAAAACAATTGTTATTAATCAATCCGCGGAGGGCGGTATCCATCATACGCTGAAAAGTTGCGGGTGCATTTTTCAATCCGAATGGCATTCTGTTAAAGTGATAATGTCCATGAGGTGTAGAAAATGCTGTATACTTTTTAGAACTTTTGTCCATGGGAATTTGGTGGAAACCTGAAGATAAATCTAATGCTGAGAAATATTTTGAATTGCCTAACTGTGATAGAATATCGTCGATTTCTGGAAGAGGGTAAGCGTCTTGATCTGTGAGTTCATTTAATTTGCGAAAATCGATTACGATGCGCCATTTCTGTTTTCCTGAAGCGTCTGATTTCTTGGGTACTACCCAAACCGGTGAATTATACGGGGAATCTGAAGCTTCTATAATATTTTTGTCGAGCATTTCTTTCATCTGCTTGTTGATCTCTGCTTTATGACACTCCGGTGGTCTATAGGATTTAGTATTAATAATTTTGTTTTCTTTTAACGTTATGGTGTGTTTGGCAAGGTCGGTACATGGGAGTAGGTCTGTCTCTAGGTTAAACACGTCTAAATAATGTAGTAAAATCTTTTCGATCGGGTCCCTGAGTTCTCGTTCAATGTGTGACGTTCTAACTAATTCTTTGAATTTCGCGATGTGTTCAGGTTCGTGTGTGTTTTCGATATTATTAGAAATTGTTCTTTCTGTCTTACCAGAGTTGATGAAGCATACTCGGGTCGGTTTGCCTTCGAAATAAATGGTTTGAACACGGGTTTCACCTGGTGGTGCTACGACCGGTTTCTGTAACTGAATAATATCGTGGTCTAATGTTAGAGAGTTATTGGTGAGAGCATATTCATACTTTTCGAGAAAAGGTAGGCCTGCGATGCCATCCTCAATTAATGGAAAGTTATTTTCGACAATATAAAATGTATGGGTTTTGTTCAAATATCGTATGCTTATGCTTTCATTCGCGGTGTATTTGTCGTTTCCCATAAAAAATACGCGTGGTTCGCAATGCTTCGTCACGTGATTCGTTCGTCGCTTGATCAGATTGATCCCTGATCCTGAATCGATGAGTAGTCGCTCCACTCTTCCGTCGGAATTTCTTCTAATGGTGAAGCTGGGTAATCTTCCTGTTGTTGCATTAACTCGAATTCTGTCTGTAGGTGGTCTTCCTCCTCGGTCATACTGTTTACGTGGTTGACTCTTCGTGGTGGTTGCACTTGTTGACTCGGTACGCGAAAATTTGCGCACTGGCTAGCGAGATGTCCCGTCTGGTTACAGCGGAAACATTTCATTTCCTTATGTTCCTGTAGCGGTCGGTTCTCGGCGCGCTGGAATGAATTTGGCCTTGCTGGGGGTCCTGGTGGGCGTTCGGCTCGTACTGGGGGTCGAGTCGGCTGAAAAACAGTTTTTCCTTGCGAGCTTCGTAGTCGTCTCTTTTCGTTTACTATGGTTTCGGCACGGAAGGCTGTTTCCTGGGCCTCCATTAGTGTCTGTGGTGACGATGCGGACACTCGTGTCTCCATATCATCTCGTAAGTTGAGCATGAAAATCTTGATTGATCGTTTGTTCTGTTCGAGATTGGCGCGCTCGGGCGCCATACTGCCGAAAAGATCGCCGCGTGGCTCTGATGCCGTACCGCCAAACAGCCATAGATAAACGCCTGTCATCGAGGCTCGCGCGGGCGCGATCCCGCAATCATGATTGGCTGGTTCCATTCTCGATCCTTCTGGAAGGTTCTCGAACGCGAAACCGGAATCACCGGCGCGTGACGAACTTCCAGAAGGATCGAGATAATAAAAGGAACAGAGAAAACCGTTTTCTCGTGACTCTTTGTCTAACCACGCGATCAGCTGTTTTCTCTCAATTACCATCGAATTCTAAGTATCTTTATTTCACTTGTAAATTATACAATTTTGTACATCGAGTCCCTAGTGACTAAGTTTGTTAATTAAGTGACAAAATACAGTTTAATTTATTGTAAATCCACATTCTCACTCAATTTCATTTCCTTTCACACGCCATTCAAATTCATCCGTTACAGTCTCTCACTAAATCATTCCTCAATTCCTTTCTCTACCTTTTCTCAATCATCCTTCAAGCATTCTTTGATTTCGTCATTCACGCCTTTACATTTTTTGGTCCTTCGAGCCGGATTTACAATAAAAACCAGTGAAAACCAGTGGTGAAATAGCCTCCTGTTCAAGTGAGATTCAACCAGTGATTCTATCTCGCATTCAAATGGATCTCACACCAGAAGGGCTGCTCCTATCGCAGTAGGAACTCGCTGGAAAGATCGAAAGAACGATGGGGAACTTCAAAAAGTCCATGGCTCAGTCCAAGATAACCGCAGGAACTGTCCAAACCAGAATCAACCTGTTGGAAAAGTACTGGTCAGAGTTCTCGGAGAATCACCGAGTAATTATGTACAAACGGAGCGACGAGTTTAAAACATCGGATTACGTTACCAAGCGACTCGCTGACCTTCCAGAAGAGTCGTACGCGCAACAGCGGAGTGCTCTTCATGACCTGGCGCTAAAATATTGTAGCGGCGACAAGGGCTCTGGGAGTTCAGGGTCGTCCAAGGAGGAAAGCAGCCAAGGGACAGCACCACTTCCTAGATTGCACTTGCCCGAGTTTGACGGGGCATATGTAGAATGGCCTGCCTTCAAAGACCTGTTCAAATCAGTGGTGGAGCGCAACAAAAACCTGTCCGACGTCGACCGGTTGCAATACCTAAAGACCAGTCTCAGTGGTGAAGCAGCTGACCTCGTGAAAAATCTTCCGACCACCGGCGAAAATTACGAGCGAGCCTGGAGCATTCTCGAAGAGCAGTACGAAAACAAAAGAATTCTCGTACGAGCCTGCCTCGACAAACTCGCCGCAATACCCAAAATGAGGGAGAGCTCATCGAGGGAGATCATCCACGTCCAAAAGGAAGTGGCTACGGTCGTGAACACGCTGGAAGGACTGGGGCGACCTATCAACAAAACAGAAGATTGGTTCGTCTACTCAGTGGTCCGTTTATTCGACCAAGGAACAAAGAATAAATGGGAGGAAGCATTAGCAGGCACCAGCGAACCACCCACTTTCTCTGAGCTGAAGGAATTCTTGACCAAACGACGTCATCAACTGGAGGCATCCATCGAGTCCAATCCCACGATGCCGTCGCAAGGATCCAGTCGTCACCACAGCAGGAACTTCGAAGCACGGTCGAGCCAAAGCCATAAGAGAACTAAAGAAACCAATCAAGCATTCAGGACGAATCACGTTCAGCAAGGGCAAAAACCAACTTGTGCAATGTGCAACAGGGAGCATTACCTGATGCAGTGCCCAGACTACAAGGCACTTCCGCCGGCGGAACGTCGAGGGTACGCCGAGAAGCATCGACATTGCAGCAACTGCCTGGGGAACCATTCCGCTGCAACCTGTACCTCCACGAGGGGCTGCTCATCCTGCGGGGAGAGGCATCACTCGCTGCTCCATGATGCATACAGAGACGAGCCTAAAACAGCAAGGACGGTTCATCACACCTTGAATTGTCAGCACGTGGAGGGTAAGGTTCTCCTAGCCACTGCGATAATTCAAATTTCAGATTACCATGGCAGGCGGCAGGAGGTTAGAGCGCTCATAGACCAGGGCTCCGAAGTCTCTATGGTGAGCGAAGGGTTGGTGCAGCGGCTTCAGCTACCCCGAGCAGCCACGTCGGTGGACATTTACGGGGTCGGCGGGCAGCAATTGGCCAGGGCTCGGGGCAAGGTCAGCCTAGACATTTGCGGTAGGCACGGCGATTCCGCAATCAAGGTCTCGGCCATTGTGCTTCCAAAGCTGACGGCGTACATCCAGGGCTGTTCAGTGCCGCGCCGCACATGGAGTCACCTGCAGGGTCTACAATTGGCCGATCCCTGTACAGCAGTGAGCAGACCAATCGAGGTGTTGCTGGGAGCTGACGTGTACTCTGCAATAATAAGAGAAGGAGTTAGGAAGGGCCAACCAAATGAACCCGTTGGACAACGCACCTTGTTTGGCTGGATCGTCACAGGAATTGCAGGGTCAGCAGGCAATTCGTCGCACGCTCAAGTGCATCAAACAATCGTTGGCGATTCCTTAAGCTCGCTGGTACGGAGGTTCTGGGAACAGGAGGACTTCGGGGACGCTCACTCAACGCTGACAGCGGAGGAGATAGAGTGCGAGAACCACTTCAAAACGACGCATTCTCGCACTCCTGAGGGTCGTTATATGGTGAGGCTCCCGTTCCGTACGTCAAATCCAGCCTCCTCAGGGTCGAGGACAGCAGCCTGGCATTCCCTCAGACGGATGGAACAGCGCTTTAAAAGGGACGAACAATTCAAGTCCTTATACTGCTCTTTCGTTAAGGAGTACGAGGAATTAGAGCACATGTCGCCGGTCAGCGAACCCACAACCAATGAGCCAGCGCACTACCTACCACATCATGGGGTCCTCGAGCCTAGCAGCACCACGACAAAATTGAGGGTGGTGTTCAACGGTTCGTGGTCAGAACCAGATCAGCAATCCCTCAACGACTGCCTTCACCCAGGACCGAACCTTCTGCCGCTCCTTGCTGACGTTCTGATGCGGTGGCGCAAGCACCTCTTCGTGGTGACTGCCGATGTAACCAAGATGTATCGGCAAATCCTAGTACATCCGGAGGATCGAACCCATCAAAGGATCCTGTGGAGAGAGAGCGAGTCACAGCACGTGAGTGAATTTCAACTGAACACTGTCACTTACGGGTTGTCTTGCGCCCCTTTCCTTGCAGTCAGAACTTTGCACCAGCTAGCGGAGGCGAAGGCAGTCGATATCCAATCGGAGCACAGGCACTCCGACACGACTCGTACGTTGACGACATCCTCACGGGAGCTGACACCATTCCTGCCTTAAGAGACGCAGCGAACCAACTTCACCAGCTGTGCAAGGCGGGCGGCTTCCCGCTGCAGAAGTGGGCCTCCAACGTGGCGGCCTTGCACGACGTCACTCCACAGTCACCGCAAGGCACAGTTACACAGCTTCCGTCACAACAAACACTGAAAACTTGGACGGATACACTACACTCTACGCTGGGGCTCCAATGGTCACCGCAAGAAGACAGCTTCCTCTTCTCCAACGTCAGTGGGCTGTCACAACCTTCCACCAAGCGAGGCGTGGTATCAGGAGCGGCGCAGCTGTTTGACCCGCTCGGATGGCTCACTCCAACAATAGTTCGAGCCAAAATAATCATTCAGTCCACATGGTTATTGACGCTAGGCTGGGATGACCCGCTTCCTCCAACGTTGGCCAAGGAATGGGCTGATTACTGTGCCGAATTGAAGCACATTGAGCAGGTGAGGGTACCACGACCTTTGTTTTCCAGCACCCACGGAGAGAGAGAGATCCATGGCTTCGCCGATGCATTGGAGCGTGCGTATGGAGCTATCGTCTATATGCGGACACGTGACCTGGAAGGACGATGGAAGGTGTCGTTAGTCACGGCGAAAAGCAAGGTGGCACCGCTCCAGCAAGTGTCCCTGCCTCGCCTTGAACTCTGCGCAGCACACCTCCTCGCTCGCTTGACACAGCGCACTATCACGACGCTGGCACTTCACGACATTCCAACTCACCTGTGGTCCGACTCTACGGTGGCCTTAGGGTGGATCCAGGCGCACCCGTCCAGGTGGAAAACCTACGTGGCTAACCGGGTGGCGGACATCCAGCGCAGAGTGCCAGAGGCTCAATGGCACCACGTGGCAGGAGTCGACAATCCTGCGGACTGTGCCTCCCGGGGTCTGGCTCCGTCGCAGCTTCTCAGCTGGAACCTCTGGTGGAGTGGGCCAGAGTTTCTGCACTGCGACAATGGGTTCGCTCCTCCAGAACCCGCCGACCTTGCGCTACTACCAGAAGCGAAAGGTCCCATCGTCGCTGCAGTCACCAAGGGGAAGACGGATGCCGAGGACAACGCATTACTGCAGCGGTTCTCCTCTTACACCAGGCTGCTACGGGTCACCGCCTGGTGCCGCAGATGGCTCCGGAAGCGCAATGCTGTGTCAACGTCCTCGCCAGCAGACACACTAACGCCAGTACTGAGCGTTGACGAGATCGTTGCAGCAGAGAGAGGGTTGATTCGCCGGATGCAGCAAACCACCTACGTCGAGGAGAAGACTGCGTTAGCAAAGGGGCAATGCGTGTCAAGCAAAAGCAGCCTAGCATCGTTGTCTCCGATAGTAGACAACAACGGGCTCATGAGAGTGGGAGGCAGATTAAGCAACACACTCCTTAACCCGGACGAGGCTCACCCAATCATCCTGCCTCCTAAATCCCGACTCACCCTCTTAATCATTGACCGTGCCCACAGAATCAATCTGCATGGAGGGGTTCAGGCCACCTTGGGAGCAGTCCGGCAGCAGTTTTGGGTGCCAAAGGGACGAGCCGCTGTCAAAGCCACCATCGGCAAGTGTGTGACTTGCGCTCGATAGCGGGCGGAATTGGCTAGCCAGCTGATGGGACAGCTGCCAGCGCATCGTGTCACGCCAGCCCGTCCCTTCCATTCCACCGGGTCGATTACGCTGGTCCAATCTGGTTGCGAACCACTGCAGGCCGAGGTCACAAGGCGTACAAGGGTTACCTTGCAGTCTTTGTCTGCACGGTGACCAAGGCAGTACATCTCGAGGTCGTCTCAGATTATTCCTCCGAGGCGTTCCTGGCTGCGTTCAAGAGGTTCGTATCCCGCCGAGGCATCTGTGCTCATGTTCACAGTGACTGCGGAACCACCTTCACGGGAGCCGACGGAGAGCTGCGCCGACTCTTCACTGCAAGCAGCCAGGAGAACCACGCCATCAGGAGCCATTTGCGAGACCTGAAAACGCAATGGCACTTCAATCCACCTGGTGCACCCCACTTCGGTGGACTGTGGGAGGCGGCGGTCAAGTCCACCAAGCACCATCTCCGACGGACCATCGGGGAAACACGCCTCACCTTCGAGGAAATGACGACGCTGCTCACGCAGGTGGAGGCCTGCCTCAATTCAAGGCCGCTCGCCGCCCTCTCCGACGACCCAGCAGACTTGACGGCGCTGACACCCGGACACTTCCTCATCGGCTCGGCGCTGAACTCTCTGCCGGAACCATCCCTGGTCGACGTAACAACCAACCGGCTCTCGCGTTGGCAACTACTAACGAAAATGCGAGATGAATTTTGGGCAAGATGGCAGCGAGAGTACCTGCAAGGACTTACCACGCGTCCACGATGGCGTCAGACGAAGGACGATATAGCAGCCGGGCGCCTTTGCATCATCGTCGGAGAAAATTCACCTCCCTCCCAGTGGCCACTCGCGCGCGTCAAGGAGGTGCACCCGGGCCCCGATGGCAAAGTTCGCGTCGCAACGTTGTGCACCGCGTCCGGAGAATTTTTACGTCCCGTGCACAAGCTCGTAGTTCTCCCGATCGACGAGAACGATCAATGAACGCGTCAATACCGTCACTGCACATACACACTGCGCAGCTCACAACTGCGTAGTACGCGACGCGAAGTATCAATGCGCCGACGCACTTCATTCATGTTCATCGCAACACGTTCCATAACCGCACTTCGCGCCGCCCGAGCACACTTCGAGTCTGTTGCACTATTCACTGCATTCGTGGTAATACGTTTCACCTTGTTTCACAACCCGCTGATTATTTCGAGTCATCCGAACAATTGTACGTGAACAAGAGTCATTTCGACAAGTCGAGGCGGGCGGAATGTTCGAGATTGGCGCGCTCGGGCGCCATACTGCCGAAAAGGTCGCCGCGTGGCTCTGGTGCCGTACCGCCAAACAGCCATAGATAAACGCCTGTCATCGAGGCTCGCGCGGGCGCGATCCCGCAATCATGATTGGCTGGTTCCATTCTCGATCCTTCTGGAAGGTTCTCGAACGCGAAACCGGAATCACCGGCGCGTGACGAACTTCCAGAAGGATCGAGATAATAAAAGGAACAGAGAAAACCGTTTTCTCGTGACTCTTTGTCTAACCACGCGATCAGCTGTTTTCTCTCAATTACCATCGAATTCTAAGTATCTTTATTTCACTTGTAAATTACACAATTTTGTACATCGAGTCCCTAGTGACTAAGTTTGTTAATTAAGTGACAAAATACAGTTTAATTTATTGTAAATCCACATTCTCACTCAATTTCATTTCCTTTCACACTCCATTCAAATTCATCCGTTACAGTCTCTCACTCAATCATTCCTCAATTCCTTTCTCTACCTTTTCTCAATCATCCTTCAAGCATTCTTTGATTTCGTCATTCACGCCTTTACAGTTCTCTAAATCGATTGCAATCGTTCTCTCCACTTCATTTTTATGTTCGTATTGTAGAGCGTATGTTAGCTCGTTCATTAATTTTCTGAATCTAATTATATAACTGTGCACGCTTTCTGTTGCACCCTGTCGTACCTGTCGCAATCTGTCTCTTGCGCTATCGGCGGTGGTCGGGATGCTAACGAATTGTCGTAACGCTTCGAATAGTTCCTCGTACGTTTCGATTTCGAGGTGGCGTATGCTCCTCTCTGCGTCTTCTATGACTCTTGTGGCTAATATCAGGTCGAGTAACTCGTCTCGTTCCTTACAATTCTTTCGTGCTTTACGCACCTTTTTTATGAATCTTTCTACTCCGATGTCGTCACGCCCTTTCAGTACTGGAATGAATTGTACTGATAGTTTAGCGACATGCGTCGGATTGGCATCGTATTCGTCTTCAAATACTTCATCTTCGGTGTCGGTGGACGGTTTCGGTACTCTCGGTCCTGTAGGCTTCGATGCTCCTGCTCCTTTCCTGGGCTGCGAACGCGTAATTCGTTGTCCTTCTTCCGTCATAACCGAAGTGAAATCAGAGGTGCATAGGCTTTCTTCTGCGACCCGTAGGCTCGCGAGAGTTTTGCCTAGTGCCTCTATCTCTTTCGCACGTTTATTGTTTTCTTCATTCGCGAGTAAAATCATTTTCCTTAGTTCTTGCATACCCATTTCCGTCTTCTCTGACTGGGATTGCATCAGATCCAAGATTTGTCTGAGCTCGGTCTTTTCTTCCCTTTTCGGTGGTTGAGCCATGATGTCACTTGAGTCGCTAACCGTGTCGAAACTGTTCTTCCGATTTCTATAAAACGTAAAGGAATCCAGTATTTACCTTTTAATTCAGTCCTTCGTAGCAGGTCTTCCCGTAGAAGGTTCCGGTTGAACTGATCTGGTACAGCGCTGGTTTTCCTTACAAACAAGGGTCAGCTCAGTATAGAATCGTTGTTTCCTGGTGTGGCGCGTAGCCTCGAATTCGTAGAACCGCACGTAGTGTTCGCGAACTTCGATTTTCCGGAAAGCGATTGACTCTATCCTGGCAGGATCGCCAAAATGTCACGTAATAATAACTCGTTTGTTATAATAAAAAAAAACAGATGCTAGACTGTTGTCCAGCACTGACTCTCTTTATTCAATATTACACAAATAAACCGACAGTACTTCGATCCGCGTAGTTTTCTATTTCGTTAGCGACTAACTAATCCGTGTCCGTCCTCCTGTATTTATAAGCTGCTGTTATCAACTGGGCGAATTCCGGGCAACGGTCGATCCTTAGGGGTGATGTCATCTGTTCTCCTGTATTTGTCCTAAGTTGTTATCAACTGGACGTAGTCCAGGCAACAGTCGATCTTTTGTGGCTGAAAATTGGGGTGACGTCATCTGCGATAATCGGCAGGAATTTGGGCGTTACTCCGTCACCGATGCCCGTGGATGGTGGACAGGCTGCGAGCGACTACAACGACGACCACTTTTGCCCCGGTGACAAAATCGGCGACGATGCCATCCTCGACTAACAACCTGAAAGAGGTGAGCATTATTTGGCGAAACAAATATTTTAAATACTATTTAATATTGTTGACATTATTTTGCCTAAAGAACATATAGTATTTTAAATAAGATATACAATTTCGAAAATAAAATATTTTAACAATCGCAACCATAAAATAAATTCTTGTATTTCTTGTGCCTACTGAGGCTAGTTGATATACATACAGTGTATCTTATCATCGGGAAACAATTTCTACGCATAAATCTATTGAATGTGAAATTGAAAATAAAGACAAAGTCCAAAAATTTCCAATATTCCTAAAATAAAATACTATTTTCGAATTCTATTCGCAAAAATTACTGCCTCAAATAAAACATTTTATTTTCAAAAATCACTGAAACAAATGAAATATTTTATTTTCAAAATTGTACACATATTTTAAAATAAATAGGATTATTTATTATTTACTATTTAAAATACTATTTTCCCCAGCTCTTCAACCTGACTACAAGGACACGTGACTCCTCCACATATGACTGGACTGCAAGATTAATGTGAAAGAATGAGCAGTGTCCACGCAAGCCAAGGTTTGTAAAAGTTTATTTGGTTTATAGTATACAAAGTTGAACTTCCTTTTCCGGTTGTATCAGAGGCTGTAGTGTGTGAAGAGCGGTGTGAGTTAGAGTGTGAAAAAGTAAAGAGTGTTGGGTATGAGAGAGCGGAAAGAGGTGGAGGAAGGAGTGAGAGAGGTGTGGTGTAGAACAGGGTATAAAGGGAAAGGGTTAGAGGGGGTTACAGGGAGTAATAGAGGAGTGAAGTGAGCGATGAAAGAGAGGTTAGGGAAGCGAAGCAGTAGAGAGCGGCACGTGGGGAGAGGTAGTAGGAGGAGGTGGCGCGATCTAGCGAGAGACAGAAGAAAGTAAGAAGGAGGGAAATTTGAAAAGGAGTATAAGCGAGGGAAAGGAGGTTAAAAAGATACAAGGAGGGAGAATATAGAAAAATGAGTGGTAGGGGTGAAGAGAAGAAGGGTGACGGAAGGGAAGAAGGGAAGGAAGGGTAGGGAGGGGAGAGAAGAGTGGGAAGGCCGTCTAATGCAGAAAGGATGAGGAGAGATAGTGTGAATAGTATGGAGGGCAGCAGTGTGGGGAGTTTGGAGAGTTTATGGGGAAAAAGGAGGAGGGAAAAGGGAGACGAGAGAGATGATGAGAGGGAAGAAGAAGGGATTATATTTCAACGAAGTGAGAGAGGGAGAGTTGTTGGGGATGACAAAAGATTTGATGAAGGAAGTGATGGAGATAAAGGTGCATATGATGAGTGAAACGAAGAGGTGGGAAGAGATGAAGGAAGAGTGGCGGGAAGAAAGGGAAGAAAGGAGGGCAGAGATGGAGGAGTGGAGAAGGGAGAGGGGTAAGTGGGTGGAAGAGTTAAAGGAGGAAAAGAGGAGGAGGGAACAGATGGAAAAGAGAATGGAAAGGATGAAAGGGATGGAGGAGAAGATGGGGGGGGGTGGTAGAGGAGATAGAGAAATGGAAGAATGAGGGAGGTGGGAGAAACTTGGTGGGCAGAGTGCGAGAGGAGGAAATGGAGGAGGGCAGGAAGAGAATTAGGAGGATGGAGGTGAGACTAGATAGGAAGGAAAGGGAGGAAAAGAGGAATAACATAATAATAAGAGGAATAGTAGAGGAAGGAAAAGATTTGAAAGAGGGGGTGAAAAAGATTTGGGAGAGGATGGGTATGAGCATGAAGGGAGTTAAGGAAATAAAAGGGATAGGGAATGCAGGAAAAGGGTACTGGTAAAAATGGTGGACAGGGAACAGAAAAGGAAAGTATTGGAGGAAAAGAGAAGGTTAAGAGGGCAAAAGGTATGGATAGATGAGGATTTAACGGAAGAGGAGAGGAGGGCAAGGTGGAAAATAGAAAGGGAGGCAGAGAAGGAAAGGATGGATGGTAAAAATGTACAGGTAGGATACATGAGAATGTGGGTGAATAGAAAGATGACAAGATGGGATGAGGTAGAGGAAAGCTGGATAAAGGTACAGGGAAACCTGTAAGGAAGAAACAGGGGGGGAGGGAAGGGAAAAAAGGGGAAAAGAAAGGATATAGAATAGGCTTCTGGAATGTGGCAGGGTTGGGAAATAAGGAGGATTTCGGGAAGGGGCTGAGTGAATGGGATATAAAAAATAAAATGGACTAAAAAGTATAAAATAATTGAAAATAAAAATAATTTGAAAAAATAAAAACAAAATGGACTAAAAAGTATAAAATAATTGAAAATAAAAATAATTTGAAAAAAAATAAAAATAAAATGGACTAAAAAGTATAAAATAATTTTTAACAAACGGACTAAAAAGTATAAAATAATTTGAAAATAAAAAAATAATTTAAAAAAAAAATAAAAATAAAATGGACGATAAAGTATAAAATAATTTTAGAAAACGGGCTAAAAGGTATAAAATAATTTTAAAAAGAAAATAAAAATTTGAAATTGTGAATTTTGAATAACTGTGAAAATACTTGTAAGATTTAAAACGAAAAACGAGGGGTGCAAGATAATAATAAGGAATGTAGAGAGTAGCAGCCGTTGAGAAATCTCACAGAACAGTTCATACCATTTGCGAAGCAATAAAATTTTTAGTGATTTAGGTGAACTATTCATGCATCAATTATCTATTGCATGCGCCCCACGTTTTTCGTTTTAAATCTTACAAGTATTTTCACAGTTATTCAAAATTCACAATTTCAAATTTTTATTTTCTTTTTGAAATTATTTTATACCTTTTAGCCCGTTTTCTAAAATTATTTTATACTTTATCGTCCATTTTATTTTTATTTTTTTTTCAAATTATTTTTTTATTGTTTTTTTCAAAATTATTTTTTTATTTTCAAATTATTTTATACTTTTTAGTCCGTTTGTTAAAAATTATATTATACTTTTTAGTCCATTTTATTTTTATTTTTTTCAAATTATTTTTATTTTCAATTATTTTATACTTTTTAGTCCATTTTATTTTTTTCAAATTATTTTATACTTTTTAGACCGTTTTAAAAACGTGGTATTTTTAAAAATTTATTTTTATTTAAATAATTATTTTCTGCTTTTTAATTTTATACTGTCAAATTGTCTATCATCTTCATTCTATATTAAAAAACACACAAACAAACAAGAAAGTGAGCTAATAAAAACGTTGTAAAAATATAAGTTGTGCTAAAGACCGGTGATTTGACCGGTCGCAGTAGGAATAGGTACACGTGAAGTATCGGTAGGAATAGTGTTAAATAAAAGATATACTTTGCAACTTGTGAAAAAGTATATAGATTTCATTATTTATTAATTATTTAATACATTGCGAGCAAACATCCTCAACTGACTGCGTTAAATATTAAATAGGGTAATCAGGACACCTATATGAAAAGAAGGAATTTTTGGCTCAAAAAAATATTGTACCCCAAATGTCTATATAATGGTTCGACGGAGAATCTCGGAGTAACGATTCTTTCGCTTGGTAAACAAATACTAGTATAATACTTTATAAACACAACACTACCTATAGAACAAAGCTAAACAGCTTCGCTGTGACGTCATCGGTGAGCAGCGCGACGATTTACTCGGAATAGTAGATTTCACTGAAAAAAATAATATACATATTTATTTTGTACGCAATAACTTCACTTAGTTTCTAATAAATATGTAACTACTACTACAAAAATTTAGTCTAACGTTTTACTAATATTCTCGAAGTTTCAGTTGACTAAAACTGATACAGTTCAATTTTTAAACATATTCAAATGGATGGCTGCGTTGATAATATAATACTTTCAACAAATTTTGTAACATTTTCAAGGAAATATTTAACGCAAAATATTCAATGACATACCTGGTGATTTGGTGGCTTCCCTGTGAAAATCATCATTAACGAACTGCTCCTCTTTTTGTAGACATTATTTCTAACACTTTCAAACACAGACTCTTTAAATTTAATCTCGAACTCGATATTATTATTATCGGCAGAAGTTTAGTATGGTGACAACGCCTGCCGTGGTGGAGATTAGGCGTGTATGGTGAGGGGGGAGGAGGGTAATACGAAACCGAAAGAATTATTGTGCGGAAATGAACGGTTGCGGAGATATTTGCAAAAAACTATAATTATTTAAACATTCTATATCTATATAAGTATTCCACCGATTTTGATGAAATTTAAATATGTTATATATCTACACATTTCGAACAACTTTTTCCTTTGCAAAAACGTCGCCCGAGGCTTTGTTTAGGAGATATTAATCAAAAACACGGATTAATCAGAGTAGATTTCTTGTTTTTCATAAAACTGTAAATATCTCGGAAACTATGCGAGATATGGCAAAACATCAACAGACCTTTTTTGTAGGAAATTGAATTTCCAATAATTTATGTCGTATGACTTTTTCTATCAGCTGCGCCGTTTTTGGCGATATAACTATAAAGAGCGGAGTAAAAATCTTTTGATTGCACAAATCTCAATTAAGAATTTATTTTTACATAACTATTATACAGTTATCATCACTAAATGTTGGTGTTAGAAATTGGATATACAGTTTTTATATCCTTTAATAATTGTTCGAATGGATCAAGTTGTTTCGCCCGCACAATTCTGTGCCACATATAACTGCACATGTGTTGTCCAAGATTTTCTTTTCTGTATCCTGCATTTGTTACATTATATTTCAAATGTTTCCAGGATCCTTCAATATGGTGAGGGTGAGGAGGGATAGGTTAGGTTAGGTTAGGTTAGGTTAGGTTAGGTTTTTTTTAAACGTTAGGTTAGGTTAGGTTAGGTTAAATTTTTTTTTTTTAAAAAGGTTAGGTTAGGTTTTTTTTATAAACTTTAGGTTAGGTTAGGTTAGGGTAAATTTAAGAATATATTAACGAAAAACACGGATTAATTAGAGCGCGGTTACAGCGAACGGAGTCTAGTTTCACGTCCCTCTTAGCGTGGCGTCGCTGACTGATCCGTGTTTTTTATTAATATCTTCTAAACAAAGCCTCGGGCGACGTTTTTGCAAAGGAAAAAGTTGTTTAAAATGTGTAGATATATAACATATTTAAATTTCATCAAAATCGGTCTAATACTTATATAGATATAGAATGTTTAAATAATTATAGTTTTTTGCAAATATCTCGGCAACCGTTCATTTCCGCACAATAATTCTTTCGGTTTCGTATTACCCTCCTCCCCCCTCACCATTCACGCCTAATCTCCACCACGGCAGGCGTTGTCACCATACTAAACCGCCGCCTTATTATCTATATCATACATGCTCCCCACCGTCAAATGGCTTCCTCTCCTTCTTCTTGCACGTATATTTCAATTGATTTTAAACATTTTGATGAAATTATAGCAGAAAGGTGTAACGGTTCTTTCACTTGGTAAACAAAGCAATGATGTACTACCGATCGTCGCACGGCTACTACTACTAGCTCGCTTTTCATATACTGAGTCGGGGCAAAGTGGGTCCGTGGAGTGGGGACAAGTCGCGCGGCGGCGTGGCGATCGCTGAACGCGATGACGTAGGTTTCGCGGGGAAGTGAAAGGGAAATATTTTTAATTGGCATTTCTCCTAAACGGATAGACTTTAAAAAATTTTTTTTTTTGAATAATGCATTGTCATCCAGTTCTGAGCCATATGCCCGATTTCAAGTCTCTAGCTCATCAGGAAGTTAGTTTAAAATCAATTGCAAAATTTGCCACCGAACAAACAAACAAACAAACAAACAAACAAACCCACAAACTCACAAACTCACAAACACACAAACACACAAACACACAAACAAGAAAGCGAGCTAATAAAAACGTGGTAATAAAATGATGGAGACGTGGGTGGAACAGAAGGGTTGGAATAAAATAAGGGGTAGATTGCCAAGGGGGTTTTTTTGGGAGGCGCAATGGGCGAGGGGAAGGGAAAAGATGGGGAGAGCAATGGGGGGATTAGTGGTGGGAGTAAGAAGGGAGTTGGAGGCGAAAAGAGAGGAAGTGGGAGAAAAGGAGGGAATAATGGCGGTGAAAGTGAAGTTAGAGGAGAGCTGGTGGAGAGTGGTAGGGGTGTATGTGAACAAGGATTTGGATAAGAAGTTGAGTGAGTTGGGGGAGTGGATTGAGGGAAAGGACAGGGAAGTAAAAATGATTATAGGGGGGGATTTTAATGCGAGAACGGGAAGGGAAGGGGGAGAAGTAGGAGAGGAGGAGGAAGGAGGAGGTAGAGGGAGTAGGAAGTCGAGAGACCTGAAAATAAATGGAGAAGGGAAGAGGTTATGTAGGTATTTGAGAGGGAGGGGGTGGTGGATCCTGAATGGTGGTGTGAGGGGGGATGAGGAAGGGGAGTGGACGTATGTACGAGGGAGGGGGAACACAGTGATTGACTATATACTAGCAAACGAGGACTCAAGAGAAGAGATAGAAAGGATGGAGGTCGGAGACAGAATAGAGTCAGACCATATGCCGGTGACGGTTTGGATAAAAAGGGGGAGGGAAGGAAGCAAAAGGAAGGAGGGGGGAGGGAAGAGGAAAATTAGAGGATGCTGGTCGGAGGAAGGGGTGAAGGAGTTTAGGGAAAGGTTCGGGAATAAGGGGTCAGGAGGGGGGGGGAGTAGAGGAGGACTGGAGAGGATTAAAAGAAAGAATAAGGGAGGTAATGGGGGAGATGGGGAAATTAGAAAAGGAAAAAGGGAAGGGAAGAGGGTGGTGAGATGAGGAGTGCAGGGAGGAAAAAACGAAGGTTAGAGAGGAACTGAGGAAGTGGAAGAGAAGAGGGGGAGAGGGAGAAGAGTATAGGATAAAGAAGAGGTCTTATAGGGAGTTATGTGGGGGGAAGAAGAAAGCAGAAAGAGAAAGATGGGAAAAGGAGATAGAAGGGGTAAAATCGGAGAGGCAAGTATGGAAAGTAGTAAATAGGGAAAGAGGAAGAAGAGCGAGGGTTGATGAGAGTATAAGGATAAAGGAGTGGGATGAATATTTTAAGGGGCTACTGGGAGGAGTGGAATGGAGGGTGAGGAAGGGGGGAAGAGGAGGAAGGGTGGGGGATGAGGAGAAGGAAATAGAGCTAGGGGAAGTAGTTAAAATAGTAAAAGGATTGAAGGAGAGAAAAGCGGAGGGAGGGGACGGGATTCCGAACGAGGTGTGGAAGTATGGGGGGAATGAGGTGGTCGAATGGTTGTGGAGAATATGTAATAGGGTGTGGAGGGGGGAGGGATGGCCGGAGAAATGGGCAGAGGGCGTGGTGGTGCCAGTGGCAAAGAAGAGGGAGAGTAAGAAGGTGGGGGATTATAGGGGTGTGACACTAACGCAAACGGCGTATAAGGTGTATGCAGCGCTGCTGACGGAGAGGCTAAGGGAGGAAGTAGAGGGAAAGGGGTTGTTGCCTGATAGCCAGACGGGTTTTAGAAAGGGGTTAGGGTGTATAGATAACATCTACGTGTTAAACTATCTGGTGAACAGGCAGGTGCGGAGAAAGAATAGGGGATTAGTGGTAATGTTCGTGGACTTAAGGGCGGCTTTTGACTCGGTGGAGAGGGAGGTATTGTTTAGGGCAATGAGGGATAGAGGTGTGAGGGAAGGGTTGGTGGAAAGGTGTGAGGAGGTATTGAGGGAGACGAAGAGCAAGGTGAGAGTGGGGGAGGAGGAAGGGGATAGGTTTTGGACAGCGAGAGGGGTGAGGCAGGGGTGCCCGTTAAGCCCTCTGCTGTTCACGTTGATGTTGGCGGACATAGACGAGGTGTTGGAGAAGGGATGTTGGGGAGGGGTGAGGGTGGGAAAGAGAAAGGTGTACACGCTGGCATATGCGGATGATATCGCAATGCTAGCGGAGGAAGAGGAGGGAATGAAAGGAATGATGGGGGTGTTGAAGCGGTATTTGGAAGGGAAGAAGTTGCAGTTGAACGCGGAGAAGTCGAAGGTCATGAGGTGCAGGAGTGGGGGAGGGAGGTGGAAGAAGGTGGGGTGGAGGTGGAAGGGTAACTTGATAGAGGAGGTGGGGAAATATACATATTTAGGGTACACGATAAGGAGAGATGGAAGACAAGATGCTCAGGTGGAGGAGAGGGTAAAGAAGGGGGCGGCGGTAATGGGGCAGGTGTGGGGGATAGGAAAGAGGAGGTTTAGTGGGGACTGGGGTAGGAGGGTGTGGTTATTCGATAGGCTGGTATGGTCGGTAGTCAGCTACGGGGTGGAAATATGGGGTTGGAAGGAGAGGGAAGAGTTGGAAAGGCTGCATGAAAGGTACTTGAGATGGGTGTTGGGGGTGGAAAGGTGTACACCGGGGTATATGATTAGAGAGGAACTGCAAAGGGAATTATTGAGGAGCAGAGCGGGGTTAAGGGCATGGGGGTATGAAAAAAGTTAAGGGAGGGTAGAGGGGGTGAATTAGCAAGGTTATGCAGGGAAGAGGTGAAGGGAAGAGCTAGGGGGGGGGAATAGTGGAGGGTTGGGAGAAGGAGGGAGCAGAATTCTTTGAGGCGAGAGGTTGGTCAATGGAGGAGGCGGAAAAGATGATGGAGGAAAAAGGGGAGACGGTGAGTGAGGAAATAGTGAAAAGGGAAAGGACAAAGCAGATGGAAGAGAGGTGGGAAAGGATTGGAGAGTCGAAGTATAATAGGTGGTATGGGATGGTGAAGGGGGAGGGGGTACCGGGATATTTGGGGAAAGGTTGGGGGGAGAGTAGATGGAGGAGAGTGGCGAGGTTTAGGTTGGGAAATGAAATGAGGGAGGGAAAATATTGGATGAGTGAGGATGAGAGGAAGTGTAGAGTGTGTGAGTGGGAAAAAAGAGTCTTGGGAGCACGTATGGGAGTTGTGCATGAGGATGGATGAGGAGTGTGGATGGCAGGAGAGGATGTATGAGGTGTTGGATGATGAGGGGGGAGGGGAAGAGTGGATGAGAAAAGTGGAAGAATGGAGAGAAGGTGGGAAAGAAAGAGTGGATGGGATGTAAGGGAAGGAAGAGGTAGTCCACCTTAGCAATAAGCACTGTAAATAATGTAAATAATGTAATTAGGTATAAGGCATAGGTTAAGTCTGTTGTAAATAGTATTTTTCTCTCTCTCTCTCTCTCTCTATATATATATATATATATATTTAGAAGAAGCTTAGAAGAAGCAAACGTAACTATATATATATATATATATATATTTAGACATATTTAAAAAAAAAATTTTTTTTTTTAAATTAAAAAAAATTTTTTTTTCAATTATGCAACTACTGCTAACGTAACCGCTTACAATAATCGAAAAATATCCCGGATGCGCGCACATGAAAGTAGAAAGTAGAATATAATGATACTAATATACTGCAACTAACGATTCGGGAAGTTCTTTGTGTGGCTCGTGGAGAGTCACACACCAAATAACATCCGTACCACTAACCCTCTCGATAGCTCGTAAAGCGAGCTATAACACCCCCACCTGCGAAGCTCGCGAAGCGAGCGAGCAACAACCCCCCTCTAGTTTTTATTTCATATTCCTTTCTTACAATTCCCTTCTTATAATTCCTATAGAATAAAAATACAGTAGAGAAATGATATTGTTTTTATCGGTATAAGCGGTTTAAATAATTTTTCGAACAATATTCGTCAATGGACTGTACTCAACGATGCGGTCGTGTATCATCAAGCAGTAGGCTGTTGTCGATGGAGGGACGTCGGTTCGACATTCGAATTCAATTCGTACGTCGATCGTAGCATTTTTTAACGCTTCGTTTTGTCGGGAACAATCGAGAACGACGAGTGGACCGTATCGCAGGAAATCTGAGACGTTAAGTAGCGCTTCGCCGTTTCCATAGTATGATTCTTGGAATTTTGCATACATGTCGTAGAGCAATGCGTATTTACCTTTCTCGAAATCAATATTTAAATCATCGTATGGATAGGTTTCCGAGTTCAAGTAAAGCCGAATATTTGACAATGCGCAATGATCGAATTGCGTGACCGTTTTCGTTAAGTTATTCTTTCGATTGGTTTGCAAAGCGAATATCACGTATCGTGGTTTTTCCATTTGCTGGGCCGTTTTTATCGCCCATGTATGCTTCGTAGTAGTCTGTAGCAGAGGATATTCGAACAGATCCCACGATCGAAAACCCATGCCAATCGGTCTGTCTCTGTCCAAAATACGTAACATGGACAGCTTATGTATTTCATCCAATGCGACGTGTGACATTCGCCATTGAATTTTGTACAGATCCAGAATAGGTTTCACCTTGTCGGAAGGACTGAACAACGCGTTCGCATCGGTACGCGAGCGGATCAAAATCAATTCGTGTCGAGCATTTATTACAACACGTTTGTAATCTTCACAGAAACCTAATAAAACGCTCATAGGCACGCAAAAGTTAATCGCAAAAAAAATTTAATTAAATTAAAAAATTAAAAAATTAATCGCAGCCGTGGTCATCGCCGTTTGCTTCTGTCGGTCATTACCATACAACCAGCCAGCGTTGGATAACGCGTCGCTTCTCGTTCTGGATAGACTCACATAATTCTTGAGAGTTGTCGTTGCACCGGGATTTCTGGACCGATCGATTTCCACTCCATTCAACTCGTAGCGTATTTCCTCGAACATAAACGCAACGGCATTGTTCTCGAGAGTCGCCGTATCGGTGGGGATTCTCCTCCAGCCGTTAATTCAAGTTTTCCCGGTAAACTAAGTTTCCCCTCAACGTATAGGAAGCTTTTACACGGGAGCGTGTACAGGTCTTGTTGTTGAATGGGTATCCTTATCTTATCGCTGTTTTCAAACGTCGTGTTGGCATACGGATTGTACGTGTGCAGCTCAATCTTCGTTATGCGATTGTCGGAGATCGGCGCTTCGGAGATGTTCAAAATATCGTCGGACATGATTTTTCCTCTCACTTTTTAACAATAAATCCCAAAGATCGTAGATACTTTGTGTTTTCCACGGTTAATTTCTTACGTATCGACGACTTTACGTTTTTTTCAACGGTTAGTTTCTTGCGAATCAATGTGTTGCTGCTGTTGTTCAACGTATGGAATGCCGTATTGTTATGAATTAGCATTACTTCGTCGAACGTGTAGTCGCACAGTGATTTCTTCACCTCGAAAATCAATCAAACGTCCGGATTGGTCAACTATGCGAATCGTTAAATCGTCAATTACTCGTGCAACGATTGGAAGGTAAATGACTCGTGCGGGCGTTTCTGATAATTTATACCCTGGTGGTACCTGAGGTGCGAACTCATGTATCGTGTGAACGAGTTTGCCATTGTCATACGATCCGGTGGTTATGTTACATTCCACTCGTACGATATTCAGGTTGATGATATTCACAGGTGCGTTCGACGTGTGCCACGCGTTCGGTGGCAAAACACGATTCAAGGAAAATCCTAGAATAGACCCCACGTTGCGAGGCTTTGTAAAGTTTATTTGATACTTGCTTATAATTTCACTTTTCATGGTGTTGTTGTTCGCTCGTAGGACCAGTGGATATTCGATATCGGAGGCGGCGGACGACTCGCCAACATTTTTGGGGGGATATCGCGCGCGTATTTCACGCCTCAAGTACGCGTTGATCGCTTCCAATTCGTACGAGCCATCGGGGATGACGATCTCCTCGTCTTTTTCACCGAAGTAGAATCGATTGTTCCCGATGTTGGCGCTGATGTTCGGTATCGTGTAATAAGTTTGTAAATCGAGCAATCCCAGCTCGTATTCGCCATTGTTCAGATCTATGGGTGGAAAGTACTTGGACGACAGTATGCTGCTTCTCCCCGACAACGTGAGCGTAAATGACTCTTTCGCATGCATCGTGCAGAGAGCGAGACTCTTTCCAGAGAATTTATAACGTAGTTTCTCGAAGAAATTTCACGCACAATTGTCCACACACGCTTTCGTCGTAGTTTTGAAAACGTTCGTGGTTATATAAGATCGTTGCGTTCGCGCCGAAATAGCGAATCAACTCGATAGGCGGTCGAAGATTCCCAAAACTATCAAAGTATTTGACGCGCGAGCCGCGTTTTACGTATGCGACTCAGTGCGTTCCCGGTCCAAGACTATTATCTAGATTGACTATACCCCGCTCGTTTACCCACGCATGCAGCGGCAAATCGTCACGCATAAAAACTCCGCGAAAATATGGTAATCCTCTACAGATAGCCATCAATTCGACATCTGTCGTTGAGTTGTCTTTCTTCGTTGTTTTTTTTTCCCCTCTTCAAACTTTTTCCATGCTTATACGGTGCGAGATATACGCCGCGACCCTCCATGGCACGATTGTGTCGCTCCGCTTCTTGCAATTGTTTCTTCGTAGCTTTCGCAGCGTTTATGGCTTTGACTACTCCTGCGGCACCACCTGTCAATGCTCCTATAGCCGACAAAGCAGGCAGCAGCAGGGGCAGAAAACCACCGCGTTTGGCGATCGGGAGAATTCGTTGTTTTTTTCTCTTTTCACCTTTTTTCTTTATCAGGCCCATGCCCAATTTCGTTTTAGCTTTCATGGCTGTCAACACTGCAGCCGCAGACACCTTCTCTCCCAACGTTGCGTCCCCAGACGTTACTCGATGCAACGCTCGATCTGCCGAAACGTTGTCGGCTGCGTGACGATTTCCAAGATCCTTGTACCGCGAATACGCTATATCGTGTTCGCGACAGGCTGCATCCAACGGATTGATTCCTCGATCCCCACGAGCTAATCGAGCGGTCAGTTTCGTACCAGGACCGCAGAATTGATAACCGGGTATATGTAATTCGAACGGTAACGCGTTTATAGCTCTGTTTAAGAATCCCTTACCCGTATGCGAACCGGGGCACCGTTGTGAACGATGATTCACACGCATAAGCTATTTTTTCCGCTCTCTCTTTGGAAAGAAACGAACTCTTTAGAGCGACTGATATTAATGGTGTTCGAACCGTCGTATAAATACCACTCACCCACCCCGCTCATCGAATCAATCAGATCATGCGGTTTGTAAGGCAATCTTTGGATATTTGTGTTCCAACGAGTCGCGCGTTCGACGATTGCGACGAGACGATGCGGAAACATGGATCATTGTTACCAGGCAATGTACGATGCGTCATAAGCGGTCCGTCAGGATGTGGTAAAACGAACGTTATGATTAGCCTGCTGGAGAGCGCGAACGGGCTACGATTCGCCAATGTCTACGTGTATTCGAAATCTCTGTGTCAACCAAAATACCAATACTTGAACAAACTCTTCTCATCCGTGGGGAAGGATGTAGGATACTTCGCGTTTGCAGACAACGCTGACGTAATCCATCCCACAGAGGCACGAGCCGATTCGATATTCATCTTCGACGACGTGGCGTGCGACGAGCAGGATATCATGAGAGAGTATTTCGCGATGGGTAGACATTCGCACGTCGATTGCTTCTACCTAGGTCAGTCGTACGCGAGAATACCTAAACATTTAATTCGTGACAATGCCAATCTGTTGATTCTGTTCAAACAGGATACCATGAATTTACGTCACGTTCATCGGGATCATGTAAATACCGATATGTCGTTCGAGACGTTTAGCACGTTATGCGTGAATTGCTGGCGAAGGAAGTATGGATTTCTCGTAATCGATAAAGATAGTCCTGTGAATCGTGGTCGTTACAGACGTGGATTTAACGAGTTTGTCATACTGTAATGAGCACAGTTGTTCGGTAAGGGTTGTCGGTGCTGTACCGCGGTTGTAAATATCTTACGCTTCCAATCAAATATGTCAATCCAAAAGAAAAAGAATGAGAAGCTGCGGTCTTCGATCGTGAACGAAATAGCGAAGACCAGCGATATCATACGTAAAAAGTATTTAGCGTTGAAAGTTGGAAAAATGACTGCTGAGACGAATTTGCAAACGTCTTTACAACCGATCGTCGAACCGTTGAAACAGATAGTTCAAAATACGACCGCTGTCAAACCAAACGACAACACGCTCTCAGATATTAAGGAAACACCACCACCATCCCCCCTACGAAAAAAAAGAAGATTCTCGGATGTTAGGGTGTTACGTCCTAAGGTGGACGTTTTTAGATGGAAATTATAAGTTAGAAGATTTTTAATAAAAATGATAAAGAGATATAACGCAGTTTTGAACCTACCTGCATTCACCGGCTTCGGTTCGGGTAATTGAAGATTTCTTAAATACTAAATGGCTTTCTTTGAGGATGTGGTACGTAGAGATTGAAATCAGGTCATTTTATAAATGATTTGATATGTTGAATTTAAATAAAAGAGAATAATATAAGTATATTTTAAACGACAAACTTCGGATACATTTGTGTTATTAGGATCTTATAGTAAATTATTAGTATTTACCAATAGGTGATTCGCTTTCTTATTCGGTTCGATTTTTGAGATGAGGTTGGTGATTTTTGAACTGGTGCTGCTGTTGTTGTTGTTGTTGCTGTTGTTGTCGTTGCTGTGGTTGCCGTTGTTGTTAATCCAGCGGGTTAATCACGCTTTTATAATTTTGTCGAATTTTTCCCGGCGGGTGTACACGCCTTTCAACTTCAAACTTCACTAAACTCAACTGAATATAACTCGATTGACTGAATATAACTCGATTGACTGAATATAACTCGACTGAGGAGGAATAGTGAATGATGAATAGTGAATAGTGAGTGCTTTGATGGTGAGCCATCCCTTTATAGATTTTTCAATCCTTTGTTCGAAGCTTCTTCTTCTTAGGGTGGGTTTATCTTCATCAATTCTTCGTAATCACTTCTTCACGTTTGTATTTTGAACGGATGTTTAATTACCGATTCATTTTATATTGATGGATCAAATGGCTCTACGCATCCTCTTGGTTATTTAGTCACCAGTCTATTGTTATTATTTTTCCATTCTTCAGTGATGAATAATTTCAACGGATGTTTGATTTAATTGATCGCTCGCGCATATTATATTTTGAATTATTTCATTTGTTTAAAATAGGTTTCTCTTAATTCTATCGCTCGCAATATAGTATAAAATACAATAATTCAAGTATTAATTATAATATTTGATGTTATAATTCTTTATAATTCTCGTGCAATATTAATGGAACAAATATGAAAAGAAAATCAAAAATTACATATGATTGAGTTTATTAATTATTATCTATGGCAGAACCACCGGACGTGACAAGGGGAACGCCATCGTCCTCTATGAAAAAAAGGAGAAGAATAAAGGAGAATAAGAAAAAGAACGATGAAACCAATGTAACGTTCACCTCAAAACAAGTATATAACATCGATGATGACGACGATGACGATGATGATGATGATGACGATGATGAGATCGAGCCGGCGACGGCAACAACGATTACGGTACCGCAAC
This sequence comes from Lasioglossum morio, assembly GCA_916610235.2. Classification (NCBI taxonomy): domain Eukaryota; kingdom Metazoa; phylum Arthropoda; class Insecta; order Hymenoptera; family Halictidae; genus Lasioglossum; species Lasioglossum morio. The sequence continues at coordinate 253,456 of CAKAJA020000202.1, read as the reverse complement.
AGGATACCTTCGAATCACCACGCACGCCATCTTTGGAATCTTCAATGCGTAATATTTTTGAAAATCCTGAAACTCATCTCGAGGAAAATCAACGTCTAACCGAGAATCTTGGACCTTTGGCGCGCGAATATTTAGAAAAATTTTTTACCGGACCGACGAAAAATTCTGACAACGTATATGGGATATTTTTGAAAGACGATAAGCTGATGCTGGGAAATTCAACGTTCGAGGTGGACAGCAACGATGATATCATCGTTAAGGGGGTACGGTACAAGGGGACTCGTGGTCTTTACGAATTGATATTCAGCAGAATACCTGATGAGCAGCTGTACAACGAGGACGATAAGAACACATATAAAAGAATTCTCACTCTTACGCATGCGCATCGACGCGGGAATCAGGTAATGGGAAACAAAGGTTACAAGTATAGGAAAATTATAGGACCGTTTTTTTCATCGCGAGGTGGGAGAGGGATTGAACTTCCATCTTTTATGTGCGTGACCGACCATCCAATCGATTACGTGCATTGGGATGATCCAAACGAACTCGTCGATCGTCTGAAATTGTTAACCGCTTCGAAGAATGCCGGCCATTCCAACCATGACAATGAAATAATGTCGATAATTGAAGAACTTCGCGAAGGTGGTATAATTATAAATTAAAGCGTGCATGCGTTCGTCGAGTCATTGATGAGAGAAATGTTGATCAATGAAATTGTTATGACTCGATAAAAATGCGCGTTCGTCTTAATTGTTGCGAAACGAATCAAACGATATCCTCGGGAGAAGACGACAACGGTGAAAGCTGGAACTTGAGATTTCAAAGTCTAAGGATAAAACTGGATGAGATAATTCAACGAATACTGTGGATGGAAAAGCAGGTAAAACGGTTCTGCAAGCGATACGAGTTGCCGATAATCGAGGAAGAAGAAGAAGAAGTAGAAGAAGTAGAAGAAGATTAACTCGAGCGAAAACATGTCTATCGACAAATTTGGTAGAGTGCTTCGTGAAGCGGCCAAAAGCGAGTCGAATGTTTCCTCGATTTTCTATCCCGACGTTTTGAAAAGTTATGTGTGCGATAACGCTATATGTTTGAACGATGATGCTAAATTGTTCGATGCGAAAGGTACGAGGATCGGGCACGTGGCGAATCCTGAGGCAAACGATCACGCTGCAACCAAACTATACGTGGACACGCTTAACGCGAAGCTCGAGTTCGAGATCATGAAAAAACTGGTCAATGAACTGAAAACTGCTAAACAGACGATAATGTCCGAAGTATTAGCTAAACAGGATGAAAAACTGAAAACCGCTAAAGAAACGATAAAGTCTGAAATACTGACTACGATACAAGGCGTTCGATACGATGCAGGCGAAAATATGAAATCAATCAATTCACGTACCAATGAGATTTGTAGGGTTTTTTCTATTTGAGTTGTATAGGAGCGCACTCTGCTCCTATACAACTCAAATAGAAAAAACCCTACAAAACCCCCCTTCGGAATGATGTTCTCAGCAGGATCATTTCGCATTACTTAAATTGTTGGGTTTTCTCAGTAGTGCGTCTCGATGTGCATCATATGATTTCGGACCCAAAGCTTTCGTTAACAGGTCCGCAATATTCCTTGTCGTGCTTACATATTGCAAATCAATTACTCTGTCCATTACTTTCTCTCGGATGAAGTGATACTTTATTGAAATATGTTTCGTCCTTGACTTGTCTATATAATTTTCAGCATGTGCGATAGCTGCTTGACTGTCACTCCACAAAGTAATGAGTTGATTCTTATCCTGCAAACTTAAAGATATTAAAAATTGCTTAATCCACGTTACCTCTCTTGCACATTCAGCCATTGTCACGTATTCAGCTTCCATGGTACTCAAAGCTATAACTGTCTGTTTAGTGCTTTTCCATACTACTGGTGTTCCGCCAAAAGTAATCACATAACCAGTCGTGCTCTTTCTGGATTTTGCATCGCTTGCCCAATCAGCATCGGAATATGCCACCAGCGGTGCGTTTGAACGCGAATAAGTTATTGCCCTGTCCTTGGTGCCTTTTAAATACCTAAGGACCCTTTTTGCTGCGTTCCAGTGTTGTTCATTAAAATCAGAACAATGCTGCGCTAGTTTTCCTACAGCAAAAGAAATGTCTGGCCTTGTCCTCTGTGATATATACAGTAGTCCTCCGATTAGCTCTCTGAATGGTAACTCTTTCCTGGGTTGTGGTTCCTCCATTTCATTCAGGTAATCTGGCCTCACCTCCATCGGCGTATTTGCTTCTTTTGCGTCTTGAAGTCCAAAACGTCTTACTAATGATTCAATGTATTCACCTTGAGATAGTGCTATTCCTCCGTCCTCCAGTCGGTTGAATTTCACTCCCAATAGATTAGATATAGATCCCAAGTATTTTGTTTCGAAATGTGATTCTAAGATTCCTTTGACATGTTTGCTCATACTTGTATTTTCTACGACCGCTAGTATGTCGTCAACGTAAACAGCTAATATTGCTAGCCCCCAATCATGTCTTAATTCATATATGCAGGGATCCACCACATTTCTTTTGAATCCTGCTTCCTTTAATTTCTTATCCAGATGTTCATTCCAACATCTTCCACTTTGTTTCAGTCCGTATATCGACTTCTTCAGCTTGCAGTATAGCTTTCCGCTACCCTCCTTCTCGAAACCTTTGGGTTGTTTCATGTATATATTTTCCTTGAGATCACTGTGAAGATATGCACTCTTTATGTCATATTGTTCTAGTTGCCAATTGTTCCTTACTGCGAGTGCTGTTAGCAATCTTATTGTATCAAACCCTGACACAGGTGTGTATATTTGTTCGTAATCAATGCCCTTTTCTTGTGTAAAGCCTTTCGCTACTAGGCGTGCTTTAAATCTTTTAATTCCATCTGAAGATTCAATGTCCTTTTTCTTGAATACCCATCTGCAGTCTACGGGGGTCACGCCAGGAGGTAGTTCTTCAAATTCCCATACATTGTGTCTCCTGAGTGATTCCATCTCTTCATTCATAGCTTCAAGCCATTCGTTTGCATCCGCACTTTTAATAGCTTCTTCGTAGGATCTGGGCTCTTCAGATGTTGTGTTCTTTATTAAATTCGATTGCACGTTTCTAATTCTATGATTATCTTCCAATTCTGGATTCGCGTTGTTACTGCCTCTTAGTTTCATAGGATGATGTCTTTGAGGTGTTACACGCAGTTCGTTAGGATTCCTTCTTGGCCTTCCTTTTCTTCTTTCAATTGGAACACAATCCTCCTGATCAGTTATATTACGAATGTCTTGTTCCTCGTCTTCATTTTCCTTTGTATTGAGACTGGTTTCACTCTTAATTTCAATTAGTTCAGGCAATTTTCTTTCGTCATTTATCGCATGCGAGTTTGACGTTTCATTGTGTTTTGCATTTTCTTTGAATACGCAGTCTCTAGATTCTATTATCTCTCTTGTCTTTGGGATCCATACTCTATAGCCTTTGCCGAAAATGGTATATCCCACAAGTATTCCTTGACGCGCTCGGCTTGTCAATTTTGAAGATCTTTTCTCCTTTGGTGTGTGTACGAATGTTTCACATCCTATCACCTTAAGGTGTCTTATGCTTGGTTTTTTGCCGTTCCATATTTCATATGGTGTTTTATTTTCGTCATGTGTGTTTGTTGTTCGATTCCTCATGTACGCAGCTGTGTATGCTAATTCAGCCCAAGCTTCCTTTGGTAAGTTCGTATCACTAACCGTGCTTCGTACGAGATCTAGAAGCGTCCTGTTCACGCGTTCTGCCACCCCATTTTGCTGTGGCGTGTATGTCATTGTTCTCTCATGTACTATACCGTTCGCATGACAAAATTCATCCCAACCTTTTGAGCAAAATTCCATTCCATTATCAGTTCTAACTCGTTTTAACAATTCCCCAGTTTGCTTTTCTGCTTGAATTTTCCATTTCTTAAATTCTCCAAGTACTTCTGATTTGGCCTTTAGAAAACAAACTTTGATGAAACGACTTGCATCATCTATTATTGTTAGTATATATCTGGAATCTCCCCAACTTTTGACGTCAAGTGGACCCATCACGTCAGCGTGTACAAGTTCAAGAACTTCAGTCTTCAAATCTTTGGTTAGCTTTGGAAATGGTTGCCTCTTCGATTTGCCTGTTAAACAGCTGTTACACGATGTCGGTTCTGATATGTCACAGTCCAAACCATTTACCGCCTCAGTCTTTATCATTTTTATAAGTCGCTGCTTATTGATGTGCATTAGACGTTTGTGCCATATGTCTAAAGATAGTTTATTCGACCTCTCTACCTGTAACTTTGCAACTTTTCCACTATGTGTAATTTGTGGTTCTGCCTTTACTATATATAACCTATCCTTTTTGAAAGCTTTCATTAGAGTATGATTTCTTTCATCACATACACGGCACCCGTACTTGTCAAAAATTACTTTCTTTCCATTTTGTATCATTTGTGTGACTGATAAGATATTGTTTTTAATACCTGGTACCCATAAGGTGTTATCGGCGTAAAATTCCTGTAAGCTTCCTCTAGCTTCAATGATCTTTGCCTTTATTTTACCTTTTCCAGATACACATACTGTTGTCCCATCCGCTGTTGCAAGATTTTCAACTTCAGTATCTGTCTTGAGCATTGCAAAGTATTTTTCATTTGGCGTCATGCGATGCGTGGCGCCAGAATCTATCACCCATGCATCTTTATCGTTGATTGCATTGCTTAATACTACATTCATGCCTTTTGCATTAGTATGGTTCCTTGATGTATTTGTCCTACTTCTACAATACTTGCTAATATGTCCAGGCTTTTGGCATTTAAAACATATTGTTTCTCTCTGTGTATCTATTTTTCCTTTTTCTGGTAATTTATCTTTTCTATGCTGAAACTGAGAATTGTTGACTTTCATAATTACTGCAGATTGCTTACCTTCCCATTTCTCTTTTCGTCTTTCAGCTTCAGCCAGAATTTTTCTCTTAATATTTGTGCACTTGAATTCATCCTCGGGTACATTGCACAGAGCTGATACTACCGTATCCCATTCTTCTGGTAGTCCACACAAAATTGTCATTGCTAGGTCTCAATCCTCTATCTGATTATCTACGTTTGCCAGTTCTGCTACTGTTTGATTTATTTGACCTAAGTATGCTTCCATCGATTCGTAATCATTTAACTTTGTGGAATGTAGCTTGCGGCGCAATTGTACTATGCGAGATTTACTATCACGTGGAGCGTATAGTCTTTCAAGTTCTTTCCACACTTCCCTAGGAGATGTTAAATGTCTTACATGCATTTGTTGTTCGTCACAAATTGCAAGTGCAATCTTTGCAAGAGCCTTTCCTTGCCGAGACAGATATTTCAACTTCTCATTCGCATCTGGCGGTTCAACTTCACCAGGTTCTATCACTGTGAATAATTCACATTCTAACAATATCAACCTCATTTGATAGCTCCATGAGGCGTAATTCGTACCATTTAATTTGCTAATGGTATAGGTTTTCCTTTCTGTGTCCATCTCAGCAACCGTGGTTGTATACACTTCTGAGGTTATGTTTACTCGCACGTGGCGTCTCGACACGTTTTCTAAATTATTTCCGACTATATCACTTACTTTTCTCTTCCTGCGCAACCTGGGCCCATAACCATTGTAGGTTAGTTAAATAAATAAATATGCGCAGGGTTGAATATATAATAATAAAGATATATATTTAAGTGAAGAGTTCTACATGTTCTTAGTGATGCAACGTTCAGACAGAGACTGATTCGCGCTGTGCCGTTCGTAACGAATCCACGATAGGTGGAGCGCACTCTGCTCCTATACAACTCAAATAGAAAAAACCCTACAAGATTGACGTGAAAAACGATCATTCAAACGCTCGAGGTCTTGAAGGAGAAGGTGAAAAAGCGATATCGTCGATGACGATCGGCTGGAGAACTTTGGAATAAGCTTTCATGACCAACTAATCTTGAGAAATCTATGGATAGATGTACAACAGCCATACCGCGCAACAGCCATACCGCACAACAGCCATAATGCACAACCGCTATACCTGTACCTGTACCTGTACCTGTACCTGTATGGTGAAAAAACGAGGCATGGGAATATAACTGAGTTTTGAAGATTTTTTATGAAAAAGTATATATATATATATATATATGTGAAACTCTATAAAGTATATGTGCAGATACGATGTATCGAGAAGCGAGAACGCTTCAATTACTGGAAAGGCATGATTGAAAAGTGAATAACCAGTTAAAAGAGGGAGAGAAAGAGTGAGACAACAACGACGATGAGTAAAGAAAACGTGGTGGAAGAGTTGCATGCTCTGGCGAGACGTTTTTACCCGCGTAGACGTGTGATCGTGCGAGGATTCGATGATCTTTGGCAAGCCGATATAGTCGACGTTCAAAAATACTCGCGAAACAATCGCGGACATCGATATATTCTCACGATAATCGATGTATTTAGCAAATATGCATGGACGGTTCCTATGAAGAGTAAAAATGCGAGCGACGTATGTAAAGCTTTCGCGTCAGCGTTGGAGAAGGATGGCAGGGCCCCGAAAAACTTGCAGACCGACATGGGGACAGAATTCTACAATGAAACATTCCAAGACTATCTGAAGAGTCGCAACATCAACCTTTATTCTACGTTTAGCCCTATGAAAGCATCCGTCGTGGAACGTTTCAATCGCACGCTGAAGAACAGCATGTGGAAATTTTTCTCGTTGAGTGGAAAATATCGCTGGATCGACGTGCTTCCCACGTTGACCGAGGACTACAATAATCGAAAACATCGTACCATCCGTATGCGACCTGTCGATGTGAACCGTAAAAATGCCAGGCACCTTCTGTCCACCGTGTACAACAACGTGAAGATTGCTGGTCCTGCCAAATTCAAGGTTAATGATCATGTACGCGTCAGCAAGTTCAAAACCCTATTTGACAAAAGATACACACCAAACTGGTCAACTGAAATATTCAAGATTGCCGCGGTAAAACGAACGAATCCCGTCACGTATCTCTTGGCTGACTCGAGGGGCAAACCTATCGCCGGAGGATTTTACGAACACGAGATACGCACGGCAAAATATCCTGATGTATACTTAGTTGAAAAAATATTACGTAGAAAAGGAAATAAGGTATACGTAAAATGAGTGCGATTTGGTTTTTCTTTAGTGACGGATCTCGCGTTTTCAAAGAAGTTTTCAAAGTGCCAAGGTGGAATAAGCAAACGGATCTAGGAATATAGCAGTTGCAGACCTGGAGGAGTGATACCAGTATACCTTTAAAAACGGAAAGCGGAAGGAAGGAGGGAGAGGAATTATCGCTTGCAGCCGGGAGGGAAGCTGGAGCCCCGGTGAGCTCACCTGCCTTTGTTTTACAAAGCCAGTGTGAAGCTTAGGATAAGTTAAAAGGGAGGTCTCTGGAGCCGCTTGCGACGCAAACTGCCATCGAGAGACCAGATCTTCTCCTCAGGTACATGGTGTTATGGGTGTTTCTCTATCTCTACAGGCGCTGTTAAACTTGTTAAACTAGTAGGGAATAGTGTCCTGTCCACACATACTTGTGATAGTTAGATTCAGTGAGCCCTCTCCTGATCGAACAAATTAACTTTATAAAGTTACTGTACAATCCAAAGTTATCGGACCAGGACAACTTTTAATAATTGTACTGCCCGAGCACAAAGTCTTCGGACTACTGCAAAGTCTTTGGACTACCTACCACAGAAAAAATTTGGACGAAACAAACGAGTTAAGTCAGCAAAACAGTACAAGGACTTCCAGCGTACATAACCTAGAAAGTTGGTACACCCTGTCTAACAGGACTATTGCTGAACATAGAACGTTGGAAAACTCAAGAGCTGTTAAGTGACCCTAGAGGACCAGAGCTAGGACCACAGGAAGGGGGTGAAAGGGGAGTCCAAGGACAACTCGTACCCTCCGCGGCGGGTCGAGCACTAAATTTCTGGACACCCTCTGGGCACCATAAATCTTTGGACTTGATCACAAAGCTCCAGGACAACCATATATATTTGGACTTAGGTTAGGTTTGCGCACCCAAAATCTTCGGACTGGCGACCACAAAGTCCCAGGACAACCTTATATTTTTGGACTTAGGTTAGGTTTTGCGCATTCTAAATCATTGGACTGGTGACCATAAGTCTCAGGACATCTCGATATATTTGGACCTAGGTTAGGAAAATAAAAAGTAAGCAAGCGAGGTTACATAGGATATAAGCGTTTTAGTGATAAGGCGCGTGCGTTAGGATTAAGATTCCCTAGTTTATATAGTTCTTCGGTATTAGTTTATAGTTTTTACGTAGATTTTAGTCAACTATAATAATTAGATGGTGTAACTCTTAGGTTAGTTCCGTAGATCTCTGTACACACAGAGAAGTAAGTAGCGGCGCGACTAAATTTAAATCTAAATTTACTGTTAGGTTTAGGGCGTATGTACCGATTAGGAAAAAAAAAAAAACTTAGAATAAATGGCACATTGATCCAAGGTATACGTAAAATGGTTGGGAATGGATGCGTCGCATAATTCATGGATATCTAAAACGAATATACTTTAATTGTATTTTCTACTCATATTTTATATGTAAGATAATTAATTTTTCTCTTCTTTTAATTGGATTATTTTATTCAATAGGAATTGTGAAAAATGTAATTTGCAATAAAATAAAATACAAAGAGATATTCTCAAATAATTTTTTTATTTTTTAAAATCATTACAAAAGACCTCCAATCATTTTTACACACATTATATATTTTTTAACCTTGTGCGAACGCCGCGATGATATCGGAGCACGAAGCTGCCAGTTCACAATCGATCAGCGAACTTTGGTCGAAAGATTTGTTCTCGACGATCGCTTTCGTGATATTCTTCGCATCGCTATCCTTCACCATACCGACGAAATTCATAAATTTAGCGGTCACCGCGGGAACATTGTCGATCAGCCACGAATACATGTTGTACACACAGAATTCGAGGTTATACAAGTTATACATAGTTTTTTCCGTGATGTATAGAGCCACGAACTGATTCGATAATTTGACTAGATTCATACCATTACAATTAACTATTTGCAACGTTAAATCATCACTAATTTTTCGACACGGTTTCTGCATAGACGATGAAACTAAATCGGAAATATACTCCTTTGTGCGCAACAACTCCGTCCATGCGTCTAGGAAAAATGTGATCTCGTTACCGCGGTTATCTCCTAGCCAGTTCCACGCAAATGTCATCACCGACGCGGACGCCAATCTCAAGGTATTTAAAATAATTGCCAGCTATGGAATATCTTCGACTCAAGACTCGTGCACTGCGTAAACTCCTCGGTGGTTGCATCATTGATGATCTGGGCTGTTGTTGTTGAGAAACCCTGCAACAGATTACAAAAATTAGACGTTTTTCTAAATTTTTCTAAATTTCGTTTTTCACAATTGTTTTCATGTTTTTCTACTTACATATTATTTAGTCTCCTCTTTTTGTGTGGCTCCCCGACGTTTGAACGCTCACAGTTGGTGGATGGATGGTGATTGTACTGCATCTTGCGACGTTTTTAGTGGTGGTTGTCTCGATCTGAAGCTTGACGCTCGGAATATGTCGTTTTATATGATGTCTCCCTACCACTTCTTTACAGATAAGATTAACAATCCCCCTCCTCAACAGTTACAGACTTCAAAGACTTGCAGTAATCCCCCCTACCACTTCCTTTTTTCTCTTACGAGGATAAAAAAATGTTGACACGGTTTTTCTTAATCAATGTTGTAATGCCCCCAAGGAAGAGTATTGATTAAATTACTGCAAATATATTGCTTATTGTCATGCGGACTCAATGCTAATTTCTTTTCTGACATAGAATACACTTGATGTCGTACGGATACTATGCGATTACCGGTAACGCTCTTTTCCTTATGATTACGAAGGCATTCGACATAGTCTTCGAAACTTATATCCCGAGCGGTGACGTTTGTTCTGATTCCTTTGATCTTTTTAGTATCCTGATCACCGTGCACGCGAATCACATACATTTTCGAACGAAGCCCCACGAACTCAGTCATAACTTTACCACCGTTTTCATCTTTCATCAAACCAAGCTGTTTATTGTTTGCGATGGGAACACCGTAAACGTTGTTTGCGGCATAATTGCTGGTGTCGTATCTATGGATATCACGTTTCAACAGCGCCTCGTACGCGTCATCGCAAGCGATCTCGTATATCAAGCTGTCCGTGTCCGTGTACAAAATCTTACATTTTTGCTGGAATTTTGGCTGCATGTATTCGGAATGAAAGCTGTACAAATGAAATTTCGAAATATCCAATATGGACATGCCCACGTAGATTGGTTTGAAAAATTTAACGAGCAGCTTTTTCAGATGAATCGCGACAAAGTTCTCGGAAAACACCGTACAGCTGTGTAACCTGACTATTTAATCCCTTTTTATTTTCTATTTAACCCGTTGGATGAAGGGATAAATGTAGACAATACAGCGTCTCAATCGGTACTGCTGTGAGACACAGGAGTGGCAATTGATCCCGTATGTCAAGAAAATGTTCTCAGTTGCATACAGATCTACTTACACAGAATCGGCAGAGCACGATAATGTGGTCATGGCAATTCTATGGCAATCTGAATGCTCCTGCTAATTGTATAGTAGAACTTCTTGGATAGTGACAATATAAATCTAACACCGGGTTGGTTACGAGACCCGATGTCCCTGTTGAAAAGGATTCGTGCCTCCAGGCACTGGATGGCGGAAAGGTGATAACAATACTAAATAATTGTTGGAGATTTAAATCGGGTAGAACAAAAATATATTCTATCAATTAGGAGTATACAAGTGAGATCCACTGGAACCCTTCCACAATGGATTGTACTGTTATAATAACAAGGTCGTTGTCACTCGCTATGACAACACGCGAGTATATAGCGACGTCAACACCTAAAAGAAAAGCGACGACCGCGAGACGGATACCCAAACTTCCTCGAATTGGAATGGTTATAAGAAACCGAAGTCGCATGTATCAGTGCACGAGGTTCTCATTCGTTTTCGGAAGATTTTCACACGATTATTAACGACGATGCACACATTCTAAGAATGCGTTATTCAAATACACATTACAAATCAAATTAATGAACATAGACAACTGATCGGTCTTGCCGGAATTGTCCGGGAAGGGCAATCAGCTTCTACTCACTAAATGATCGTACTTTCGAATGAAAACAGACAGAGAGTCTAGGCAGAGCACAAAATCGTGGTCATGGCGACTCTCCCTGTCCAAACGAGTATGCTCTTAGCAGGATCAATTGAAATAAACCTCGTTAAGAACCAGGCTAGCAAACTCAGGCAAACGATCGGTCTTGCCGGATATTTCCGGGAAGGGCAATCGGCTCCTTCTCTACTAGGCGATCACAAAACGTGGCGGAATAAATTACAAATATCTAGGCAGAGCACGCAAGCGTGGTCATGGCGATATGTGAATTTTTCCAACTGTCCATTCCGAGCAGAATTCACTATGTGAATTCAGCAGTGTATTTTCGATATTTACTTGATTATAAATATCAAATAACATGAACCCACTATGGATTCAATGCTGATGTACCGAATCGAAGTAACGCACTGCGTCGTTACTCTCACAAACTATAATCCGTGCCTATGTCTCCCTCCGACAAACGAAACCTCTGAGCGACTCTATTCGCAATTCTACTTGCCCTCGAAATCGCAAGAAAAACCATTCAACAATATAATTCGGGTGCACCAATAATTAACATTATAAACTTTTCATGACATGCATGGAATACAATCACGGCAAACTGCCTTTCTCTCAATAATGTGCAGACCGCAAAATAAGTAGAGCTATGTTGCTCTATAGAACAATCTCGAATTTTAAATTAAATCGCAATATCACACAAGATAATACTCGTTAAATCTCTCAATAATATCACACAATAGAACTCAAGTTGCCCTTCACATGGGCTTACACTGTAATCTCAATGTATTGTATTCACACAACGTAGAATACAATTTATTCGATTTTCAATCTCGAATGAAACCTTTAATGTAACGCAAAACTATTTGCTCTCACGTTAATTCACGATTTATAAATGTTGAAACTATTACAATTTATTAATGATAATTTCTTTGCAAAATTATTGCAACTACAATAACTTCCCTATTAATCTGGAAGTTAATAAACTGAGAAATCCTTTCGTTATACGAACTTTTGGAATAGCCTTTGAAATGCTTCAATTTCAATTTTAACCGATTGCCTGCTTGGCAATGTACAAAGATTTTACTATGCAAACTACGCGACTATGCGAGAGCGCTCTGACTAGAGCGTGTTATCTGGATCGTATCCAGTCGCAGAGTGATTATTCTGCTGCTCGCATCGACCTCCTTTGATCGTGATCGAGAGGGGATCGATGCGTGCGCATCTTATTAAATGTATATCACATCTGCGATCCTTATCTATGACAAGGATGGTGTACGACGTCACAGCCATCGCGGTGGGGATCGATATTGAATCGTACGATCTCTTGGTGTGTAACCAAGACGGTTACAGCTGTGAAAATTTGGTCTAGCTATCAATCGTTCAACACCGTGTCTACCGCTCCATCGAGAAAGTAATTTCACGATCGTATGATTTCGAACGTTCTCCATAGTTTTTCCAAACACGGCATTGTTCATTAATTTGAACAAATTCTTGGAAAAATCATTGGTGGCGTTGGCACGTAATTTTGTGTTCAAGTCGATATAGCTGTACAGCCATCGCGACTGCCGAAATTCTAGAATCCGATGTATTTTCAGCAATTTCAAATTATGTTGTAAACCTTGTTGTAGGTATCGGTAATGTACAACGTATCGCTCCTTATCGCGAAGCGTTGCCATCAACTTTTTCTGCGTACTCGAGTCAGTCGCTGAGTCGTGACTTGGACAAAACGGAAGACCTGAGTGAACATCGTGAATTTCGTGCGGATACTCTAAATCCACCTCCAAAATGTATCCTACGGGGCTATTGATCGGAATGGATTCGACGTCGAAATTGTCCGCGTCCACCCATCGAAAGTCGCTGTACGGCAGAGGTTGTGACATAGCCCAACCGTACAGATTATTCACGTCAAAATACATTAAGTAGGTGGATGGTTTGGTAGAGTCGTGCGTAGACATATATTTGTTGTTGGCGTGCGCATATCTGTGCGAACACTGGCTCAATCCGCCGCGTATTCCCCGCTCTACGAACAAAAGCATGTCAACGTCAGTCAACAACTCCAATTCAATCTTTGTCATTTTCAACATTACGTCCCACGCGAAACCGGGGAGCGTGTAATAATGCGCCGGATCGAGCTTGTAATTCTCGAGACAGTCATCGCGAAAATTTTCAAAAACATCTGCCAACAACAGCACATCCAATTTTAAGTACAAATCGCTGTACTGTCCAAGCGTTTGTATAGCGAAACGTGACCACACCGTATTCGCGTGAAGGTAATCGACGTCGGATATCTCGCTACCATTTAACCGATTGTAAAATGCTTCGCGCGGTGGCAAACGTGTATCGTTTAATTTGTCGTACGATGTCAGATAGTCGTACGGAAAAACGCCTTTTCTGGTCAATAGTTTGAAATCGTCGCGGGAAAGATGTGCAAATTCTTCTCGCACGATGCGTAATTTGCTTTCGTCCAAGTACGACGACAGCTTGTCCAGACTCGAGTTCAAGAACTTGAATGAATCGATGAAGCGGAATTTCAACAATTTTGCACGCTTTAGCTCTTTATCCGTCTGGATATGAACGTTTTTCGTGAAAGAGATGTACTTCTCTTTCGTCAATGGCAACACGTCTATCCGCCCCTCGAACGAGTTAGCTAATTCTTTAATAATAAAATGCGCGTCATAACCTGATAAATTATGAAAAACTACTGGTATCACGTACGAAGATTGATAGCTTAAATTGCATCCGTTATGAGCCGGACCGCGATACGCGCCCGTGAAATGACAATGATCGCGCACCCTCGTCGCATCGGATTTGTCGAACGGTTTCTCACAGACATGACAATGCGTGGCCGTACGAAAATTTAACTTTTCCAATTCAGTTAGCGGATTCATCGGGACCGTTTTATCAAATATCGGCTGTAATTTACGACTGAGTTTGTACAACCTGTTCGCGAACCATGCGGTGCATCCCTCTTTATCGCGGTAAACCTGATACTCGCACAACGATTCGTCATAGCGGCAATGTAGATAGTATCCTATGCTAAACGCGTGGTGATGCTGATACTGTACGCGTGCCGCACGGCCTTGTCCTTCCTGTTCCCCAGGCAGCAGCAGGCACTCCAAGTCAGCATAGATAACGAACGGCGCCTGTTCTTTGTTCATGTGGTTCTTAAACCTCAGCCACTTATCTTCTTCCGATATTGGAAGCATCAAAGCACATTCATTCATACGTTCGCAGTCGACTGTATGAACGTTTAATCTCTCCGGCGTGGAAAATATTGCAAACACCTGTGGGAAGGGGATAAAATTATGTGTTTTTCTTTCAAACAATTTAAATAATAAAAACGTGCAACTTACCGATCGCAAATATACTTCTTGTGATTCAACTTGCTAAGCTGCGACGAAACCAATCGTGACAAATTTCGTATACACATGAAATGTCCATGCGTCTTTGCAGCATTCTGTAGAAACAACAAGTTGACGTGTCTTCCCTCCCGTTCCTTCTCGGCCAAATGAAGCGTTACGCATTTCTGGCGCACCCATTCAAACACGTTCACGGAAACGTTGTTTTCTCGTTCAAATTTTCGGATGTCTTTGAACGACATAGGCAGTTGAAAACCTTCAGTTTTCGGAAGCACGTCTTTGTAGTGTGGATATGATGATAAACGTGACAGATTTGCCTCGGCTGGATAGAGACCCGCCACGATTGCCCAATAAAAGCATGCATCGTCGTTGCTGTTCACGTTCACGACCGCTTTTTTTAACTGTATCGCTCGAGGCACATTGATTGCTACGGTGCAGCCGGCTTGCAATGGCTGGTATTTGCTAAAGTTCACGATCAAATGTAGTATCTTTGACAGCGCCCACCCGCTGTCTCGCTCTTGAAACTCCTTCATCGATGTTAAAATCGTGGACACAACGTCTTTCTGATACCACTGCCGTAGATTGCTCGTTCGAAACAATGTAACGTTCCGTGTGCTGAAACCTTTCACGGAAACCTCGTTGGCGCGCTGCATGAATTCTGCCTCCAACGTTACGTTAGCTTTCAACGATGAATGCGCGTTTAAAAATTCTGTAACGCGCCCTGTGACCATTCGTTTCGCATGTTGTAAAAATGGTTTCGGATCGATATGTTCAACGTTGATAACGATGCCGGTCGATATGCGATTTTTAAAAGCCGACTCGACATCTTCCCAACGAAGCGTCGACGCTCTCGCACCCCTGCGATCGTATAAACCTCTACCGACGCGCGACGAGGAAATACGATGATTCAACGAAACGCTCAAAGTTTTCATATGACACATCGTCGATGTTAAACTAAATTTCTTGCCTACTGACAATTCGTCCTTTGCATGGGATAGATAATTTATGCAGCACTGCAGAGACTCAATGTACGAGCGATGCCATTCGCGATACTCGTCCATAGTTTTCACCAACATTGCCATGCATGTCAAACACTTCAGTAGTATGTATAGGCGGGTTCTAGCACACCACTTATCATTGTAGGTAGATTCCTACCTTACCGACGCAGCTGAAAAAGTTGGTTCTGTTCCATACTAAGTTACCGTATAGCTCGAGCATATTTTGCGGAGGGAGGGGAGGGGGTATCTCGCACGTGCAAAAGTGCAGCGTCAGCTTTTTGGGCAACTTTGAACGTCAGTTTTTTGGGTAACCTTGAACGTCAGCTTTTTGGGTAACCGTTTGTAGGGGAGGGGGTATCTCGCACGTGCAAAAGTGCAGCGTCAGCTTTTTGGATAACCTTGAACGTGTCCGAACCTGCTCCTAGGAGGTATCTCGCACATGCAAAAATGCAGCGTCAGCTTTTTGGGTAACCTTGAACGTGTTCATAGGGGAGGGGGAAAGGGGAGGGGTGGGGGTTTTGTAATATGATACCCCATAGCACCAGGAATTTTGCAGGTGCAAAACTGCAGCGTCAGCTTTTTGAGTATCAGCGTTTTGACCATCACCGCAGTATGTGTTCATAGGGGAGGGGGAAGGGGGAGGGGTGGGGGTTTTGTAATATGATACCCCATAGCAACAGGAATTTCGCACGTGCAAAACTGCAGCGTCAGCTTTTTTGGATAACCTTTCGCGATATCTGACCACCGCCTCTGTTTTCACACAGTCTTTTCATTATCATTTCTTTCCTCTTCTTCATAGAGGTAGTCATAGAATCGAAGAGTCGTAGAATCGCGTCCGAACGTGTTCGAACGTGTTCGAACGTGCTTCTTACCTATAGGGGAGGGGTTGACCTTGATTTTTTTCAAAGACTGTTTCCCACGAAAACACGTGCACTTTCGTTTAAGATGATTGTCCTGAAGGATGTAAGAGTGAGAGAGAGAGAGAGAGAGAGAGAGAGAGAGAGAGACCATTCACGATGTAAGGGAGAGAGAGAGAGAGAGAGAGAGAGAGAGAGAGAGACCGTTCACGACGTAAGAGAGAGAGAGAGTTTTTAATTAACAGAACGGTATAGAGTTTCTCCTTATCTTTTCGACGCGACTACCGCGAAATAGCGCGAGCCCGTTTCAGAGCAGTATAGAGTTTCTTTTTCGATGTATGATCATGTCCGAACATCTTTTCTAATATCGCGAGCGGAGATTTCGTTCCCCTCTTTTTTAAAAATTAATACGAATAAGAATTTGATTGAATTTGCTGACGGATTCAAGTTACTTAAAAATATTCGTTCATCGCCAAGCATATTGGGAACAAAAAAAGAAAGAGTTACTAGCAATGATCCGTCAATTGAGTAAACCCACTTTCTTTATGACAGTGTCGGCTGCAGAAAGTTACTGGCCTGAGTTATTACAAACATTTATGAAATATCGCGATGGTGGTAAAACATTATCTGTACAAGACGCATTCAATTTGGATTACAATACCAAAACTGATCTAATTAGAAATGATCCCGTTACATGCGCTCGATATTTCGATCATAGAGGCACATAAGCTTATGTGGTTATTAAGACAAAAACAAAGTAATTTCGGAGAATATGAGGTTGTGAATAGTTATGAACGAGTGGAAATTCAGCAACGTGGAAGTCCACATGAACATATGTTTCTGTGGTTGAAATGAGCACCTATGTACAATAGTGGTAACAAAGAATTGATTGATTTAATTGCCCGATTTATCACATATAGATATGACGATAATATTGCATATATTAAATTTCAAATGTACAAAACATAATCATAGTTGTTACAAAGGACAAAGAAATTAGCTACGTCGATTTTATATGCCTTATCCAGTAATGAGAAGAACGATGATTCTTGAACCATTAAATAAAAAAAAATGAAATGGCGCCTAAATCCTATAAACTTATTGATGAATTAATAAATGAATTTTATAAGAAAAAATAGTTATGAGCTATGATGAAGTAGTTTAAAAAAAAAACGGATATTTTTAAAAACGATCCCAGCCTTGAAGTAAATATTAATGGTTATAATGCAGATATTTTACAATTATTCGAATCGAATATGGAATTACAGTTTGTACTTGACAAATATTCGGCGGTGAGTTATGTAACCAATTACATTAGTAAAATTGAAGGAGGTTTATCAAAATTATTAAGGGAAACTGCTATTGATTGTGATAATAAACAATAAGAATGTTAGAGAAAAAATTTCGAAATATTACCAATGCTTTTTAAATAGTAATTTAATGTCTGCACAAGAAGCAGCCAATCGTGTTTTATCATTACCTTTACAAAGCAAAGTAGAAAGGCAGTATACATGAATACCAATCCGATATCAGAACGTGTATTAATGTTAAAATCTGAGAATGCTTTAAAAAATTAAATGAAGACTCCACCGAAATTTATATGGATGATATATTTGATAATTATAGTAGAAGAGATATTGATTTACATGATATGTGCCTCGCTGAGTTTGCAACGAATTATCAAAAAAGATCATGAAAAAAGGAACAAGAGGAAGGTGATGCTGACAATAATGAGGAAAATGACGAAGTAAGTGATTTCAGACTTCGACAGCAAACAGCTATTATTGGATACAGACGATATAAATAAAAAATTTTTATACCTTTTTTTATTTAATAAAAGTATATATTTAGATACTGTGAGTAAAAAAAAATTAATAATTTTATATATTTATTAATTACTTAAAATTAATACTTAATAACGTTTTTTCTTTTTGCAGACTCAATGAAGAAACATATATAATCAATACAATTATTTTTTAATAAAAAATCTTATATTCATTATATTAGTTTTTTCATTTTTTTAAATTTATTTTATCACGTTCGAGCGACGATTCTTTCGCGATTCCACAGACATCCATACCACGAGGGTTTGGCGGGATTGTATCCGGATCGACTCCGATCGGTACGTTGCCCCAGTTCACCCCGCAAACGTATCCGCAGGATCTTGACCAGGCGCGATGCTCTGTCATAGGATCATCATCCTCTTCCCATCGAGTCAGCTGTATGCCGCATTCGAAACATTCAACGAAATCGTCATCACCCAGATAGAAAAATCCAGCGGCGGCGAGTTTCTCCGATTGGACGATGTGTGAGTAACGCCAGTCGTGAAAACTTTGTAGTCTGTCGCGTTCGAGACGATAATCGGGTGGTGGTGTTGCGTGATCGGTTGTTGCGACGGCTCCCTCGGATTTCGTAATCATTGTGATACTCTGTGTGAAAAAAATCAAAAACGTATAAAAGGAGGTGTCGTGTTTTACGGTTTTGACTCGCGGGAAAAATTCAAAGATGTAGACGGGTTTTATAACTGATACTTTACGTGTTTTTATAATTGTTAACCCATGCTCGAAATGTTTGTACTTCACGCAGACAGCAATGATACGGTTTCGTTTTGACGTTTTTTACCGGTTGCCAACAGTGAAGTCGATACGGTTCGCCGTCGGCAATTTTATACATAGGATCGTGAACTAGTACATCGTATTTCGGACAGTTGAAATCTTCTAAATTTATCGAGTTTATTTGCATTTTCCGAAGGATGTCCCTCTCGAAACATCCACCTTTGTATGCTACGACAGGATTCGCGTAATCGCACACAAAATTTCGTATAACTTCAAATATATCGTGTTGTTGATAGTTTTCATAGCCGAAATCTTTAAATGGAATCCCATGCACGAAATTGCTGACATACCATGCAGACTTTTTGTCAGCGTCGGATAAACAACGAAAGTTCCTTCCCAAGCGAAATTCAGAGAGTTCGAACGAGCCGTCGCGACAAACATCGATCATGGCTAATTCTTTGCATATAAATCTTTTTTTCACAATGAATCCGTCCATGTCAATGATGTGAGTAATTTGATCCATCTAAATAAAAGAATGTTTTTTCACTAGATTTTTACATCGTTTTTTAAAAACTTTTTTATTGTACTTACCGTCAAAGAAAAGGGGGAATGCGCGAAGTTGACCGGTCGGATGATAAGATCATACACGCGATGTAACGTCGTATAGCGACTGTGATTGTATACGTTTTTTTATGACGAGTAGCGAGCAATTTATAATGAATACCCCTACCACCATATCTCGCTCTATGGTGGAGGGAGGTGATATTATTACTATAATTTTTTCTTTTTAATAAATACGAGTTTAATTGTATGAAGAGGAGGAGGAGGAGAATTGTTTTTAAATTTTTAAAAATAAGATCATTCACATAATATTATTTCATTTTGATAAAGTATATATTTTTTGTCAACATAACAGCGGTTTAAGTAATTTTTCGAACAATGTTCATTAATGGACTGTCCTCCACGATGCGGTCATGTATCATCAAGCAGTAGGCTGTTGTCGATCGGGGAACGTTGGTTCGACATTAAAATTCAATTCGCACGTCAATCGTAGCATTTCTTAACGCTTAGTTTTGTCGGGAACAATCGAGAACAACGAGCGGACCATATCGCAGGAAATCCATGTTCAAATACAGTGGACGAAATTTCTATAAGAACTCTACTATTTTTGAACAAAATGTTCAAGTATTTTGATAATACGATTAAAGGAAGGCTAGAAAATAATTAAGGAATATAAGAAAGCAGAAATCAATATTCTGAATCCAAAAGAACTGCTTTATTTTATTGGGTTTAGATCAGACAATGTGACGGTCAGTTCATTAGTTGCAAATTCTTTTGTCTAAACCACTCCGGAGTCTTCTTAGCATTGTGTATCACCGCGTTATCTTGTTGAAAAATAACGTTGTAGTCATGATTTTTCTCTACAAAGCAAAGAGGTAAAAAATAAGGGAATGAAGAGAAAACAGATGTAACAATCACAAATCGAAAAAATGAATCCTGAAAGTTTCACAATTTTTGATGAATGTATAATGATCACGGACCAGCATATCGAACAAAATAATTATGAATATGCAGCGTCTGCAGAATGTTTCCTCAATGATGGTTATATCTATACTTTAGTAACAGCCGAATGTAAAGAAGTCATAAAACCCGATTGTTATTTTACAAGATAAACATATTAATTTATTTCATGAAATTATGAGCAAAAATCTAAACGAGCGTGGAGTATACAATTTTGCTGAAGATACAGGTAAAGTTCGAGCTTTTGAGTAATTTACAAGAGATCCCTGAACATGAGACGAATATTCAGATAATATACACTGGTGAACTTGGAGAAAAGGTAGGAAGACATTGGATTTGCACAAGATCTGAAGGCAACGGCAATGTACACATTTATGACAGTTTTAATGCTGATGATTTGAACCATGATGTAATAGATTATTTGAATATGCTTTATAAATATAATAAGAAATATATATATTTCAGGTCATATACAGGTACAGGTACAGATACAGGTACAGGTATAGCGCATGCACAGTATGGCGGTTGAACAGTACACAGTATGGCTGCTGTACAGTACGCAGTATGGCTGTTGTACATCTATCCATGAATCTCTCAAGATCGGTCGATGTATTTCTTTTTACATGTTCACGATTAATATCTTAATATTGTCATGAAAGCTTATTCCAAAGTTCTCCAGCCGATCGTCGTCAATGATGTTGTCCATATCGTCTTTTCACCTTCTCCTTCAAGGCATCGAACGTTTGCATTTGCTACTAATCAACAGCACAGGTACAGGTACAGGTACAGGTACAGGCACAGGTACAGGTACAGGTACAGGTACAGGTACAGGTACAGGTACAGGTACAGGTACAGGTACAGGTACAGGTACAGGTACAGGTACAGGTACAGGTACAGGTACAGGTACAGGTACAGGTACAGGTACAGGTACAGGTACCCAACCACCAAGCCTCCCCTCCCTCGGTTTCCATTTCAGTTTCTAGACAGTGCTACGTACTGTACATGTGTTATACCTGCATGTGTACTGTACCTGTACCTGTACCTGTGCCTGTACGTTTACCTGCACCTGTACCTGTGCTGTGGATGAGTCGCAAATGCAAACGTTCGAGGCTTTGAAGTAGAAGGCGAAAAGACGATATGGACAACATCATTGACGACGATCGGCTGGAGAACTTTGGAATAAGCTTTCATGACAATATTAAGATATTAATCGTGAACATGTAACTAGAGGGGGGTTGTTGCTCGCTCGCTTCGCGAGCTTCGCAGGTGGGGGTGTTGTAGCTCGCTTTACGAGCTCGCGAGAGGGTTAGTGGTACGGATGTTATTTGGTGTGTGACTCTCCACGAGCCACACAAAGAACTTCCCGAATCGTTAGTTGCAGTATATTAGTATCATTATTTTCTACTTTCTACTTTCATGTGCGCGCATCCGGGATATTTTTCGATTATTGTAAGCGGTTACATTAGCAGTAGTTGCATAATTGAAAAAAAAAAATTTTTTAAATTTAAAAAAAAAAAAATTTTTTTTTAAATATGTCTAAATATATATATATATATATATATATATATATATATTTATAGTATATATATATATATATATAGTTACGTTTGCTTCTTCGGAGGATACGCCTCTTGTATAAATTGCAATGTTGAATCAACTCCTTTCGAAAAAAACTAAAAAACTACTTGACCAAAATGGACCAAAATCTAATCAGCTCTAAGTTATAGCGGGGCACATCGATTGCATCATTCATCATTCTGATCGCGTTGTTACTTTTTCAGAAAACGTTAACGAAAAATTTGATACCATAGAAACGGACATACGCACACACACACACACACACACACACACACACACACATACCGACATTTTGATAAAAATAGTCTCAAACGACTCCAATGACCATGAAACGTGGAGATCTGCTAAAAAATCGATTTTCGATTTTCGGGGTAATTACAGTAACTTCCCTATAAATCGGGAAGTTAAAAAGAAATACATCGACCGATCTTGAGAGATTCATGGATAGATGTACAACAGCCATACTGCGTACTGTACAACAGGCATACTGCGTACTGTTCAACCGCCATACTGTACCTGTAGCTGTACCTGTACCTGTAGCTGTACCTGTTGCTGTACCTGTAGCTGTAGCTGTAGCTATGCTGACCTGTACCTGTACCTGTACCTGTACCTGTGCTGTTGATTAGTAGCAAATGCAAACGTTCGATGCCTTGAAGGAGAAGGTGAAAAGACGATATGGACAACATCATTGACGACGATCGGCTGGAGAACTTTGGAATAAGCTTTCATGACAATATTAAGATATTAATCGTGAACATGTAACTAGAGGGGGGTTGTTGCTCGCTCGCTTCGCGAGCTTCGCAGGTGGGGGTGTTGTAGCTCGCTTTACGAGCTCGCGAGAGGGTTAGTGGTACGGATGTTATTTGGTGTGTGACTCTCCACGAGCCACACAAAGAACTTCCCGAATCGTTAGTTGCAGTATATTAGTATCATTATTTTCTACTTTCTACTTTCATGTGCGCGCATCCGGGATATTTTTCGATTATTGTAAGCGGTTACATTAGCAGTAGTTGCATAATTGAAAAAAAAAAATTTTTTAAATTTAAAAAAAAAAAAATTTTTTTTTAAATATGTCTAAATATATATATATATATATATTTATAGTATATATATATATATATATATATATATATAGTTACGTTTGCTTCTTCGGAGGATACGCCTCTTGTATAAATTGCAATGTTGAATCAACTCCTTTCGAAAAAAACTAAAAAACTACTTGACCAAAATGGACCAAAATCTAATCAGCTCTAAGTTATAGCGGGGCACATCGATTGCATCATTCATCATTCTGATCGCGTTGTTACTTTTTCAGAAAACGTTAACGAAAAATTTGATACCATAGAAACGGACATACGCACACACACACACACACACACACACACACATACCGACATTTTGATAAAAATAGTCTCAAACGACTCCAATGACCATGAAACGTGGAGATCTGCTAAAAAAATCGATTTTCGATTTTCGGGGTAATTGCAGTAACTTCCCTATAAATCGGGAAGTTAAAAAGAAATACATCGACCGATCTTGAGAGATTCATGGATAGATGTACAACAGCCATACTGCGTACTGTACAACAGGCATACTGCGTACTGTTCAACCGCCATACTGTACCTGTAGCTGTACCTGTACCTGTAGCTGTACCTGTTGCTGTACCTGTAGCTGTAGCTGTAGCTATGCTGACCTGTACCTGTACCTGTACCTGTACCTGTGCTGTTGATTAGTAGCAAATGCAAACGTTCGATGCCTTGAAGGAGAAGGTGAAAAGACGATATGGACAACATCATTGACGACGATCGGCTGGAGAACTTTGGAATAAGCTTTCATGACAATATTAAGATATTAATCGTGAACATGTAAAAAGAAATACATCGACCGATCTTGAGAGATTCATGGATAGATGTACAACAGCCATACTGCGTACTGTACAGCAGCCATACTGTGTACTGTTCAACCGCCATACTGTGCATGCGCTATACCTGTACCTGTATCTGTACCTGTACCTGTATATGACCTGAAATATATATATTTCTTATTATATTTTGTGACGTTGCAATTTGCTCCGTCACTTTATTTCGCGTAAACGGTCTTTTGACCGTGTACGGAGTGGACCGGGCCGACCTCTAGCGGTCACGAAAATCACCCGCCGACACTAGAGCGCTCCTGAAGGAATGACAAAAATCTAAAGATGGGTAATTAACGCCATCTCTTGCGCGTGCCGAGTACGGCGAAGTTTCAGGGCCGTGCCAAGGGGCACGGAAGCCGAAAACCCGAGAAGGCGCCCCTCAAAGGATCAGCCGGAGGAAGAAATGGCCATGAGTAGCGTTTGGTTGGATCCGAAACCCCACAGAGATGTCGAGCTCGGACAGAAAGCTCCAGCAAACCACCGTGAATTGTCGTTCCGACCGACGTCTCAACCCGCCGTGGCTGGAAATCCGGATCGGGGTGGCGTAGGAGATCCATGTATCGATGTCCAAAAGGACTCAGGTCTGGGGCCCCAGGACCTGTCCGACGATCCTGCGATCTACTAGTCGCGAGCGGGCGAAGCCACTCGGGAAAATTCGGCAACGAGCGCGGAGTGGGGGGAAACGAGGATCGCCGATCCTGGTCGATGCGGATCGCGGAATCATTGTCGCACTGGTCTCGAGATTAGGAAGTCACGTTGCGTTACCGCCTAAAAAGTACCGTGTAGTTCCGAAGTCGCGGGTGAAATTTCGTGCACCGTATCGAGCGAGGCGAGGAACGAAGCGGCCGTTCGACGTAAAGCCAGCCAATCGTTTATTTCCGACTAAGGGTAAGTCGACCAGTGATTTCCTCGATTCCGTTTTCGCGTTGGTTCTTTTCGTTTTGTCCGAGGACGACGCGGTGCCGTCTCGTCCTCGATGTTTCGTTTGGTCGAGGTGTAATACCTCAGGCCGTGAGCTCGCGTCTCGTGTAGAGACGCTTTGAGCAATTTCGTTTAGATCGTTCCCTCCGCGTACGAAAGAAGTCTTCCTCAGGAGTCGCGTCGGGAAAAGAATAGCGTCGCGAGATACCATCTAGCTCGCGAAATCCGGTTACGACGTATTAGACGCGCGTAGCGAATCGATTCTCGTTCTGTAACATCTTCGAGAGATAATCGCGACAGTCCGGAATTCCGCGCGCCGATCAACCGCGCTTGCGAATTCTCGTTCGTGCGAGATTTATACTGTACCGTCCATCGTACCGTTGCGAGACAATTCCGTTTGACAAAACGCGTTCCGCGGGCGACCATCTTCCGCAAAAGTGTACTAGGAGCGCGGGCTCCCGGGTCGCGACCACGTGGTCGCTCTCATGTAAAATCGACGTATTGAGATCCTCAATAAAATAACGTAGAGCCCAATTTCGTCTCGTTACTGTACACCTGCGCGATCCGCCCTGCCGTGAGGGTAGTCCCCGTTATTCCCTGTGTCCGAACGTCTGGCCATTCGTGTCGCGATTTCCGTCTCGCGGTTTGCGGGGGGCTCGTCCCGGACTCGGCTTCCCCGAGCTCGGGCTGTACTTCACGTTTCGATTGGTACTTCCGAGTACCTGGCGCCCGAACAAAGGTTCTTCGCGTTCAAGTCGAGCCCTTCGAAGAGCTGTTTTGCCCCGGGAGGACCGTATTTGCACGGCCGCGTACGGCCCAGCCTCAGAGCTTGTAAAATTCCGGGAGTTGCCCTTGTCCGAGCGCGGTAAAGACCGCTCGATCGGGGACAACGTCGCAAATTGGCGCCCGAACAGGGACCTTTCTTTCGTAAGGGTTTTTCCCCGAGAACGAAGAAAGGCGCAGGGATAACGGACGACTCTCGCAGGTCAAAGTACGGTACGACGAAAACGAATTTCGGACTGTTCGCACGCGAAAACGCTATTCTTTCCGACGCTACGAACCGCTGCGAAATTCGCTCAATCCCGATTCAGCGCATTTTGCGTTATCCGCGGGCAAAAGCCCAGCCGAGGAAGACTATCGAGAGCCATTGCGACACATATTTATTACCGTTCTATTTATTTATTTTGTTCTGTTAGCCATTGGTAGTTTGTTGGAATTTTTTTTTGTTTTTTTTTTGTTTCCAAATTTTGTTCTCCTGCCCATTCCACAGGTGAGGGGAGTGTACGTTTTGGGTCTAATATTGAGCCCTTTCCAGTGGTAACATTCGTAATCGTTAATAATTGTCTGCGTAGAAGTAGAATTTTTTTTCTCGCAACACTGCCGTTGTGTTTGCGTTCGCGTTGTCCGGAGAGACAAATATTGTTCGCGAATAGTACTGTGTGGTTTCGAAATCGTTCCGAAGTATCGAGAACAAAGACGAAGAATTTGAACGCGATTCGTAACAATAGCCAATCAAGGCTACGAATTCGGTTAAAGTCAACGCGTCCTCGAGTTTTATTTTCGTTTGCGATAAGCCTGGCCGAAATTTCCGATCGCGCGACGACGACGGACAATACGAAGCGAGCGAAGGACGGGCGAAGGGGGGTAGAGTCCGGACGCGTAACGTAAACATCGCGCGCGGCCGAGAAGCCTCGGAATAGAAGCGCGTTTCGAACGTTTCGAAGACGAGAAATAAATAACGAATTCTCGTAACGTACCGGGTGACGAAAAATGTCGACCGCCGGAGACGACGCGTCGTATTACAGCGCGTACGAAACCGACCCCGAGGAAGAATACGTTTCTTCTTTAAAATGGGACCCGGATGCCCCTCCATCCAGTCCACAAGTATCGACCGTGACTCTTCAAGTACCGGAAACCCATACACCCGGGAAAATGAGACCACCGATATTGAAGCGACCCACGACCGTATTCAGCTCAAAAGCGCGAACCGACGAAATCCCGACGGAACGCCGCGTACCATCTTCCGCGTTTGATGTAGTTCGGAAATGGCGTTTGCATTTTGCGGGAAAACCGGAAGAGGATGCAGAAATGTTCCTCATTCGACTTCGCGATTTGCGAGATTGTTCAAATTTAAAAGACGAAGATCTATTGCGTTGCTTGCCGATTTGCTTTTCCGGCATAGCTGCCTTGTGGTACGCGTCCCGCGGTAAAATCACGACGTGGGAAAAATTCGTTGAGGAATGGCGGAAAAATTTCTTTGATCCGGACTATCAAGAGCTTTTAGAACATGATTTGCGAATTCGGAAACAGGGTCCGGATGAACCTGTACGCGATTATCTAACGTACATGCGGACGATGATAGACCGGTTAGAGAATCCGTGGCCGTTGGGGAAATGTATTCGAAGAATATATTGGAACGCGCGAGAAGAATTACGTAGCGGAATAGGATTAGACAGCGTGAAATCCATCGATGAGCTCGA
The DNA here is from genome assembly GCA_916610235.2 of Lasioglossum morio. Taxonomy (NCBI): domain Eukaryota; kingdom Metazoa; phylum Arthropoda; class Insecta; order Hymenoptera; family Halictidae; genus Lasioglossum; species Lasioglossum morio. The sequence continues at coordinate 226,033 of CAKAJA020000202.1, read as the reverse complement.
GGAAAGATTACGGGACGCGGAAAGTAACGCTTCGACCGGTAACGCGGATTTGTATCGGTCTCCGTGTCTAGCGAATAAATCATTCGCCTATGATCCGAGCCGATACAAAAAGCTATCGAAAAATTTGAGTCGCGAGAAATCGTATCAGTTCCGACAATACGAGTCCGTCAACGCAGTCCGCGAGAGGGAGAAGAGGGAGAGCGACGACGAAGGGTACCGAGCGGGACCCTCTCGTCCCCGCGAACCCCCTACCTTCGAGCGCCGTACGACGTCACCCCGTCTCCACGCACCGCAGTCGCGTCGCCCGAACGAATACTCGGAGAGACGCGAAGATTCCCGACCACAGCCGAATCACGGCCAGTCGAGAGTGACAGATACCAGCTGTGCTGTCGGTTCATCGGACAACAAACCGGTGAACAGAACCACATGCTGGAACTGTCAACGCTCAGGACATTGGTCTAAAGAGTGCAGGGAAAGGCCTACTAAGCACTGTTACGGGTGCGGGGAGCAGGGAGTGACCATTCGCGAGTGTCGTCGCTGCGAAAGAAAATCGGAAAACTTCATACGGAGCCGCTCGCAAGGGCCAGAACGGTCCCGCGAACAATAATATCGGCCCGCATTTCGGAAATAAATGGAATAAAAGATTTAGATTCACGACCGTCGTTATTAATTATCGATGCGCAGATTGGTAAATATCGAGCGCCAGCTTTAATTGATTCCGGTTCTTCAATATCGTTCGCAAGTCGAGCGGTAATTCGGTCGGTAGAAAACCACGCGGAAATATCGCTCGCGGACAAACCGTGCTATTTTTTACTAGCGACAGGAGCGATAGATAGAGCAACGGAACAAGCGCGCTTACGAATAACGATAAAGAAAGAATCTCGAGACATTCTCGTACGCGTTCTCGATAATTTGGTTAATCCGTTATTGTTGGGAATTGATGCGATAGCAAAATTTGGTATCGTTGTCGAGTATCATAGGGCAAAATGGCATTTTGCGTCGAGACCACGCCTCGAATTTCCCTTCGGTCCCAAATCGAACGAGCCACTCTGTTGCGGCCTACGAACATTATCGGAAATCGAAAAGGAACGGCTACGCGTATTTTTGGAGAAGGAAATGGCAGACTTTGCAAAAATACCGGGAATGACAACCTTGACCACTCATAGAATTGACGTCGGAGACAATAGGCCTATTAAACAAAGGTCCTATCCGGTCTCACCGATCGTGCAACAAGCGATTTACAAAGAGGTAGATTCGTTATTAGAAAATGGAATAATTGAACCATCGGAAAGCGAGTGGTCAAGCCCGATAGTTATGGTTAAAAAGGCCAATGGCAAATATCGATTTTGTTTAGATTTCCGCAAAGTCAATGCAGTTTCGAAAAAAGACGCGTACCCGTTACCGGTTATGACAAGCATTCTCGATAAATTACGCGCCGCGCGATACATTTCCACGCTCGATCTCAGTCAAGCTTATTTTCAAATTCCACTCGAGGAAAATAGTAAAGAAATTACCGCGTTTACGGTCCCCGGTAAAGGGTTGTTTCATTTCCGAAGAATGCCATACGGACTCACAGGAGCTCCGGCAACGTTTCAACGTTTATTAGATCGTTTAATTGGTCCGGAAATGGAACCCCATGCTTTCGCGTATCTTGATGATATAATCATCGCGACAACCACGTTTGAAGAGCACATGCAGTGGCTTCAACGTGTGTTAAATAAAATAAAATCGGCCGGGTTAATTGTAAATCCCGAAAAATGCGAGTTCTGCAGGGAAGAAGTTAAATATCTAGGATTCGTGGTCAGTCGCGAGGGTTTAAAAGTCGACGCAGAGAAAATCGCACCAATTCAGTCTTTTCCGGCTCCGAAAAATTTGAAGCAATTGCGAAGATTTCTCGGAATGGCTTCTTGGTATCGAAGATTCATTCCGGACTTTGCAACGGTCGCGGAACCATTGAACATCTTGTTACGAAAAGCACAGACTTGGAAATGGGAGGACGGACAACAATCCGCCTTCGAAAAATTAAGAGCGTTAATTGCGACCGCGCCGACCCTCGCGTGTCCACATTTTGAAATCCCGTTTGTCCTGCAGACCGACGCAAGTACGGTGGGGCTAGGGGCGGTATTAGGACAAGAGATCGAGGGGGAGGAAAGGGTGATCGCGTTCGCTAGTCGTTCACTTAACAACGCAGAACGAAAATATTCCGCGACGGAACTTGAATGCTAAGCTGTCGTGTGGGCCGTACAGAAATTAAGACCGTATTTGGAGGGTTATCGATTCACGATCATTACGGATCATAGTAGTCTTCGTTGGTTACGGCAGCTCACGAATCCATCGGGGAGACTCGCGAGATGGGCATTACAGCTGCTAGAATACGATTTTGAAATAAAATATCGAAAAGGCTCACTAAATCAGGTGCCTGACGCGCTTTCGCGAATGTTTGAGGGGACCGAAGAGGAAGGGAGAGGGTTGCCAATAGTAGCAGCAACGCGAATAGGCTGGTTCGAAGAGAAATTTCGTGCGGTCGAAGCGAATCCAAAGCGATTTCCCGACTGGTCCATTCGCGAGGGGAAACTTTACCATCGACGTACCGATCCATTAATCGCGGAGATTCTCGGTAGAGATTTAGACGAATGGAAATTAGTAATTCCGACAGAAGGAAGAACAGAAGTTCTAAAAGAATCGCACGACGAGGTACAAGCGGCACATTTAGGGGTGGAAAAGACCTACCACCGATTAGCGAGCAAATATTTTTGGCCGGGAATGTTTCGTACCACGGTAGAATACGTGCGACGCTCTCTCATATGCCAAAAATCGAAGGTGGAACAATCCCTCCCCTCCGGGCTCATGGGAAGGCGTCGTATCGGAACACCATGGATGGTGGTAGCGACAGATATAATGGGTCCGCTCCCTCGTAGTCGTGCTGGATTCGCCTATCTGTTGGTTATGCAAGATCTTTTTACTAAATGGATCGAGTGCTGTCCCCTCCGGAAAGCCACCGGGGCAAAAATTGCGGAAGCGCTCGAGAATCAAATATTTTCGCGTTGGGGAACACCCGAAGTATTGATAACGGACAACGGTACCGAATTTGTGAACAAAGATATTCACCAACTCGCAAAAGATTACGGAATTGCAGTCTCAACGACGCCTCCGTATCACCCGCAGGCAAATCCGGTAGAGCGGGTGAACAGAGTATTGAAAACAATGATAATATCGTACATTGGAAATGATCATCGCGATTGGGATGTGAACATCCCAAAATTCCGTTTCGCGTATAATACCGCACACCACACAGTACTACAAGCGTCTCCGGCATTTCTAAATTTCGGACGAGATCCGAGACCGTTCATATGTAAACGAGCGGCCGAAGAACCGCCGGTAGAATTAGAGACCGTACCCTCCGGGGAGTGGAAGGAACGAATTACGCATCTCGCGTCGTTACGTCATTGGGTAGGCGAAAACCTTGATAGGGCGTACGAAACGCAATCGAAATATTATAATTTACACCACCGGGATAAACGTTTCGAAATTGGGGAATTGGTAATGCGACGAAATCACGTATTGTCGTCGACCGCGCAGAATATCGCGTCGAAACTGAGTCCGAAATTTGTAGGACCTTTCCGTATCGAGTCAAAGGCTTCGGAAGTGGTAGTCAATCTAGCCACGTTAGAGGGCAAGAAAGCTGGAAAAGTCCATGTGTCGGACCTGAAATCGTACACTCCACCTCACGACGAACCAGCGGAACAGCCCACCACTGCAATATTACATATTACAGATGCAGACTCCCGAAGTAAACCGCAAAATACGGAAGGGACTCGAAAATCTGGATCTGGCGCTGGGGCTAATCCGAACGAATGTGGAGGCCCTGCAGATATACTTCCGACCAGTCCCGAAGAGGACGAGGGAAACGATGGTGCAAGATCTCCTCGAAATCTCCGAAGAAGAAAAGAAGAACCTGCCAGTACCGCTAACGCCGGTACAAGGGGAAAAGAAGCAAGAACCCCTGAATACGGAAGGGGCGAAAAAGGACGCATCAGGGGGAGAGCTGATCGTAGTCTCGGACGCGGATGACCGTCTCCAGACGATCGCGGAAGACTTCGAGATGGTCATCGCGAACATCGAGGTCATACGAGGCTACCTCCGCGAAACGGAATTGAAAGAGGGAAAATCCAGCGCGGCACCACAGACAGGACTACCGAAAACCCCACCCCAGCAGCCGAAACTCCAGAAAATCCCGAGCGGGATGGAAACCGCAAAACGGAACACCAAGGGCCAGGAACCGAAAACAGAAAAGGAAGTCCCGGGAGATCGCAAACCGAAGCGACAAGTACCGAACTGGCAACAGTACGAAAAATGGGTAGAAGGTAAAGCCACCAGGAAGGCGCAAGATCCCGACGCCTGTTGGAATTGTGGGGAATTAGGACACAATCGCAACCAGTGTCAAAAACCACGACAACTCATCTGCTTCAAATGCGGCAGACCAGATGTGTCAGTCCGGACGTGTCCATCTTGCAAAAGCGAATGGAAAAAGATGAACGATTCTCACCGAGAAAAACTGGGGCTTCCGAAACTCTCGTAAGGACAAAATAACGCGGCGCGGGAGTGCCACACATCTAACGAAACTAAATAACCAAAATATTTATTTTTTTTATATTCATTTTTTTTCTTTCCCGTTGTCATTTCACAACTACAGACGAAATCTTAGTTCTAACCAATTATATCGTTCTTTCTTTCTTTTCTTCGTTCAGTTCCGTCCGGGAAAACTTACCCATGTAAGCCCTAATCAAGGGGGTAAGCAAAAACATTTCCGTTTCCCACCGAACAGTACAGAATTCGGACAGTTGTAATCCCGAAATTCAGGGAAGAGAACACCTCACAGAAAAGGAGGTTGAATAAATCTCGTATTTTTGTAAAAGAAACATTGCGTAATTCGTTATTAATTTTGTAAACTTCCCACCCGTAGTTAGTGTGAATTGGTCTCGTCCGAATGTCAGGTAATTTCAGGTAATCGCGAGTAGCGTTGAGTATTTTCAGGTATTGTAAGGTATTTTCAGGTAGCAGTAGAAATTTAGGAAGGGGTTGCAGCGAAGGCGTGTTCGTACAGCGGTGAAGGCTCTCTTTGTAAAGGTCGACTTCCAGAGGGAACGCTCTATTTTTGGCGAATCAGGAATCACGGGGTCGACAACCATCGGTCAGTCCGGTCCATTTTAAGGGGGGGGGGAGTTGTGACGTTGCAATTTGCTCCGTCACTTTATTTCGCGTAAACGGTCTTTTGACCGTGTACGGAGTGGACCGGGCCGACCTCTAGCGGTCACGAAAATCACCCGCCGACACTAGAGCGCTCCTGAAGGAATGACAAAAATCTAAAGATGGGTAATTAACGCCATCTCTTGCGCGTGCCGAGTACGGCGAAGTTTCAGGGCCGTGCCAAGGGGCACGGAAGCCGAAAACCCGAGAAGGCGCCCCTCAAAGGATCAGCCGGAGGAAGAAATGGCCATGAGTAGCGTTTGGTTGGATCCGAAACCCCACAGAGATGTCGAGCTCGGACAGAAAGCTCCAGCAAACCACCGTGAATTGTCGTTCCGACCGACGTCTCAACCCGCCGTGGCTGGAAATCCGGATCGGGGTGGCGTAGGAGATCCATGTATCGATGTCCAAAAGGACTCAGGTCTGGGGCCCCAGGACCTGTCCGACGATCCTGCGATCTACTAGTCGCGAGCGGGCGAAGCCACTCGGGAAAATTCGGCAACGAGCGCGGAGTGGGGGGAAACGAGGATCGCCGATCCTGGTCGATGCGGATCGCGGAATCATTGTCGCACTGGTCTCGAGATTAGGAAGTCACGTTGCGTTACCGCCTAAAAAGTACCGTGTAGTTCCGAAGTCGCGGGTGAAATTTCGTGCACCGTATCGAGCGAGGCGAGGAACGAAGCGGCCGTTCGACGTAAAGCCAGCCAATCGTTTATTTCCGACTAAGGGTAAGTCGACCAGTGATTTCCTCGATTCCGTTTTCGCGTTGGTTCTTTTCGTTTTGTCCGAGGACGACGCGGTGCCGTCTCGTCCTCGATGTTTCGTTTGGTCGAGGTGTAATACCTCAGGCCGTGAGCTCGCGTCTCGTGTAGAGACGCTTTGAGCAATTTCGTTTAGATCGTTCCCTCCGCGTACGAAAGAAGTCTTCCTCAGGAGTCGCGTCGGGAAAAGAATAGCGTCGCGAGATACCATCTAGCTCGCGAAATCCGGTTACGACGTATTAGACGCGCGTAGCGAATCGATTCTCGTTCTGTAACATCTTCGAGAGATAATCGCGACAGTCCGGAATTCCGCGCGCCGATCAACCGCGCTTGCGAATTCTCGTTCGTGCGAGATTTATACTGTACCGTCCATCGTACCGTTGCGAGACAATTCCGTTTGACAAAACGCGTTCCGCGGGCGACCATCTTCCGCAAAAGTGTACTAGGAGCGCGGGCTCCCGGGTCGCGACCACGTGGTCGCTCTCATGTAAAATCGACGTATTGAGATCCTCAATAAAATAACGTAGAGCCCAATTTCGTCTCGTTACTGTACACCTGCGCGATCCGCCCTGCCGTGAGGGTAGTCCCCGTTATTCCCTGTGTCCGAACGTCTGGCCATTCGTGTCGCGATTTCCGTCTCGCGGTTTGCGGGGGGCTCGTCCCGGACTCGGCTTCCCCGAGCTCGGGCTGTACTTCACGTTTCGATTGGTACTTCCGAGTACCTGGCGCCCGAACAAAGGTTCTTCGCGTTCAAGTCGAGCCCTTCGAAGAGCTGTTTTGCCCCGGGAGGACCGTATTTGCACGGCCGCGTACGGCCCAGCCTCAGAGCTTGTAAAATTCCGGGAGTTGCCCTTGTCCGAGCGCGGTAAAGACCGCTCGATCGGGGACAACGTCGCAATTTATAAAGCATATTCAAATAATCTATTACATCATGGTTCAAATCATTAGCATTAAAACTGTCATAAATGTGTACATTGCCGTTGCCTTCAGATCTTGTGCAAATCCAATGTCTTCCTACCTTTTCTCCAAGTTCACCAGTGTATATTATCTGAATATTCGTCTCATGTTCAGGGATCTCTTGTAAATTACTCAAAAGCTCGAACTTTACCTGTATCTTCAGCAAAATTGTATACTCCACGCTCGTTTAGATTTTTGCTCATAATTTCATGAAATAAATTAATATGTTTATCTTGTAAAATAACAATCGGGTTTTATGACTTCTTTACATTCGGCTGTTACTAAAGTATAGATATAACCATCATTGAGGAAACATTCTGCAGACGCTGCATATTCATAATTATTTTGTTCGATATGCTGGTCCGTGATCATTATACATTCATCAAAAATTGTGAAACTTTCAGGATTCATTTTTTCGATTTGTGATTGTTACATCTGTTTTCTCTTCATTCCCTTATTTTTTACCTCTTTGCTTTGTAGAGAAAAATCATGACTACAACGTTATTTTTCAACAAGATAACGCGGTGATACACAATGCTAAGAAGACTCCGGAGTGGTTTAGACAAAAGAATTTGCAACTAATGAACTGACCGTCACATTGTCTGATCTAAACCCAATAAAATAAAGCAGTTCTTTTGGATTCAGAATATTGATTTCTGCTTTCTTATATTCCTTAATTATTTTCTAGCCTTCCTTTAATCGTATTATCAAAATACTTGAACATTTTGTTCAAAAATAGTAGAGTTCTTATAGAAATTTCGTCCACTGTATTTGAACATGGATTTCCTGCGATATGGTCCGCTCGTTGTTCTCGATTGTTCCCGACAAAACTAAGCGTTAAGAAATGCTACGATTGACGTGCGAATTGAATTTTAATGTCGAACCAACGTTCCCCGATCGACAACAGCCTACTGCTTGATGATACATGACCGCATCGTGGAGGACAGTCCATTAATGAACATTGTTCGAAAAATTACTTAAACCGCTGTTATGTTGACAAAAAATATATACTTTATCAAAATGAAATAATATTATGTGAATGATCTTATTTTTAAAAATTTAAAAACAATTCTCCTCCTCCTCCTCCTCATACAATTAAACTCGTATTTATTAAAAAGAAAAAATTATAGTAATAATATCACCTCCCTCCACCATAGAGCGAGATATGGTGGTAGGGGTATTCATTATAAATTGCTCGCTACTCGTCATAAAAAAACGTATACAATCACAGTCGCTATACGACGTTACATCGCGTGTATGATCTTATCATCCGACCGGTCAACTTCGCGCATTCCCCCTTTTCTTTGACGGTAAGTACAATAAAAAAGTTTTTAAAAAACGATGTAAAAATCTAGTGAAAAAACATTCTTTTATTTAGATGGATCAAATTACTCACATCATTGACATGGACGGATTCATTGTGAAAAAAAGATTTATATGCAAAGAATTAGCCATGATCGATGTTTGTCGCGACGGCTCGTTCGAACTCTCTGAATTTCGCTTGGGAAGGAACTTTCGTTGTTTATCCGACGCTGACAAAAAGTCTGCATGGTATGTCAGCAATTTCGTGCATGGGATTCCATTTAAAGATTTCGGCTATGAAAACTATCAACAACACGATATATTTGAAGTTATACGAAATTTTGTGTGCGATTACGCGAATCCTGTCGTAGCATACAAAGGTGGATGTTTCGAGAGGGACATCCTTCGGAAAATGCAAATAAACTCGATAAATTTAGAAGATTTCAACTGTCCGAAATACGATGTACTAGTTCACGATCCTATGTATAAAATTGCCGACGGCGAACCGTATCGACTTCACTGTTGGCAACCGGTAAAAAACGTCAAAACGAAACCGTATCATTGCTGTCTGCGTGAAGTACAAACATTTCGAGCATGGGTTAACAATTATAAAAACACGTAAAGTATCAGTTATAAAACCCGTCTACATCTTTGAATTTTTCCCGCGAGTCAAAACCGTAAAACACGACACCTCCTTTTATACGTTTTTGATTTTTTTCACACAGAGTATCACAATGATTACGAAATCCGAGGGAGCCGTCGCAACAACCGATCACGCAACACCACCACCCGATTATCGTCTCGAACGCGACAGACTACAAAGTTTTCACGACTGGCGTTACTCACACATCGTCCAATCGGAGAAACTCGCCGCCGCTGGATTTTTCTATCTGGGTGATGACGATTTCGTTGAATGTTTCGAATGCGGCATACAGCTGACTCGATGGGAAGAGGATGATGATCCTATGACAGAGCATCGCGCCTGGTCAAGATCCTGCGGATACGTTTGCGGGGTGAACTGGGGCAACGTACCGATCGGAGTCGATCCGGATACAATCCCGCCAAACCCTCGTGGTATGGATGTCTGTGGAATCGCGAAAGAATCGTCGCTCGAACGTGATAAAATAAATTTAAAAAAATGAAAAAACTAATATAATGAATATAAGATTTTTTATTAAAAAATAATTGTATTGATTATATATGTTTCTTCATTGAGTCTGCAAAAAGAAAAAACGTTATTAAGTATTAATTTTAAGTAATTAATAAATATATAAAATTATTAATTTTTTTTTACTCACAGTATCTAAATATATACTTTTATTAAATAAAAAAAGGTATAAAAATTTTTTATTCATATCGTCTGTATCCAATAATAGCTGTTTGCTGTCGAAGTCTGAAATCACTTACTTCGTCATTTTCCTCATTATTGTCAGCATCACCTTCCTCTTGTTCCTTTTTTCATGATCTTTTTTGATAATTCGTTGCAAACTCAGCGAGGCACATATCATGTAAATCAATATCTCTTCTACTATAATTATCAAATATATCATCCATATAAATTTCGGTGGAGTCTTCATTTAATTTTTTAAAGCATTCTCAGATTTTAACATTAATACACGTTCTGATATCGGATTGGTATTCATGTATACTGCCTTTCTACTTTGCTTTGTAAAGGTAATGATAAAACACGATTGGCTGCTTCTTGTGCAGACATTAAATTACTATTTAAAAAGCATTGGTAATATTTCGAAATTTTTTCTCTAACATTCTTATTGTTTATTATCACAATCAATAGCAGTTTCCCTTAATAATTTTGATAAACCTCCTTCAATTTTACTAATGTAATTGGTTACATAACTCACCGCCGAATATTTGTCAAGTACAAACTGTAATTCCATATTCGATTCGAATAATTGTAAAATATCTGCATTATAACCATTAATATTTACTTCAAGGCTGGGATCGTTTTTAAAAATATCCGTTTTTTTTTTAAACTACTTCATCATAGCTCATAACTATTTTTTCTTATAAAATTCATTTATTAATTCATCAATAAGTTTATAGGATTTAGGCGCCATTTCATTTTTTTTTATTTAATGGTTCAAGAATCATCGTTCTTCTCATTACTGGATAAGGCATATAAAATCGACGTAGCTAATTTCTTTGTCCTTTGTAACAACTATGATTATGTTTTGTACATTTGAAATTTAATATATGCAATATTATCGTCATATCTATATGTGATAAATCGGGCAATTAAATCAATCAATTCTTTGTTACCACTATTGTACATAGGTGCTCATTTCAACCACAGAAACATATGTTCATGTGGACTTCCACGTTGCTGAATTTCCACTCGTTCATAACTATTCACAACCTCATATTCTCCGAAATTACTTTGTTTTTGTCTTAATAACCACATAAGCTTATGTGCCTCTATGATCGAAATATCGAGCGCATGTAACGGGATCATTTCTAATTAGATCAGTTTTGGTATTGTAATCCAAATTGAATGCGTCTTGTACAGATAATGTTTTACCACCATCGCGATATTTCATAAATGTTTGTATTAGATTATGTATTTAATTAAACACATTAACTTGTTGAACTTTTATTAACACATTGAATTAACACATCTATGAGCACAAAGAAAAACACGTCTATTCTATTTAAATGTCACACGTCAATTGAGAAACATTCAGGCTAGAAATTGAACGATATATCGAACAAATAAATAACGAGTTTATAAATAAACTGAACTATACAAATATTAAATCGATCGTTCCTTGAGTAAAACAATAGATTCATTTTGACATATTTCAACACGCCCCCTCAAAATTAAATCTATTATTTAATAAAGAAATGCCTTCTTTGTGCTCTGTCTGGGGCTATCTACATATGGTCCAACATTTGTTGCTTAGGATTAGGAAAACCCAGAAAAACCTAATCAGACCATTCAAACATTATAACAAATCATAATAATCAAACAGAGAATACTATACATATATATAGATCATATAAATCACATAAATCATTCTTCATTCTACACCCATTTCAATTCTCATCTTCATAAATTTTTGCCCTGTAAGTGGTTTAGTTAACACATCCGCCACTTGTTCACCTGTAGGAATATATTTCAATATTATTACTTTATTCTCAATCTGTTCTCTTGTAAAGTGATATTTAATATCAATATGTTTTGATCTTTTATGACTTGTAGGATTATTCGCTATGCATATACAACCATTGTTATCTTCGTAAATTACAATTGGTTCTGATATATTTATTTTAATACTAGTTGCTAAAGACTTTAGCCATAGTGCTTCTTTAACAGCTTCAAATAAAGCCATATATTCAGCTTCAGTCGATGATACTGCCACTGACGATTGTTTTCTTGTGTTCCAACTAATTGTACATTTTTCAAATAATTTGAATATGTACCCTGTTGTGCTCTTTCTATCACAATTATCATTACCTCCCCAATCAGAATCGACATACCCTGTCAAAATGTTGTTATATTTATTTTTCGTATATGTTAATTTAATATCTATAGTTCCTTTCAAATATCTTAAAACTCTTTTGAGACAATTCCACAATTCCTTATTCCTCTTATTTGTATATCGACTCAAAATACTGATTGCTACACATATATCAGGCCGTGTACACACCATTATATACATCAAACAACCAATAACATTTCGGCAAGGTGCGTCATATTCTTCATCTGAATTCAGGGCTTCATAATTTAGTTTACTTTCTAGAGGAGTATTTACTGGATTACAATTTTCCATATTAAATTTCTTCAAAACTTTTCTGATATAATTACTTTGATCTAGAGTTATTTTATCGCAAATTCTTTTAACCCTCAGTCCAAGAAACAATTTAATCTCATTTAAATCTACCATTGAAAATTTGTTCATCAAGTATTCTTTAAAACTATTCATAGTTTCATTATTAGCTGTTGCAATTGCGAGATCATCTACATACAAAACTACATAAATATTTTTCGAAACATCTCCTTTATCTAAAATATAAATACAACGGTCTACCGGTAAATTTTCAAAACCTCTTTCTTTAAGAGCTTTTTCGAATTCTTCGAACCAGCATCTTGCTGCTTGTTTTAGACCGTACAAGGATTTATTCAATCTACAAACCTGATCTTTTTTACTTTCAATTCCTTCAGGTACCTTCATATATATTTCCTCTTTTAACCTGCCATTTAGAAATGCAGTTTTTACATCCATGTGGTGGACTAATAAATTTAATTGATTAGCATAAGCAATTATGAATCTGAAACTAGATATCCTTGCAACTGGTGCAAAAGTTTCATTATAATCTACTAAATATTCTTGGCTAAAACCTTTTGCAACTAGACGAGCTTTATATTTTAATGGATTTCCAAATTCATCATTTTTTATCACAAATACCCATTTACAGTCTACAATATTTTTGTTTTTAGGCTTTGGCACTAAAGTCCATGTTTCATTAATCAAAAGAGAATTAATTTCATCTTTTATAGCTTGTTCCCATTCATTTCTATCTTCTCTATTATAAATTTCCTTATATGATTTTGGAATATCACATACTATTGATTGTGCACACAACAAATAATCAATTGGTGTGTCCTCTTCAATATACGAAACACGGGGTTTCTTTCTAATCCTATCACTCCTTCTATTCTCTGATAATATTCTTTTACTATTATCTTTACTCATACTGTTAGAATTCACATAATCTAATTTGTCTGTTTTACCACCATCAGACTTACTAGATTCAGCTACTGATTTTGACTTAGCATCAGAAACATCAGTTTTATTACCAAGCCATTGCAAACTATCTGATTTACCATTATCAGATTTTTTAAACTTTTGTATTGAATTTGACATTTCGTCAGAAATTTCAATTCTTTCCCGAGATTTTTCACTTTCAATCTCTTTAACTTTCGCTACCGGTCTTGATTTTAAGAAATTGATTTCATCAATTATAACATCTCTAACAACAATAAACTTTTCTTCCTCCACATCCCACACTTTATATCCGTTTGTTTCATAACCTACCAGTATTCCTTTCCACGACTTTTCGTCAAACTTTGTCTTACTGGTTTTGTTGTGTACATAAGCTGTGGAACCAAAAACTTTTAAATATTTTATTTGTGGCTTTTTGCCATGCCACAATTCAAATGGTGTTTTGTCTTCTTTCAATCCCTTAGTTGGGGTTTTATTAATTAAATATGTAGCAGTAAGAACGGCCTCACCCCAGAAAACTTTTTCTAAACTCGCACCAGCTATCATTGCTCGAGCTTTTTCGGTGATCGTTCTATTCATTCTTTCTGCTACACCATTTAATTGTGGGGTTCGTGGAACTGTCAAATGATAACTAATACCCTTTTCATTACAATAATCTTTCATTTGATTTGATAAATATTCTCTCCCATTATCACAATACAAATTAACCAACCTTAAATTAAAATGCACTTCACTTTTTGTAACATAATCTTTAAAAACTGTAAACAATTCCGATTTGTATTGCATTAGATATGTGACACTATAATGAGTGTACTCGTCTATAAATGTTACAAAATAATTTTTATTATTTATTGTAGAAGGAGTGATTGGACCACACACGTCTGAATGTACTACTAACAAAGGTCTTTTAATATGTTCTTTATTCTTTCTCTTTTGAAATGGCAATCGTGCTTGTTTTCCTTTTATACATGCTTCACACAAATTATCGTCTGGTTTTATCTGATTAACCAGTTCTATGTCACTAATCATTCTTTTATTTCTTATTTCTAAAAATTTACTTTTTCCAATATGTCCCAAGCGTTCATGCCATAATTTAAAATTACCTTTGATAGTACTATAAATTTCGACAACAGAGACTAAGTGCACATTCTCATTTTCTATTTTGAAATCTACAGTAATAAGATTATTTGAGGACTTACCCTTTATGACGACCTTACCATCTTTCAAAATTTTGACTCCTTTTTGGTCAAATACAATAGTAGTACCCATTTTCTGCATTTTTGATACTGATAATAGATTGTAGGGTACTTCTGACGAATACAGGACATCATAAAGTTTACCGCTTATTCCCGTATCACTAACAACTTTCAACGTGCCTCTTTTTGTCGCTGTTATGTACATTCCATTCTTCGCCACAGAAATCTTTATTGGTGTATTCAGTTGTTCAAAATCTAATGCCAAGTCTGCTCTATTAATTAAATGATCTGATGCTCCTGAGTCCAGTATAAATTGTATCCTTCTTTTTTCTGTATTGTTCAATTCGTGATCTCCTGCCATAAAAACAAACCCTGTTGTATTTGCAGCTTCTTCTGATGGTTGTGCAAATTGCACAGTCTGCAGTGTTCTTCCCTTTTCTCTTCCTTCAAATTCTAGTGCTTTCTTATAAAAGTAACAATCCTTTTTTATGTGACCTTTTCTTCCACACTGATGGCACTTTACTACATATGATTTCTTTGACTTAAATTTATTAAATTTATTACTTTTTCTTTCTGCATATCGATCCTTATATATCATTGGAATGTTTTTTCTTCTGTTTTGGGTATTCCTAGATGCATGAAGAACCTTTGCACTCAGATCTTTATTTTCATGTGTCATCTTGACTTCATAATCTAGAAGCCTTGTTTTTACAAAAGCAGTATTCAAATTATTTTCCGCTAAAGTTTCGATGGCCGTTATTACCCCATCGTATGATGATGGTAGAGTTAACAGTAAATGTGATATTATGTCTGTTTCTTCTAATTTTGCACCTGCTCCTATTAGTTCAGCAATTAAATCATCGAACACTGTAAAGTGTTTCATTAAAGACGTGTCACCTTGTAGTTTTAAGCTTAAGAGTTTCTTCCGCAAAGCTAACTGTGTCGCAATACTTTTTCTTTCGTATATGCTGTCAAAATTTTCAAAAATTTCCTTCACAGTCTTCTCCGGTGTTATAAAACCTAGGAGAGAATCTGCCAAATAGTCTACTATCACCCCTTTAGCGGTCCGCTCAGCTTTTTTCCACTCTTCTGTTACATTTCGTGGAATGTCTTCATCCAGAACCTTTATAACATTTAGCTCAGCTAACGCGGCACGAATTCTTAATTTCCAAATACTATATCGTTCTCCGTCAAACACTTTAATATTTCGTTTTGTATTCATTCTTTCTTTCGGATCACTCATTGTTCACGATTCACGAACAACGTTTACAATTCACGAACAACGTTTACACAGTTCAGTTTTAACAGACAACAGTTTTTAAATAAACGTTACCTGGGCCCATAACCTATTAGATTATGTATTTAATTAAACAAATTAACTTGTTGAACTTTTATTAACACATTGAATTAACACATCTATGACACAAAGAAAAACACGTCTATTCTATTTAAATGTCACACGTCAATTGAGAAACATTCAGGCTAGAAATTGAACGATATATCGAACAAATAAATAACGAGTTTATAAATAAACTGAACTATACAAATATTAAATCGATCGTTCCTTGAGTAAAAAAATAGATTCATTTTGACATATTTCAACAGTTTGTAATAACTCAGGCCAGTAACTTTCTGCAGCCGACACTGTCATAAAGAAAGTGGGTTTACTCAATTGACGGATCATTGCTAGTAACTCTTTCTTTTTTTGTTCCCAATATGCTTGGCGATGAACGAATATTTTTAAGTAACTTGAATCCGTCAGCAAATTCAATCAAATTCTTATTCGTATTAATTTTTAAAAAAGAGGGGAACGAAATCTCCGCTCGCGATATTAGAAAAGATGTTCGGACATGATCATACATCGAAAAAGAAACTCTATACTGCTCTGAAACGGGCTCGCGCTATTTCGCGGTAGTCGCGTCGAAAAGATAAGGAGAAACTCTATACCGTTCTGTTAATTAAAAACTCTCTCTCTCTCTTACATCGTGAACGGTCTCTCTCTCTCTCTCTCTCTCTCTCTCTCTCTCTCCCTTACATCGTGAATGGTCTCTCTCTCTCTCTCTCTCTCTCTCTCTCTCTCTCTCTCTCACTCTTACATCGTTCAGGACAATCGTCTTAAACGAAAGTGCACGTGTTTTCGTGGGAAACAGTCTTTGAAAAAAATCAAGGTCAACCCTCCCCCATAGGTAAGAAGCACGTTCGAACACGTTCGAACACGTTCGGACGCGATTCTACGACTCTTCGATTCTATGACTACCTCTATGAAGAAGAGGAAAGAAATGATAATGAAAAGACTGTGTGAAAACAGAGGCGGTGGTCAGATATCGCGAAAGGTTATCCAAAAAAGCTGACGCTGCAGTTTTGCACGTGCGAAATTCCTGTTGCTATGGGGTATCATATTACAAAACCCCCACCCCTCCCCCTTCCCCCTCCCCTATGAACACATACTGCGGTGATGATCAAAACGCTGATACTCAAAAAGCTGACGCTGCAGTTTTGCACGTGCAAAATTCCTGGTGCTATGGGGTATCATATTACAAAACCCCCACCCCTCCCCTTTCCCCCTCCCCTATGAACACGTTCAAGGTTACCCAAAAAGCTGACGCTGCATTTTTGCATGTGCGAGATACCTCCTAGGAGCAGGTTCGGACACGTTCAAGGTTATCCAAAAAGCTGACGCTGCACTTTTGCACGTGCGAGATACCCCCTCCCCTACAAACGGTTACCCAAAAAGCTGACGTTCAAGGTTACCCAAAAAACTGGGTAAGTAAAATATGCTCGCGCTATACGGTAAGTTAGTATGGAACAGAACCAACTTTTTCAGCTGCGTCGGTAAGGTAGGAATCTGCCTACAATGATAAGTCTGATCGTAGAACCGGTGTATACTACCTACTGTCTCGATACGATGAAAAATATAAAGTAAGGGGAGTAGCGATTAAGAGCGTCAATAGCGGCACGACTACTCCCCAACAACGACACAACGGCTTACGCGAGGAGGTCGCGCACTTTTGCGTTATACACGGAGTACATAGTTACTCGACGCGGTGCCGCGATGCTCCCGTCCGTTATTGTCGTTGTCTAAATGAAAAAGCGCAAAGAGAACCCGCCAGAGACACAACACCATTTGTGCATTAACACGGCGTACATAGATACGACGGCATACTAAACACCAGAGTATCTCTTTCGACAATGGGACTGAGAATGACGGGTCAAAATTTAAACGGTGCTTGCGTGAAGGTGCACGAAAGCATCGTGTGTCCATATCGTTTACTTGTATTGGGGAGTGAGTGCTGAAGAGCCTGTACTTCGGGTCTTCGGGAATCGTCAATATTACCGACGTTCGCATTTTTGCAAACTCGAACGATCAGGTACGTACGATTTCTCGTCGGACGCTGAATGCTGCAGATCGACACACGAATATAGAAATACCCGTCGTTACGATATCCACACGATGTTTTTCGCGTCACCCGCCACCGGGTGGTCGTTCTCTATGGAAAAATACCTCGTGTCAAAGAGTGTTCTGTGTGCTGTACCGTCGTGTATAATAACGCCTTTGGTGTTGTTCTCTGCGTCGTGTAGGCTCTCGACAAATTTATACGAAGGACATACTCTACGACGGTCGCGCATGAACAGGAATGTAAGCGTCGATTCGAATTCAAAAAATATCACGCTTCCTCGGTCTTCGCTTCTGTGGAAAAGGGAGTATGTCCGGAGTCGTTTGTTGGAAACGGTATCCTCGTTAAGAGGATAAACAAAATTACTCAGGGTAGCCTGTGGAAAACGCGTGGTTGCGCGTTGTCGTGTAATTGTTCGCGAACATCGAGAGGATAGACGAGACGCGAAGGACCGGCTCGTGATGCTCGCTTTTAAAGCAGTCGTGAGTCTGACACCCTACTCCGTGCCGTGTGGCCCAATAGTGCGCACCACGAGAGCTTGGAACGAATGACCGCTGCCAGAGCCGGCTGTGAAGTCCCGCTCTCTATTTTATCGAGTTGGCGTATAACCAAGAGCACGGGAACGTTGCGCCGCACGCGGTGTGTTCGTTGACGACGGAACATATATAGTATATATCATATATAATATTTTTATACATTCGAGAGAGGATCGAGCTGCTCGTGATGCTCGCTTTTTTAATAAAAGCAGTCGTGAGTCTGACAACACCCTACTCTTCTCCGTGCCGTGTGGCCCAATAGTGCGCACCACGAGAGAGAGAGCCTTGGGTCGAGAATGACCGCTGCTTCTACAAACTAAGCCAGAGAGCCGGCTGCGCGAGTCCGCCAGTGTATCGAATAGAAAAAAATTTTATGAAGAATACGTTCCGAAGATAAACGGTGCTTTTCCGAGAGGACCGGTCGCGTGACGCTCCGATTAAAGCCTATGCACGACGACTTCCCGACGATGACAGCCTACTCTCTGTGTGGCCCAATAGTGCGCGCAGACGAGCGTGGGACGAAGAACTTCAGGATGATCGCGCGTGTACGGCCGCAGAGAGGAACGCCGCCGACTCGTGAGTTCGCTTGTATCGGAATCGCATTGGTTTCCTCGTGCACACAACCAAACATTTTATAGAAATGTGTTTATCAAGAAGAGAGGACCGGCTCGTGATGCTCGCTTTTAAAGCAGTCGTGAGTCTGACACCCCACTCCGTGCCGTGTGGCCCAATAGTGCGCACCACGTGAGCTTGGGACGAATGACCGCTGCCAGAGCCGGCTGTGAAGTCCCTCCGTTCTCACATTTCGAATAAAAGAAAAATAGAGGAGAGGAAAATGTTTCTCTGGATCCAGTATCCGGGATGTGTCTCTCTACGAGAGATCCCCGTCGTTTCACAGAGAATAAAATTCCTCTCCGCGTTTTCCACGTTACATAGGCTTTTCAATGTACTGTTCGCCCGGCCGTCAGATACTCGCTAGTCTCGCGGGTATTCTGACGGTTTTTTTTTCCGTTTCTACGGACAACGACAGTGTCGTTCTTAAAACGACGCCTGAATCTCCTTCGCGCGCTGGTTGGAGCTTTCAGGTATCGGCGTTCTTTTACGAACCGCAGAACAAGAGACATAACATATATTGATTATAAATCAAAAATATATACGATTACCCTGAACGGTGGATCACTTGGCTCGTGGGTCGATGAAGAACGCAGCTAATTGCGCGTCAACGTGTGAACTGCAGGACACATGAACATCGACATTTCGAACGCACATTGCGGTCCACGGATACAATTCCTGGACCACGCCTGGCTGAGGGTCGTTTACGTAACCAAATACTGCTTGCGTTGCTCTTATAAGTCCCCGCCGTCGCTTACCCCTCCAAAAGTATATTTGGAGGGCGCAAAGAGCGTTTCTGAGTCGGGTTGCAAAGATGCGTACGTACGAGCGAAAGATGGGCGTTTCGTCGGCGTTTGAGGCGGTTCGGTGAAAATTGCTGATTTCGCATTGCGTCTTAGACAACAGAGATAGAGTTTGTCAAAGTTTCTTCCACGAGAAGCGAAGTAGGGATTGGTATTTCTTACGTTCGAACTTGCGTGAGTGTTTTACGGTGTCGTGAGTCGTTATATACGACCGCCCGTAGGCACCGCTTCGACTTAGTAGGATCTCCAAATCTCTCACCTTCTCTAGCGAGAAACGATTCGCCTTGCGAGAGAAAGCCGTTATCACTCTTGAACATTTAACGCGCTCCCGACGTCGCCTGAAATTATGCGTATACGAAAGACGCGTAGAAAATATATAAAAGAGTCTCAAGAGACTACAGAGATGGACACACAAAAATATGAAAGAGAAAAGGAATACTGTTGTGGCACACACAGTGTGTGTGTGTGTGAGTGTGTGTGTCGTGTGCAATATTATAAGCCCCAGGGAGAGAATATGCCTGTGCGTGGATGCGTTTCTCTGAGAACACTCTACTTATGGCGGAGGGTTGTCCTTGTGTCAAGCAACACAGCGATATTTCGACAAACATATATTACAACCTTCGAGTCTTCGAGGGAGAGTGAGAAGAAAAGAAGACACAAACAGTGGTCTCTCGTTTTCTACGAACGCTTTGATGTTCGATGGACAGCGGAGCAACGAGCGCAGCAATGTGCGGGATGAGCACGTCGTACTTGATCGGGTCGGAATTATTCCCCGTCGTCGATGTGTCCTCGCTAATCTGTGAAGATTGCCATTCCATCGCCACGTTCGTTGAATCGGTATTCAACTTCTCTCCAGCTCTCTCGATGGGTCTCTTTGGTTTTATGTGAGAAGAGATATCGTCTTGTGTTTGTGCGCGCAACGTTTCTGCACCCCCGTGATGAAAGTAAGAGAAGAGAAATCCCACCGGGTTATATGTATTATAACTTTTATAATATATATACTCCTCTATTGGCGAGGCTTTTTCGAACGATTGATTGTCACACGGCTACAAGACACACCACACACGTTATATTACACACTTGTGTTCACGCACGGAACAGCACCGCAGGGAAAGATAATTTACAAAAGAATTAACCCCTTTGTCGGTCGCCCCATGTCTTTTCTTTTCTTCGTTTTTGTCGATTCGTGTGGAACCGCGCGATCTTGTCGGTCGTCCAGTCCCCGGAAGTTCTTTTCGACGGACGTTAAAGTTAACCGGCACAGATCGTCTAGCGAGAGTTTCCGATCGACGAGCAAAACGAAGAAAAGAAGTTTTAAGACACTTTGGTGTGGCGCTTAAGGCATATTGGTTTTCTTGTGTATATATTATCTTCTCTTCTGTCGTGTAGTGTTCTTTCGTTTTCTTTTTTTTTCTTTTTTTTTGTGCTCTGTACGTTTTCGCGAGTACTACTTTTTTTTACGCTCTTTCGTAGAAACACAAAAATATTTTATTTCACGTACGACGACCTCAGAGTAGGCGAGATTACCCGCTGAATTTAAGCATATTACTAAGCGGAGGAAAAGAAACTAACAAGGATTTCCTTAGTAGCGGCGAGCGAACAGGAATTAGCCCAGCACTGAATCCCGCGGTTCTGCCGTTGGGAAATGTAGTGTTCAGGAGGGTCAATTTATCCCGAGACGTCGAACCGCGTCCAAGTCCATCTTGAATGGGGCCATTTACCCGTAGAGGGTGCCAGGCCCGTAGCGACTGGTACGCGTTTCGGGAGGACCTCTCCTTAGAGTCGGGTTGCTTGAGAGTGCAGCCCTAAGTGGGTGGTAAACTCCATCTAAGGCTAAATATGACCACGAGACCGATAGCGAACAAGTACCGTGAGGGAAAGTTGAAAAGAACTTTGAAGAGAGAGTTCAAGAGTACGTGAAACCGTTCAGGGGTAAACCTGAGAAACCCAAAAGATCGAATGGGGAGATTCATCGTCGACGAGGCTGGCTTTCGTTGGTGCGCAGATAGCCCGCAATGGGTCATTTCGGTGATTCCAGTGCGAGGGTACACCATCAACGTTTGATGTTCCGGTTGCGTAGTCGTGCACTTCTCCCTTAGTAGAACGTCGCGACCCGTTGCGTGTCGGTCTACGGTTCGAGGCCGTTGCCTGTCGTGTCGCGTTCGCGCGCACACGGCAGACGCTCGATCACCTGGCCGGCTGCGTGACGGTACTCTGACGGTATCGGGCCGCAACCAATCCATTTTCGAATGTGTGTGCGTCAGGCCCGCCGCAAGCTCGGTTAGTTTGTCACCCGGATGGTACGGACCTAGCGCCGGCTCCGGGCCTAACCAGCTGTTAGCAGGCGGTGTCCTCGGACTGGCCAAGCTTTGAATTACCGGTCAGCGACGCTACTGCTTTGGGTACTCTCAGGACCCGTCTTGAAACACGGACCAAGGAGTCTAACATGTGCGCGAGTCATTGGGACATGTAAACCTAAAGGCGCAATGAAAGTAAAGGTCGTATCTTAGCGTCGACCAAGGGAGGATGGGCCGCGTCACGATGCGGCCTCGCACTCCCGGGGCGTCTCGTTCTCATTGCGAGAAGAGGCGCACCCAGAGCGTACACGTTGGGACCCGAAAGATGGTGAACTATGCCTGGTCAGGACGAAGTCAGGGGAAACCCTGATGGAGGTCCGTAGCGATTCTGACGTGCAAATCGATCGTCGGAACTGGGTATAGGGGCGAAAGACTAATCGAACCATCTAGTAGCTGGTTCCCTCCGAAGTTTCCCTCAGGATAGCTGGCACTCGCTCGTTCCTCTTTTGATGAACGTGTGCGAGTCTCATCTGGTAAAGCGAATGATTAGAGGCCTTGGGGCCGAAACGACCTCAACCTATTCTCAAACTTTAAATGGGTGAGATCTCTGGCTTGCTTGGATCAATGAAGCCACGAGATTATAATATATGGATCAGAGTGCCAAGTGGGCCAATTTTGGTAAGCAGAACTGGCGCTGTGGGATGAACCAAACGCAGAGTTAAGGCGCCTAAGTCGACGCTTATGGGATACCATGAAAGGCGTTGGTTGCTTAAGACAGCAGGACGGTGGCCATGGAAGTCGGAATCCGCTAAGGAGTGTGTAACAACTCACCTGCCGAAGCAACTAGCCCTGAAAATGGATGGCGCTGAAGCGTCGCGCCTATACTCCGCCGTCAGCGGCAAGTGAGGTTGACGTTAGCTTTTTTTAAAGGCGCGTCTTCCATGAAGCTCTGACGAGTAGGAGGGTCGCGGCGGTGTGCGCAGAAGGGTCTGGGCGTGAGCCTGCCTGGAGCCGCCGTCGGTGCAGATCTTGGTGGTAGTAGCAAATACTCCAGCGAGGCCCTGGAGGACTGACGTGGAGAAGGGTTTCGTGTGAACAGCCGTTGCACACGAGTCAGTCGATCCTAAGCCCTAAGAGAAATCCTATGTAGATGAGGTGTCCTAAGTGAGAGAAAGCAACAAACAAAAATGAGAGAGATACACACCCATCGGGCGAAAGGGAATCCGGTTTCTATTCCGGAACCCGGCAGCGGAACCGCATACCATTCGGGCCCTCGTAAGAGTGTTCGTCGGGGTAACCCAAAATGACCTGGAGACGCCGTCGGGAGATCCGGGGAGAGTTTTCTTTTCTGTATAAGCGTTCGAGTTCCCTGGAAACCTCTAGCAGGGAGATAGGGTTTGGAACGCGAAGAGCACCGCAGTTGCGGCGGTGTCCGGATCTTCCCCTCGGACCTTGAAAATCCAGGAGAGGGCCACGTGGAGGTGTCGCGCCGGTTCGTACCCATATCCGCAGCAGGTCTCCAAGGTAAAGAGCCTCTAGTCGATAGATTAATGTAGGTAAGGGAAGTCGGCAAATTGGATCCGTAACTTCGGAATAAGGATTGGCTCTGAGGAGCGGGGCGTGTCGGGCTTGGTCGGGAAGCGGGTCTGGCTGACGTGCCGGGCCTGGGCGAGGTGAACACATTATTACTAATGCTGGGATCCGAGCTCGGTCCCGTGCCTTGGCCTCCCGCGGATCTTCCTTGCTGCGAGGCTTTCGTCTAGAACGGCGATCGTCCTCTTCGGCCGCCATACAACGCTCAGCTCAGAACTGGCACGGACTAGGGGAATCCGACTGTCTAATTAAAACAAAGCATTGCGATGGCCCCTACGGGTGTTGACGCAATGTGATTTCTGCCCAGTGCTCTGAATGTCAACGTGAAGAAATTCAAAAAAGCGCGGGTAAACGGCGGGAGTAACTATGACTCTCTTAAGCGTCCGGGTCGCTCAGTCGGCGCCTTCCTCCAGCACAGCCGCCCAACTGTTTCCAGTTGGACGTTGCCCAGCTCCCACCTCGTGGAGGTGTGGAGGAATCGGGAGCCACATTTCATCTAATGGCGCCGGCTGGGCTACACGGACGTTGACGAGAGTCATGGTTACACGGGATGGTGATGCGCAATATAGGCCTTTAGGCCCTTAGCCTCTCACCATCCAAGTTGCACGACCTACCTCCCCGAGGTTCTCGCTGGTCAACGTGGTCGGTGCGCCCGCGAAGTATAGTACTATTCGCGGAGATACCGGCCGCGGCCAAACGGAGTGCAGCCACTAGCCTACTGACAAAGGCTAGAATCACGGGGACTAAGACCAAATACCCCAAACTTCACTGTATGTGAATAACGTAAGGTCTCGTACCAATAAAACATGCCCGAACATCTGGCTGTCATGCCCTAAGGACGGCTAAGTCCTAAAAAACCACACCAATTAAATATGGAAAGTACAGGAAAAAGAAATAGAAACATAGTGCATCAGGAGGTTTCGGACCCTCCAGTGCCGGCGGATGGTAGGGATGTGAGAACGGGCCCTCATGCGTCGTCATCCTGCGACCGTAATAACAGTAATATGTTCAAAGATGTGACGGAGGAGAGAGTAGTCGCTCCATTCGAGGGACCAAGTCCTTGCCCAACATGCCTGCGGCGAGGCAGAAATTTTGTATTTTTGAAACCAACGGAGTTGAACAAACATATCCAGGAAGAACATCTATCCGCTAAAATCATCTGGTCATGC
The DNA here is from genome assembly GCA_916610235.2 of Lasioglossum morio. NCBI lineage: Eukaryota > Metazoa > Arthropoda > Insecta > Hymenoptera > Halictidae > Lasioglossum > Lasioglossum morio. The sequence goes on along the minus strand of CAKAJA020000202.1, from coordinate 201,420 downwards.
AGAAAGTGTGGGAAAACATTTGGGAAGCTGCATCCTCTTAGCTGCCACCTGCCATGGTGTAAGGGCGAACGAAGTGAATATAATCACAGATGCGCAGCTTGTAATATGAGTTTCCCAACAAAAAGCGGCTTATCGCAGCACGAACGACACAGACATCCGGTCATGAGGAACGAGAAGAGAACCGCTGCCAATAATACACAAAAGCCAAAGGGGGCACCCAGCACTGTATGGTCGGAGGAGGAAGTAAGGAAACTTGTTTCACTCAACGAGACCTACGCCGACAGGTGGAATATAAATGTTCTAATAGCGCAGCAACTGTCAAACAAGACCAACAAACAAGTTAGCGACACAAGAAAACAACTGGCTATGAACAAATCACGACTACAGACCTATGTATCCACCTCGTCAGGTGACGCCATCGAGGAGGAGCAAACTGATCCAGCTGAAGAGTTTGATGCACCCACATCCTTGATCGAGCCTGCGCAGGCTCACGAGTCGCCTAGTGAGCCTGAATTCCCGCCATCTTCATCACCTGACACCAGCTTAGTCACTGTCACCACAGCCTCCGACGAGGCGACGGAAACACCGGTAGCCCCGCTGGAGGACGTGGAAACCTGGCGCGAAAACCTGAAACGAGATGGCGTCCATGTGGCCGGTGGACACGACCCAAATAGAAACGCTATACCAGGAAATAGAAAAACAGCTATGCGGCCCGCAAGAAGAGAAGAAGGCACGCAAAGTGAGGGGCAATAAAGCAAATGGAGGTGGAGTCACAAACAACCGACGAAACCATGGAAACAAAAACAAGAATGTAAAGAAGCAGCCGACCAGAAGTGAAAGACGGAGGTTTGATTATGCTCGCTGCCAGGAGCTGTTCAACAATGAGCCAAAAAAACTGACTGATATCATAGCCTCCAATGATATGTCCCTACTTCGGCGGCTTAGCTTGCCTGATAAAGCCTAAACTGTGGAGCTCTACGAAAGACTATGGGGGATGGAAGGACCCAAAGAAGCGCTACCGTTCGATGAGCGGGATAGTCCTCCGACGAACATAGAGGACGTTCTAACACCAATTTGCGCAGGTGAAATTGAGGAAAAGATCAAGCATATAAAAAACAAAAGTGCACCAGGGCCGGATGGGATCACCAAAGGTGATCTCAAAGGAGAAGGAGTCAGTGAGGTCCTGGCCAAATTCTTCAACATCCTCCTAATGTCGAAATACTATCCCAACCAATGGCGGAAGAATCGAACAACATTAATACCTAAAGTTGGCAAGGACCCAGGCGACATTAAGAACTGGCGTCCTATAACGATAAGCTCTATGTTGAGCAGAATATTCTCCGCTTAGGTTGACAAACGCCTACGGCAAACAATAGAGCAATCCGACAGACTGAAGGGTTTCAAACACGAAAATGGATGTTTCGCCAACGTTCGGATCTTGAGTTCCGCTCTTAAAATTCCCAAAGAGAACGGCGGGGTGCTAGGTATTGAAGATGTTGCCAAGGCGTTTGACACCGTGCCGCATGGAGCAATAATACCAGCCCTAAGGAGGAAAGGTGTGCACCCAGAAGTTGCTGCCTACGTAGCGAACATGTATAACAACTGCGAAACATCCATAAAGACGAAGGAGGGTGGGTTACTCATCACTCTCAAAAGGGGTGTGAAACAAGGTGACCCCTTATCCCCCCTAATATTCAACTTGTGCATAGAACCGATCATCGAGCGTCTGCAAGCCACTACAGAGGGCATCAAAATCGAGGGCCGAAATTTAACAGCAATGGCGTTCGCCGACGACCTAGTTCTAATAGGCTCTAACAAAGAGACGGCGGAGAAGCAGATGCGAATGCTTGTTGAATACCTGGGAGCGATGGGCATGGAACTCTCGGTTGGCAAGTGCACAGCAATGGAGTTTGTGCGAGCGAATAAAAGCTGGTTCATAAAAGACTCGGAAATTAACATCAATGGAGTTCCATCAGCTCAGGTGGGTGAAGTCATTAGATATCTTGGCACTAAAATTACTCCATGGAAGGGTCTGATAGAGAGCTTTGAATGCGACGCCTTCGAAGAACTGATGGCAAGGCTAAAGAGAGTCCCACTAAAACCTATGCAAAAACTGGAATTGCTTACAATGTACCTGTTACCTCGATACACCTATGGTCTGATTATGAACCCTCCGTCTCAAAACACCTTAAAGAAAATTAACAGACTGGTGAGAGAAGAGGTCAAGAAGAATCTCCATATTAGCGAAAAAACGAATACACCCTTCCTGTATGTGCCAAAACGACTCGGTGGACTGGGTCTCGTAAACATCGAGGATATGGTAAAGATAGCGGTCTTAAAAAACGCTAAAAAGGCGAAAGACTCAAAGGACCCCATTACAGGGCTTGCTATCACATATGAGAAAATCGAGCCGAGACTCAAAGAATATGCAAAATCACTGGGAGTCAACTGGCCAACCACGTTGGAGGATCTAGACATCTGTAAGGGAAGGATGAAAAACGGGTACATCGGACAGTGGGCGCAACTGAAAGTACAGGGACAGGGTGCCAGTGAATACCTGCACAGGGTGAGCAATGCATGGCTGACACGAAACGATATATTTAAACATTCTAGAATAGCCGATGCAATCAAGTTAAGAACTAATACATACCCAACAAGGGTATGTATGAAACAATTTGTGGCAAAGAGACAGCCGCGATTTGACACCAAGTGCAGGAGATGCAGAGGGCCGCAAGAGACCTTAGGCCACATACTGGGCGAATGTTGCGCAACAAAGCCTAAACGAATTCAAAGACATAATGAAATACGAGACCTAATAGCAAACAAGTTAGCAGCCAATCACATGGTTTGTTTGGAGCAGTCCTTCCAATCCGAGACAGGAACCTTAAGCCCGGACCTCGTCATTAAAATGAATGAGGAAGAGGCGTATGTCATAGACATAACGGTCCGCTTCGAGAAGGGGGATCACTTGAGCAAAGCTGCAGAAGAGAAAAAAACAAAATACCGAGGGCTGGTACCACAAGTAATACGGCAGCTGGGGGTATCAACAGCAAGTGTAATGCCGATCGTGATAGGGTCCAGAGGAGCCATACCAACGGCTACATTAGGAGCTCTAAAGAAGCTGGGCTTAAGTTCGAAAGAGGCAGTCACGATGTCCATGATAGCCATACGTAGCTCCACCGAGATGGCAAATGAGTTCATGGATTACGGAAGAACTATTGAAAGAGAAAGATAGAAGTATAAAAATAAAAAAAAAAAAGAGGAAAAATGGAGAAGATAAAAAAAATTGTTAATTGTTGGCTAGTTATAAGTGTTAAGTTTTGACCACCGGGGATAGTCCCGGAAAGTACGTCCGTATTGAGTGATCAAGACGTCGACGCAGGATAGCCAAATGCCTCGTCATCTAATTAGTGACGCGCATGAATGGATTAACGAGATTCCCTCTGTCCCTATCTACGTGGCGGGGACAGTTGCTGGGTCTCTCGTGGGTCGAATGGGCGCCTCTGGCGGTCCCACGATAAGCAGAACATGAACTCACTGAGCTGCACTGGTGCTGCGGCGATGACCGAAAAGTGAGAACGACCAGCTATTGCTCGGTTCGTTGCTGGCACGTTAAGAACGAGCCGTGCCAGCGTAGCGATGCATTAGCATCATAGTATTGTATAGAAGAAGCGGGAGGATTCAGGCAGATTTATCTGTTTTGTGTTTTTCCCGTTTTCGAAAGCAATACGCCGCTACGGTTCTTAGAGGAGACGCTTCTTGAACTTAGGCGGGCGGACAGCGGAGCAGCACACAGCATGATACGGGAAGAGCACGTCGCACAGGATCGGGTTGAAGTATCCCCGTCGTCGACGCGTCCTCGTTAATCTGGGTGACTGCCATTCTGTCGCCTGGTTCTGAAAGCAACACGCTGCTGGAACTTAGGTGGATGGACAGCGGAGCGGCGCACAGCACGATGCGGGAAGAGCACGTTGCACATGATCGGGTTGAAGCATCCCCGTCGTCAACGTGTCCTCGCTAATCTGTGTGACCGCCATTCTGTCACCTGGTTTCAAAAGCAACACGCCGACAGTATTTAGGCGAATGAACATCGGAGCGGCGCACGGCACGATGCGGGACGAGCACGTTGCACATGATTGGGTTGAAGTATCCCCGTCGTCAGCGTGTCCCTGCTAATCTGTGTGACCGCCATTTCGTCGCCGGGTTTCTGTAAGCAACACGCTTCTAGAACTTATCGTGATCGCTGTCGTGAAGACTCGCTAAGGGATGGGCTCACATTCTCCGGAGAGCTCGGCCTCTGTAAAGGACCACCCGGTGCTCTAGCTACACTTGCGCCTCCACGCGGTCCCGCTGGATGGCAGGCTCTTCGGAGTCTGTGAAACTAAACGAAGTGTAGTGGAGTGGAGGAGACAACCACTCTAAGTCCACGTCTCCCACGTGTTTGCCGTGCGTGGCGACCCTTGTCGTCGGAAAAGGGGATCCTGGGATCTGAGGGGGCCCACTCCTGCGGGTGTGACGTCCCCAACACGTACCTTTGGCCTCCGCTTCGACTAGATGGGCGGCTAGGCGAGAAAAGAACCCTATGCCTAGTCAATCGGCTCGGAAGGATCAATAGCTCCGGCGAGGTGGTCCTTCTGGGGTGAGGACGCGGTAGGTGGCTGAACAGACTACTGGTAGGCCACCAACATCCGCTGACTATATTCCGGGCGACGCACTAACCTGCCGGAGGCAGATTCCATTTGAGGGTCCAGTGAGGCTGGTGCCGTGCCGGAATGAATCGAACGCAATACTTTCATGGAAACTCGAAATAGAAAACAGAGCGTCAAGTCGTCGGGACCAGTGCAAGGCGAAGCCGAGCATGAAGCCGCCGCAGCTGGGGTAGGGTTGGCTGAAATTAGCGTACCTACACCAGTGTCCGTCAAAGTCGAGAGGACCGAGGATGTGCTCCTGAGCCAGCCTAGCGTGACCCTCGAAAGGTGCGATGCACCAAAGAAGAGCAAGAGCAAGAATCTTGTACCGGTCGTGAAAGCGCCGTGCAAGACCTGCTCTTGCAAAGAGACGAAGAACTCTCCCCCGTCCGAGGGAAGTTCGAAGAAGCAGGGGCAAGGTGCGAACCTTGTCTCTGGGAATGGCGTAGCGCTCGGCGAGGGTACCTCAAAGAGCCGTGATATCCATTCGGGCAAGAAGAAAGCCGTGAAGGCTCCTTCTGCCAAAAAGGACAAACGCTCGGCCAAGGTGGCACCAGCCGAAGCAGAGCGTGAGCGACTGGGAGGGAAACCGGTGGAGGCGGTTCCCGGGCCCAGAGTACGGCCGCTCGATCTCATCAGAGACGAAGCCTTCGAGCAAGTCGAGGCCATAGCTAAACGGAGTAGCATCCAGGGTGTCTCTAAAGAAGCTGCGGCCACGATTGTGCAAAGTGCGAATGCACTCAATCAGCTCGTCCAGGAACTTATTCAGCGGAATAGTTTCCTCGAAGGACAGCTGGCAGCGGTCAGGGCAGATAGAGCTAGACCGTCTGCACCGAGTGCAGTGACTGCGTCAAAGACTGCCCCGCGGTCTGCGACCAGTCAAGCTGGTAAGCGCGCCCACTCGACCTACGCCGATGCGGTTAGTGTCGAGTGTAGTAAAGTCCCCCCGGACGCGGTTAAGCCACCACAGCACGTGGTAAGGATTTTTCCGCCGAAGGGCACGGAGCAGAGCAGCGAAGCGACTAAGCGGACTGTTCTCTCTGTCGTGAAACCTGCGAAGGAGAAGATCCGCGTGAGGTCAGTACGACTCATCCACTCCGGTGGCATCGTAGTCGAGACCGAGCGCAAAGAAGATCTTCAAGTCTTCACGGGGAGTAAGGGACTGAAAGAGAAAGGACTTTCGGTCTCTCTGCCGTCTAAACGGAACCCGTCACTGATAGTGTACGATGTTCCGAAGAAGATGGCGAGAGAAGAGGTTGCCTCCAATCTATGGAAGCAAAACCTCTCCGATATGACTCAGAAAGAGTTTACCTCTAACCTGAAGGTCAGCTACCAAGCTGGTCCTAAGGGCAGGGAGGCGACCAACTGGGTCATCGATGTCAATAGATCGCTCAATAGAGATAGCAAATATATTTATAGATGATTAATACAGGTATTATTCTCCCAAATTAACTATTGAATTTTACCTGATAACACTGTGTTCTTTTATATATTAAATTTACCCTTGTACATATAGATTTTAATTCTTGTATATTCAGTCGTTTTACTTTACTATAACTTATTTATTGTTATATTTTATATATATCACCGTTTCCATGCAGGTATTTTAATTCCTAGTAACGCTTGTTTTATTATACAAACATTTCATTTAAATAGATGCATGCGTTTTACCTGCTTAGTACTAATCAATTCAACGAATATATTTTGAGGCATACATTTTACTTATTAATTT